>CM053606.1:50142355-50208602 GCA_028646535.1 Procyon lotor
TTTTAAAACAATATTTCTAAAAGTTTTTTCGTCATCTATAGAAATACAATTGGTCTTTGCATATTAATCTCATATCTAGAAACTTTTCTGAGCTTTTTATTAATTCTGATAATTTATCTATAGACTTTCATGGGTTTTGTTTGTTTGTTTCTTTGTTTTTTGAGGGGAGTAGAGGGACAGAGGGTAGACAGAATCTTAAGCAGTCCCCATGCCCAGCATAGAGCCCAACATAGGGCCCCATCTCACAACCCTGAGATCACAACCTGAACAGAAATCACGAGTCAGGTGCCCAACCTACTGAGCCACCCAGGCACCCCTCTTGGGTTTTCCATATATATAGCTAACACGTCTGAAATAAAGGCTACCTCGGTTCTTCTGCAAATTATTATTCTTATAATGAAAATAAATTATAATAAATATATTTATATTATAAAATATATATTACACATAATATATAAATGTAAATAAAAGTAAGTATTATTCTTGCCTCTTTATATACCCCAGCCTTTAGTATAATGTTAAATAGAAGCTTTGATGTTTACATCAAAGTTTGACAAGAGCTGGCTTTGTATTTACAACAAATTCACTCATGGTCATGATTAAAAAATCCTACCTGTAATCTATTTGTACAGTTGCTTGATGTTTTTAAGGGGTAATATTTTAAGCCACTACAGCTACAATATTTTTTGTGTGAAAGACACAGATTTTTGTACATTGGATACCTGTCATTTTTTGTAGCTATAAAGCTTTTACATTTACAAAATATATTTTCTCTCATCATAAATATAGTTTTTTTCTTTGTTGTATTTTATATCATATATGATAAGAAACATTTCTCAAACAATTTAGGATAGAGTCCCTCCCTACTGCACCTGCTAAAAGCATCACATTGATGTGAAAATCAGTAATATTTTGCTAGTTTGCAAATGTTACATTATTTGCAACCAAAAATACCACGTTTTATATAAAACTATATGATGCTTGAAGTTTGGGCTTGTTAAATTGTTCATGGTTCACACAGTACTTCCTTTTAAGTTTTAAACATCGCTTTGAAAATATGGCATGCTGACCCTCTTTGTATCTAGAGATGCAATTAAAAATAATGGCCTAAATATTCAAGTAGTAGAGAATGTTGGCAATATGACACTCAGGCTATTCATTTGACCTTCTTTTGTGGCTTGCAGGCATGCAGTTTGTTTTTAAATGGATGGCATGTTAAAGATCTGTAGCCATGTCATTTTTTTCCCTGACAATTAGTAAGATATAGAAGGAGAAAACTTTTATGAAGAGAGATTCCAACTAGGCTACTACCCACAGATCAATAACATCAAGTGTTTCCGTAATATAAATATGCTCCCAGCTTATCTCTAGGGATTGGAGAGAGATCAGCTTTGTGTAAACAGGTTTTTTATTTGATGAGTAGACAATAGATGAAGAAAAAAATGTGCTGTGGTTCTTCATGGAGTGTCTCTGGGATTTGAAAATGATTTACAGATACAACCAATTAAAAGACAAGCTAGTTAAGCATCCCATAATCTGCACCTCTGGAAAATTCTGTATTGCAACTCAATTTGAATATGAAATTATATATCCTATTTTTTATTCTCATAATATTTATCTTTTCTAGAGTTTATCATAGTTTTAATTGAAAAGAAGTAGGATTTTTTGGTTTAATTTCTGTTCATCTGGATAATTGTTAGCTCTATGAGGGCAAAAACATATCTATCCTTTTAACTAATGTAATCTGAGGAACTAGCACAGTGGTTATTTAATAAATATAATGACTTAATGAGTAAATGGCAAAAAATAGCTACTTTTATTTCTTGAAAAAGAAATATTACCTAACTGCCTTCAGTTGCAACAACACAAATTTTTGTACTAACATAGGTACAAAAGGAATATCTTGGATGGATATTGGGCGGCTTATAGAATCAAAAGAAATAGTGAGCAAAATCAGAGTGGTTTAGGAGTCTAGGATGTGGAATTGGACAGTCTCCAAAAGGTGCTGCTGTCAAAATGAATCAAACATTTTTAGTTCTCATGTCATTTTGAAGAGGATTAAAATCCTAGGGAAAAAAATAGAAAAAAATTCTTTCTTTGAGAAACTAAGTGAATCAAAGAGAAATTCAATCTCTCTGTTTCTCTTTTCGCCCCACCCTGTGTGTGTGTGTGTGTGTGTGTGTGTGTGTGCCTGACTCCCTTCTCCTTTATTTTATATGTACTCAAGTACTTAAGATTTTCCCTGCTTTTTGATTCCTTCTTTTTTTTTATTCCTTCTTCTTGACTTAAGTTATTATCTGTTGAAATTTCCTTTCAGCCTGAAGGACTTCTGTTAGTTTAGCTTTGTTTTGTTCTGCTTTACTATGGTTTAGATCAGACTTGCCAGTAACAAACTCTCTCAGTTTTGTTTATAAGGGTATGGTCATTGTTTTAGTTTCATTTGTAATGATAGGTTTGCTAGATCTAGAATTCTCTGTAACTGTTTTTTCCCTAGTACTTTAAATTATACCACTGTCTTCCAGTCTCCATTGTTTCTGAGGAAGACTGAGCAGAAGTCAATTGCTTTCCAATATACTAGCAACAAACAAATGGAATTTGAAGCCAAAATACAATACCATTTACATTAGCACCACCTAAAATGAGTTATATATAAGTCTACAAAATCTGTACAAAATTTATATACAGAAAACTGTAAGACACGATAAATGAAATCAAAGAACTTAAACAAATGAAATGTTCAGTGTTCATGGATAAGTAGACTCAGTATTATCAAGGTATCAGTTCTTTCTGACTTGATCTGGAGATTAAACACAAACTCAATCAAAATTACAGCAGATGACTTTGTGGATATTTATAAATTGATTATAAACTTTGTATGGAGAGGCAAAAGATACAATATAGCCAATACAATATTAAAGGGGAAGAACAAAACTGGGGAGCTGATACTACTCAGCTCTAAGACTGTATGGAAAAACTGTGTTTCTCCCTCCTCATGACTCATTGACACTTCTGATACCACGTGGGTGGGTGTCTGATACACCAACCGATTCTACAATTCTTTATAGACACAAACTGGATGTCCTACAATTCAATTCAATTCTAACACTATCTACCTGGAATAAGCATCAGATCCCACAGTTTAAGAACTGAGTCCCATAAGACTGCCCCCTTCTTCAACTTCAGATGCCCATCAGGAGTCCAGGTGATCACCTGTGCTTCTGGCCAACCAGCTAGACCCCCCATGACCCCCTCCTTAGGTTTGATAATATGCTAGAATGGCTCATAGAACGCAGGAAACAGCTTACTTATTAATTACTGGTTTAGTATAAAAGGATACAACTCAGGAACAGTTGATGGGAAAGTTGGATGCATAGGGCAGGTGTATGGGCGGGGCTCTGAAGCTTCCATGCTCTTCTCGGGCATGCTATCCTTTCAGTGACTTCACATGTTCATGAACCTGGAAGCTCTCTGAACCTAGTACTGCAGGGATTTTCATAGAAGCTTTATTACATAGGCACGATTGGTTATAAGCATACCTCAGAGATAGTGAAAGTTTCGTTACAGACCACCACAATAAAGGGATTACTGCAATAAAGTTAGATGAATTTTTTGGTTTCCCAGTACCTATAAAAGTTATGTTTACAGTACACAGTAGTCTATTGAGTATGCAACAGCATTATATCTTAAAAATGTACATAATTTAAAAATACTTTACTGCTAACAAATGTGAGCAACATCATATCAAAGTTCAGCATCATCTGAACTTTCAGCAAGTCATAATCACTGATCATAAATCACCATAAGGAATGTAATGAAAATGGGGCATCTGGGTGGCTCAGCTGTTTCAGCGTCTGTCTGACTTTTGGCTTTGGCTCAGGTCATGATCTCAGGGTTGTGAGATTGCCTCACATTGGGCTCTGTGTTCAGTGCAGACTCTGCTTGGAATTCTTTCCCTTTTCCTCTCCGTGGCCCTCTGCCCAACCCCCCACCTCTGTACCCTGCCCAGCTCTCTGCTCATGCGTGCATTTGTGCGTGCACAAGGTCTCTCTCTCTCTCTCTTTCTCTCAAATAAATAAATAAATAAAATCTTAAAAAGAAAAAAGAAATATAACAATAATGAAAAAAATTGGAATATTATGAGAATTACCAAAATGTGACATAGAGACATGAAGTGAGCAAATGCTGTTGGAAGAGGATGTTGATAGACTTGTTCCGAGCAGGGTTGCCACAAACCTTTAATTTGTAAAATGCAGTATCTGTAAAGTGCAATAAAGCGAAGCTCAATAAAATGAGATATGCCTGTAAATCTTTGGCCCTTGGTGATTAATTCAGTCTCCCACCTCTTCTCTCCAACCTCCTCAGGTTGGGAGTTGGGGCTGGAAGTCCCAACCTTCGAATCACAGATATAGTTCTCCTAGAAATCTGCTCTTTTCCTTAGAGGTTTTCTAAAAATCAGCTCAGGTATGGTTGAAAGGGACTTCTTATGAATAACAAAGGACATTCCTCTCACCTTATTGCTCTTATCACATAGGACGTTCCAAGGATATTAGAAGCTCTGGGTCAGGAATGGGGATGAGGACAAAGTATATATTTCTTGTTATAAATCACACTATCACACATGCACACACACAAAATTTCCGAAAGAAATCACACTATCACAAAGATTTACTACAAAACTAAGTAATTAAGACAGTACAGTATTTGTGAAAGAACAGATAAGGAATCAATGGAACCGAATAGAGAGCCAAGAAAATGACCCACATAAATATAGTCAACTGACTTTTGACAGAGAAACAAAACAACACATTGGAGAAAAAATATTCTCTTCAACAAATGGTGCAACATCATATACAAAAAATGAATTTAGACACCTTCTACAAAAATTAAATCAAAGTTGGTCATAGACCTCAATGTGAAATATGAAACTATAAAACTCCAAAAGATATATAAAAGAAAATCTAGATAGCCTTGGGCATGGTGATGACTTCTTAGCGCAAGACCAAAGTCATGATCCATGAAAGAAATAATTGATAGTCTGGAATTCTGCTTTGCAGAAGACACTGTTCTGAGAGTGAGAAGACAAGCCATAGACGGAGAGAAAATATTTGTGAAAACATATCTGATAGAGAACACTTCTCCAACATATACAAAGAACTCTTAAAACTCAGCAATAAAGAGATTATAACCTGATTAAAAATAAGCAAAAGGGAGCACCCAGGTGGCTCAGTCGTTAGTTGAGTGTCTGCCTTTGGCTACAGTCATGGCCCCAGGGTTCTGGGTTCGAGCCCCTGCATTGGCTCCTTACTTAGCAGGAAGCCTGCTTCTCCCTCTCCCACTTCCCCTACTTGTATTCCATCTCTCGCTGTCTCTCTCTGTCAAATAAATAAACTCTTTTTTTTTTTTTTTTAAGATTTTATTTGACAGAGAGAGAGAGAGATCACAAGTAGGAGGAGGTGCAGGCAGAGAGAGAGAGGGAAGCAGGCTCTCCGCTGAGCAGAGTGTGCGACTCGGGGCTCGATCCCAACACCCCGAGATCAGGACCTGAGCCGAAGGCAGAGGCTTTAACCCACGGAGCCACCCAGGCGCCCCTAAATAAACTCTTTTAAAAAAATAAATAAATGAGGAAAGGACCTGAAGAGAAACCTCACCAAAGAAGATACACAAATAGCAAACAAGTATCTGAAAAAGAGACTCTGCATCCTCTGTCATTAGCGAAATGCAAATTGAAACACAATGAGATGCCATTACATACTTATTAGAAGGGCTAAAATCAGAAACGCTTGTAAAACCAAATGCTGGCAAGGATATATTATTTATCCAGAGGAGTTGGAAATTTATGTTCACACAGGAATGTATACACAGAGGCTTAAAGCAGCTTTTTTCATAATTGCCAAAACAGTAACACCCTCTGCTTATTCTTTAAATTTTCTTTCCTGAGCATGCCCACGATTTGATCTTTGTTCATAAGCCATTTTTTAAATTTTAGTAGTTTGCCATCTGAGGACACTGTAAAAGCTAGAAGCTATTAAATCTTGGATTCTATTTTTAAACAATTCTTATCTTTTTCACCTCACATTTTACTACAAGAACTTTAAAGAAACCTGGTAGCACTTTCAACTTTCTATCTTGAAATATTTTTTAGCTAGATCATCTAGCAAATTAAACACACTTTTTACTTTATGTTACATTAGCACAGGCAACGACGTTGCTAAATTTTTTACCACTATGTGCAGTGAACCCCAATCCCGTGGCTTCCAGTACAAAATTTTCGTACTAGCCTCTGAGTTCTCCTTATAACCTCAAAGCCATCACACCTCCACAAACTATTTCTTGGAAGCACTTTACATTTTAACTAAAATTCTCCTCCACGTGCCCTGGCTTCCACTCTGCACAAGTATCCAAATCAGAATTTGTTGTGTAGTCTTGCATAACAAGTTGCTCCATAATTTAGCTGCTTAAAAACAACAGAAAATATACTGATGTTGTTGCATTTTTCAGCCAACATGTGCATAGAGATGCACATTGGATCCTCCGAGCTGGTGTTGTCCTATAGCTGAAAGATAATATTTAAATAGCCTCTGAAGCAGCTGGATAAACATTAGTCACAGAAATACATGTACAATGTATTATTTCTAGATCTATTTGTCCAACTGTATTCATAGGAATCAAGTCAGAGAAATGTACAAAGTATAATGTGTGGGTTTTTTTTTTTTAAACACAGAGGCCATAGAGAAATAAAGGATTATTCATCACTGCAATTCATAATTGCAAATGGACTTTTTTTAAACTGGTGAATTATCTGTTCTGTTAATATCTGTGGATATTAAGTGATTTGTTGGTGGAGTCCTATTTATATTTGCTGGACAGCTGAAAGGAAAGCAAGACTATTCTATTAAAAATATTCTGTTGTTTACTAAAAGCAATAACAGGAGTTCAACATAGCTTTTGTAATGTTGAATTTGGATGTGAGGGATGAGGGCAAGAATGGGACAGGAGGAGAAGGAAATCTCAGAAATTGCTTGAGATTTTTAGTAATATAAATGATGTGCAACTAATCTAATTTAATTAAATTTAGAATCATAACACACCCCTTTGAAGAGCTAGTGAAATGCTTTTCTTTTGTATATCTCCTTACTGTTGAAATGCAGTACATTAAAATGAATAAGAACAATAGATAGTTTCAACCAGTCTCATCTGCAACCCCATCTGATCGAATGAGATTTTAATTAGAACTGGACTTCGTTCAAAAAGAGGAACTATTGTAACAAACCCTAATTAAGTTGATTTTTTCCGTAGTGGGTAGGTCATGCATTCATTTTCTTACAATTGCAGTTGGTTCTCTAATGCCTTCAATATTTTTGTTTATATATTCATAACAAATTATGAATTTTTGCTTTTCTATGCCAGCATTATTCACCCACCTCAGTGACGGTCTGTCCAGTTATAGTTCATCTTTAGAAACTTTTGGAGACCTTTCCTTCTTGTTTTTAGGCATACCAATAAATTGGAAGCCATTTGTTGTAAAAATTACACAATTTCACACATCGTTGTTAAACAGTTCATTTTGCTTCTGTTTTCTATTATCAAGAATAAAAATAATTAACTATGAATAAAACTTAGTAGCCCAACTTACTTGAGAATGTATAGTCCACACACACATATATACACAAAATATAATATATGCTGCAATAGGGGGTATTTGGAGTTCTGATGTACAAATACAAAGGAAAATATCTGATATATAGAGATGTCCTAGCAAATTCTTATAAAATAACAGTACAATTTGTTCAGATGATGACTGCTAATTGAAGCAGTTTTGTCCAAACACAGAAATATATGACATAATAATAGTTCCCAGTGATTGAAATGACAGTGCTTTCCATAATTACTTGGCTAGGTAGAGGGTCAGTACTCCTTGGTCTCACAAAGGAAATTGCTGGTTGTTCACTCTTTTCTTTCTTCTATTCTTACGCTCTTTTTAAAAGCCTCAAGTCAAAAACCATTTTATGACAACTATTTTTATTTCAAGAATTCTGAGGTTTATTAATTTTTTTATTTTTAAGTAATCTCTCCACCCAACATGGGGCTCGAACTCACAACCCTGAGATCAAGAATCACAAGTTCTACTGACTAAGCCAGCAAGGTGACCCTATTTTAAGAATGCTGAGTTTTGGGGTGCCTGGGTGGCATAGTCAGTTAAGTGTCTGACTCTTGGTTTTGGCTCAGGTCTGATCTCACAATCATAAGATCAAGCCCTGCCCTGTGTGCTCAGTGGGGTCTGCTTGAATTTCCCTCTCCCTCTGCCTGTCCCCTCCCTAAAATAAATAGCTAAATCTTAACAAAAAAAACTCTGAGTTTTTAATTATTTAAATTAAAATTTGAGTCTATAAAGTAATATTATAAAATATGCGTATAGGAGACAATACATAATGTACCCATCAAATAGTTTTCAGAATAAAATATTGCCATTTATTTGACAGTCTCCTATATGTTCTCTCAAATCCTACTCTTTTTCCTCCACCACTCTCCTGAATTTCCATTTATAATACCCATTGTTTCTTTAGTTTTACTATATACTTGTATCCCTGTACAATATACAGTTTTCACTTTTGCATATCTTTTATAACTTAGTCATACTTTGTATATTTGTTTACAATTGACTTTTTTTCTGCCCAACCTTATGTTTCAAAAATTTATCTCTTTTCCCATGTAGCAACAATTTATTAATTTTTTACTTATTGTTTTCATTGCTGCATAATCTTTTAGCATATGACTATACTAATGTTTATTTACTTATTTTACTTCAATTGAAGTTTTGTTTGTTTACAATATTCTACTACTACAATGTTGCTATTATAGTCTTGAACAGTTGCCTGGGGCATATGTACATAAGTTTGTGTAGGATAGAAAACAAAGTGAAATTGTTATCACAGTCTAGGAAAATTGCCTTTATAAAATGCTGCTAAATTATTTTCCAAAGTGGTTGTACTTTATAACTCTTGTCAATTTTTCATTATGAAATGTTAATTCACTGAAGATTTAATTTCTATTTTCCTAATTATTAATAAGGTTGAGTATGTTTTATGCTTATTGATTGTTCAGGGTTTTTTTTTTTTTTTTAAGATTTTATTTATTTATTTGACAGAGAGAGAGCGAGAGATCACAAGTAGGCAGAGAGGCAGGCAGAGAGAGAGGGGGAAGCAGGCTCCCTGCTGAACAGAGAGCCCGATGTGGGTCTCGATCCCAGGACCCTGAGATCATGACCTGAGCCAAAGGCAGAGGCTTTAACCCACTGAGCCACCCAGGCGCCCCTTTTGTTCAGGTTTCTTCCGCTTTGTGCCTCAAGCCTTTTTCTTTATGCCCATCTTTCTCTTTTCTTCAATGATTTAAAAATGATGTATTCTGTATACAATTTTTTTGTCAGTTATATGTTTTCAATTATCAGCTCCTGTTTATGGTTTTAATTTCCATTCTGTTTATAGTAACTTCCTTAAATAGAAGTTTTTATTTTTATTTAGTTAAATTTGTCAATTCCTTGTCTTTCCAATTGAGCCTCGTGTCTAAAGATTTTATTTATTTATTTGACAGAGAGAAAGAGATCACAGTAGACAGAGAGGCAGGCAGAGAGTGGGAAGCAGGCTCCCTGCTGAGCAGAGAGCCCAATGATGGGGCTCAATCCCAGGAGCCTGAGATCATGACCTGAGTCAAAGGCAGAGACTTAACCCACTGGGCCACCTGGGTGTCCCGTATTGAGCTTCATGTCTAAAGAGGGTCCATCTCCACCCAAAAGTCAAAAGATTTTATATCTTGTTTTCCCAAAATTTTATTTTTACTTTTAATATTTAGGACTTTAATTATATGAAATTGATTTTTGCTTATGGTATAGGGCAGGAAAGCAACCTATTTTTTTTTCAGTGATGCGGATTTGCCACAGCACTATTAAATGAATAAACCATTCTTTCCCACTGATATGTAGGGACAACTCTGTCATACTCAAGTCTATATACTTATGACTTGATTTCTTGGTTCTTTATTTTGTTCTATTGGTAATTTTCTATTCCCGAATAGTACTACAAATTTTTAATTACAATAAATACATAATAAGTCTTAACATATGGAAAGACAAATATTCCTTTTATCTTTAGAAGAATTTGGACTATTATTGGCTATTTGTCCTTCAAATACAAGAGAACTAGTTAAATCCCATAAAATAAGCATGTTACAATTCTGATTAGAATACTATTGATTCTTTGGGTCAATATGCAGAAAATTAACATTTATGTAATACTGAATCTCCTCATTTATGAACAAGACTTATTTCCCTTTAATGGGCTTACTTAACCTTTTCAGTATAAGTAAACCAGTCCTAAATGCTTATGCATATAACAGAACTTCAAAATACATGAAGCAGAAATTGATAGAACTGAATGAAGAAATAAGCAAGTCCACAGCAATAGTTGGAGATATCAATACCCTTCTCTGAATAATTGATACAGCAAGTTGACAGAAAATCAATAAGGATAGAGATTTGAACAAAGCTATCAGCTAATCTGACCTAATTTTTATCTTTAGACTATTATATTCAACATAAGCTGACTGTAGATTCTTTTCAACTGTACAAAAAAACATTTACTAAGTTACACCACATTCTGGACCACAAAACAAATGTTAATAAATTTTCTAACTATTCAAGTCATTCAAAGTACATTTTATGACTATAATCAAGTTAAATTTAAAATAAATAATAGAAACATTTCTGGAAAATTCTCAAGTATTTGAAATTGAACAACACACATCTAAATAAGCAATAGGTCAATGAAGGAATAAAAATAGAAATTAGAAATTATTTTTATCTGAATGAAAAATATATATCTTATTTGGTGAGATGTCATTAAATAGTACTTAAAGGCAAGTTTATAGCATTAAACTTAAATTTGTAAAACTTTTAGAAGAAAACAAAGCAGAAAACATTTGTGTCATTGACACAGGCAAAGATTTCTTAGATATGACAACAAAAATGTGAATCAAAAGAACAAATTAATAAATTGGGCTTTATCCAAATTAAAATCTGAAAATTTGAAAGACTGCTAAGAATGAAAAGAAAAGCTACAGACTGGGAAAAATATTTACAAATCAGATATTTCATAAAGGACTGCATCTAAAATTTGCAATAATCTCTCAAAACTCCTTAATAAGGAAAAAAGCTCTCAAAATGTGGGCAAAAGATTTGAACAGGCACTTCATCAGAGGGCATGCGGGCATACCTTGTTTTATTGTGCTTCGCTTTATTGCACTTTGCGGATATTGCATTATTATAAATTGAAGTTTGTGGCAACAATGCATCAAGTAAGTCTATCTGCTCTATTTTTCCAGTAATATTTGTTCACTTTGTGTCTCTGTTGCAGTTTGGAAATTCCTGTCGTATTTCAAACCTTTTCATTATTATTATATTTGTTATGGTGATCTGTGATCAGTAATTACAACTGTTGAAATGCAAGTATGTTGTTAATGATAAAGTTTTTTATTTTATATTTTATTTTGTTTTGTTTTTTTGAGAGCAATAAAGTATTTTTATTAATTTATGTGATGTTATTTTGTTTTGGGGACAGCAATAAAGTACTTTTAAATTAAAGTATGTATGTATGTTTTGTTTTTTTTAGACATGGTGTTATTGCACACTTAAAAAATGACAGTATAGTGTAAACATAACTTGCACATGCACTGGGAAAACAAAGCATCTATTGATTTATTGCTTTATTGTGATATTCACTTTATTATGATGGTTTGGAACTGAACCTGCAATATCTGAGGTATGCCTGCATGTAAATGAGAAATACAAGGGAATACCACAGTGAGATGTTATATCATTACATATATATTACAGTATAAAAATTTAAAGAGACTGACCATGTCAATTCTTGGAAAAATTCTAGAGTTCTTGGGACATTCATCTTTTACTGATTGAACAATCAATTACTGAAAAAGATATCTTCCATTTTAATTGAGGACTTTTTCTTGTGGATTTTCTTTTTTTTTGCTTTGTATTTATTAGGTTATGTTATTGCGCACATACACACTTAAATTTTGTTACCATGTAATACTCTATTTTTCTTTACTAATTTCTGTCTTAAGGTCTACTTTATCCGATATTAATTGTTGCATCAGCTTTTTAAATTTGGCATTTCCCTATATTTTATCTTTTTACTTTGAGCATGAATGTATTCCTATATTTGGGATGTATTTGTAGACAGTAGAGCAGAATTTTAAAATATGGCTTGAAAATTCTTATCTTTTTATGGAAACATTTAGGTAATTTGCATTTTTCCCATTTAATCATAATTTAATTTCTAACATAGTACTGTATGCTTTTCATTGTACCTTTTCTAAATGTTTTCTCCATTCTTGCCTTATACCAAATGGATTTTTTTCTCATATCAATTTCTTTTGTATACTAGATATTAAGTTGTTTATTCCTATTCTCTAATGGTTGGTTTAGAAATTTTTAACATATGGAATTTACTTATTGAATTGGAGAATAAATATTTTCCTCCTCTTTCAAATAATACCAGGTCCATTGAACGCTTTTATTCTTAATAAATTTAACTTACTTTAAAATTAATTTTTATTTGATTTTTAAAAATTAGATGATATTTGAAGTCACTTATTAGAGATAGGATAGATGCTCCCACCCAAAATTTGATCTAAATGTCAAGATGGGTGACACTGCACGTAAATCAAGAGGGTGCGAAAGTTTTTTGTTCCTTTAATGGGGTTTTGTGAAGACAGTAGGGCAAGGCTCCCAAGCTGGTTCCCAAATGTTTTGAGAGTACAGGGAAGGGAACTGAGTTGGAGTTTTGAACTGGGGTGAGTGTTTTTGTGTACTGGCCAGCGTTCATGGGATCTGAATTTCCTGCCAGTTCTCAGGAGGAAAATAATGTGCTTTCATATCAGCCTGCCTGATACAGGCAGGAAAGAGGAGAAAAGAGAAAGAGCTTTGAAAGCTGTGAGCAGTGAAGCATCAAAAATGGAGTCAGACTCTTTGTTACAATTTATCCCTGTTATTTGACTGATGACTAAAATGTGCCATGTTTCATTTAATTGAATTTGATCTCATTTAAGTAAGACATTATGGTGCTTTATGAGGCCTGTAGCCTGCAACTGGTAAGAATGTTGAAAGTTCTATCAAATTCCTTGTAAAAGCCCAGCACTGTATATTTTGAGAAGAGAATTAGGTGCCTTGGTTACTATCAACAATGTCTGGAACTCCAAAGGGGATAAAGAGTGAAGCCTTATCTTATGATCCTTGTACTATGGCTTTCCCATGTGCAAAGATATGTATAGCCTTAATTTTATTTTGGGTATCTGTGATGCAAGAGATACCCAGATTTCTTTATTCCAATGGGAAAATCTTAAAGAATTGTTGCTTCCATTAGACTGGGCTGGACTCTGGAGTCAGGAAAAATGTACAGATGAGGGTTGCTGCAGGCCAAGCTATCCTATGTTAAGATGGCTAGCTCGGGGCACCTGGGTGGTTCAGTTGGTTAAGCATCTGACTCTTGATCTCAACTCAGGTCTTGATTACAGGGTCATGAGTTCAAGCCCTGCGTTGGGCTCCACGCTAGCGGTGGAGACTACTTAAAAAAAAAAAAAAAGATGACTGACTAAAGTTCAGCCAGTTTTGCTGATTCTTTTGTTCTCTTCTCGTCTGGAACATGCAGTTAAAGGATAAGAAGTAGTAACTCTCCAAAGAGCTCCATCTTGTGTAATTGTGGCTCTGCCAACTTTATATGAACTCCTTTGGATACTCATTCAAATGATACCATGGGACTTCTCAGGAAGCTAAAGGGTGCAGAAGAGCGGTGACCTCCATCACTGTGACATTTGGCAAAGGAATAAGAACAAGACAATATCCCTCGCCACTGGCTTCCCACAGGTGAGATAAACCAGAGTGTCCAGGTTTGGTTCCATCTTATAGCAAGGAGACTTAAATGACCCACGCTGAACCGATGGGTTGCTGCTTCCATCATTCAAGGAAAAATGGGCATCTTGTTACGGGCACCATACCAAAAAATGGGTATGGAGGGTCATAGGCTCAGGTCTTATAAATCCTCTGTTTTCAGTAAAACTCAGAATACAGCCAGAAATTACCACTTTAATGGATATAGAATGGGATCAAGGAGGGCAATTTCTTACACTGGAAGCCCTTGGGTAACCTATTGCCACCACGAGTAGACCAAGAACTCCAGGAAAATTGAGAGAAGGTTGCCAGAGCTCTTAGAGTGAAGATGTCTGTAGGGTCCACTAATGGATGTGCCTGTTGTATTGCAATTTGGACAGATTCTAGAACCTTTTGCTGCAGAAGTTGCCATTTATAGTGGACTGTGGGTAACAGTGTATCAACATAAATAGATATAAGTGAGATTTGTAAACTGGGAATATATTGTCTCCAGAACCCAAAGAAAAGAGTTGGACTTGTATTGGCTTTCCTAGTTAGAAGTTTCCCTTCTCTATTTCCTTTCTGTACTGCTACCTCAGCTTAGGACACCCTGCCCCTGCAGCTGCTCAGGTTCCCTGTATGCCTGGGCCCCCTGTGAGTCAAGGTGCTACTCACGGAGAACATGGCCTCACCCTGAGGAACAACAGTCTGGGATTACAGCCATGGATGAGTTGCAGCAGTCCCTCTGCCTGAGGCCTATGTGATGTCCTCAGGCATCAGGAGAACACCAAGAACAAAGGTATCCCAAATTGTCTCAAGTATGTCCCATCAGGGGTAGGTTGGAACCCAATTCAGGGTCTTCAAGAACTACTAGGCGAATAGATGCACCTGCTCTTCCCCTTCCTGCAGAAGAGCCTGCCCAGGCCAGGGGTGATGTGACTGGGCTCCTGACTAAATTCAATTCATCACCCGATCTCAAGTGTGCTGCAACAATGTCCCCTGGAACTTCAAGAAGTTCCTTGTGGGACTGGATAGTGTGTCTGTGTGTAGTTGAAATTGCCACTTTTCAATCAGTGACATGGAACTGGTTTTTGAAGCCCTGGTCACCAGGGTCCCAATGTGCTTAGGGTTGCCCTCCTACCCCTGCTGCTTGGCAGTCTCAGCACTGCCATGGGAAGTGGGGGGACAGAGGTTCATCCAAGATGGTGTTTCTAAGTCTTGGGCATGGACAAATGTTTGATGTCCAAGAAAATCCTCCAACATGGGCACTGGCCTGTCCATCCCAGTGCCCACTACACCTTGCTCCCCCCAGACTATGTGATAATGTGCCCAATGTCAGGGAAACTAACCAACCAACCATCATGGATACTGAGTTAGTCGACAGCTGTTTCTCAACAGTGGAAGGGATGGAGCAGTTTTCAGGAATTTAACTGAACTGATAGGGCCTTGTACTACCTTTGGGACAATGACCCATTTCCTTTTCATGAATCCATAGGTGAGTATTTGTATGTCCTGAATGAGTGTATGAAATGAATCTCCTTGGAGAAGGATGTCATCAGTGAGATGGCATACCTGTGCTCCTGGAAAAACTTCAGTGACATTACGATCATGCCTACAAAGATTTTGCATGATTACAGGGATAATGAAGTGGCCTGTGGGTAGCCAGGAAAGCATGTATTACTGTGTGTCTTAGAAGATGAAGACAAACACACCTGAAAGGCTATTGAAATAGATACTGAACATATTAGCCAAATCTATGACTACAAAGTATTTACAATTTTCTGGTTGGATGGAGTCAGTAATTTGAATAATATTGGGTATAGGGAGGCTGCTGTTAACATTAACATATGCTATTAACATTATGTAATCCAGTATGAGGTACCATTCATTCTTTCTATATTTAAAAGCAAGCCAAATTGGACTGTTAATTAGAGAAGCAGTGAAGATAATCACCCCTTCTCTAATAGATCTTATATAATGGATTTCAATCTAGAAGACCCCATTTTAATTTATATTGGGCCATATGAACTATTTTATTGAGGGGGAAGATCCATTGGGTCTCATTTTATCAAGCCAATTGTGAGTGTCGAAGACTTAATTTAATTCTAATTTATTGCTCATTGGGTCAGAGCAGTCATGACCACTATGGGATATTTTAGAAGACTGGGCACTATGGCGACAGGGAATTATGCAAAACGATGGTTCCTATGGCTGAGGTAAGGCATACCTATTTATCCTCTATTTTATGTTCAGGAAGTCTGACATTATAGAAGTGCCTTGTTTAAATTTAGTGAGATCTCTAGGAATAAGTATAATTGCAGCCCCCATAAAGATTAAGGCCATGAAGTTTTGCTAATTGGTAATTTCAGCAGATGTTAAAGTTAATTCAGAAACTATGTTGTGGAAACAAAGTGTCAAGCAGCACCCTTTTATCTTTTTGTTGTAGAAATCTTTTTAGTGAATTTAGGGTTTTCAATTGGGTCAAATTTGGGACCTTTGTTTCCATTTATTTGTTTCCTCACTATATATTCAGGTATTTTCTGGAGGGAGTTGGGGTCCTTTTTGGTTGGTTACTAGACATATTTTGACAGGGGAGGATGTCCTCTCTGCTCTGCTCATATTTATGTTTCTCTTTCCAAAGAGCCTCAAATCAGTATTTGTTAGGGTTAGAGCCTTCCCCAGTGTTAAGTCCACAGGGTTGGCATAGGTGTGTGATGAGGGTCAGGATCTATGATCTATGTTGTGACATGAGCATGGCTAGCACCAGAAACAAGAGTATTTTGGGGGTGCCTAGGTGGCTTAGTGGGTTAAAGCCTCTGCCTTCAGCTAAGGTCATGATCTCAGGGTCCTGGAATCCAGCCCTGCATTGGGCTCTCCGCTCAGCAGGGAGCCTGCTTCCCCCTCTCTCTCTGCCTGCCTCTCTGCCTACTTGTGATCACTCTCTCTGTCAAATAAATAAATAAAATCTTAAAAACAAAAACAAAAGCAATGGCATTTTGTAGGGTCCTAGTGAGCCTTTTGTTTTTAGTAGTAGATCTCATTATGACACATTCTAATTTCTCTTTCTCCACATAAGCCATTACCCAATGGGCCCACCTGTTGTACAAAGTATCAGTCCTTCCTCTTAACACTCCTTAGAATAGGACCAATGCCCGGATTGAGACACACTTTCAGTGGTCACAGGGAAGCATCTGTTCTCCTGATCCTAGTGTTAGTCACGGCTTAGACTGGAGTTAAGACTGGAGCATACTTTAACCTGAGACACAAGTCCAGGCTGACATGTACTACCCAGGCCATTTTACAGAGGGCCTCTATCCCATAATCTTGTCCCCTAATACCAATTATCAAAACTTCCAAATTCTGTTGGTGTTATGAACTGAAAAGTTCATACCTCCTGAAAATTCACCTGCTGTACTGAGGTGGGGGTTTCTGTGACTCTAGACCTCACATTATTTGAATTTCTTGCTGATGCCAAAGGAGAAAGCACCTGGGCTTTCTTTTTTTTTTTTTTTTTTTTTTTTTTTTTTTTTTTTTTTTTTTTTTTTTTTTTTTTTTTTTTTAGCACCTGGGCTTTCGCCTCAGTTTACATAGATGTGGGACTTGAGAGCTGTCAGCAGGTGAACATCAAACAAGGAGTCGGATTCTCTATTGCAGATGCTATAACCATCTACGTACCTCTACATATCTCTCTTTTAGTATAAATTTTTTCCTTAGCTTTTTTCTCTCCAGGTTTGAGGGAGTTTTTGTTTCTCTTGCTTAGGATTCATGGAGACTTCAGATGTGTATATGTAATAGTTCATCAGCTCAGGAAAATTTCAGTCATTAGCTCTCCAAACTTACTGCTACCTCACCTTTCTCTTGCCTCTCATTCTGAAACTCAAATTTGTCATGTATTAGACCCTTTGTGTCTTCTAACATCTCTTGCACAGTTTTCATTGTGTTGATCATGCCTGGCCCACACCATCTTATAACCACTCAGTCATCTATTTTTCAGTAATATCTCCTTTTTCATAAGCACACCGATTGAGTTTTAAAAATTTTAACAAATACAGTTTCCATTTTTAGACACTTTAATTATTACTTTTCATCCAATTAGTCATATTTTAAAATTTCACTATCAATCTTTGCATTTCAATTCTTTTCACTAATTCAGAGTTTGATAATTATAGTTTCAGAACTCTATCTGGGTCCTCTGCTATGTGACTTTACCGTCTGCCTCTTACTCATAGGACTTTGTTTCCCTCTCCCATTTGCCTGTGAAGTGATATATATTTTTAGTTTATCTGTGAAAATCCTTTGAGTTCTAGGAGGAAGGTGGGTTCCTTTAGAGTGTATTGGGTTTGCTTCTTCCAGGAACCTAGGGCATCAACCTAGGTTACAAAGGTAGTCCAGGTACCAAATTAATTTCTTCACAATGAAGTTTTTTGGACTACCTACGTAGTATACATTTTCACTTCAAAGCTCCTTTGAGAAAACATTTTGGGGTTAGGAATTCTTGAGGAAGATATTTTTCCCTTTCCATTCAGCGTGAAAATTTGAGACAAGCAACTTCCTTTGTAATATTCTTGGTTTATTTTTAATTCACTCCTATAATAAGGTTGTAGACCCAAGGTCTACTCAATGCCCCTCATGGCCTTAAAAATCAAAGATCAGATGATCTAAAGAAAAGCCAAATAAAGTGCTTGGCAACTTACCTTGAATCCTTCCTTCACTTACTTTTTGGTCTCATTATACTTAACACTCCTTTAAGTTTATCAATGCATTTAAACAAATTTATGGTTGATGCAAATGTTTGTTAGTTTCCAGTGGGATCATCAGTCACTATGCTTAATTTACTTTTTATTTTTATATGCGTTATTATTTGCAGTTCTCATAGCCACAATAAGAAATTTTTTTGAGTGAATGAGGTTTTTCAAACTTTGGCCATGTGTACTTGGGTCTTTCTTTTTTTTCCAGGACTGTTTCTTAGAAGAGAAAAGAAAGAATTCTAAGTGTCTGGAAAAATGATTCTACATAATGCACACATAGCAGTTGGTTTTGTTATTTTCGAAAATCCACTTAACCAGGTGAATTTAGGCATATTCTCCTGAATTCATTAAAAAGTGACAATTGCTGGGAACCTGGGTGACTCAGTCAGTGTGATGTCTGCCTTAGGCTCAGGTCATAATCCTGGGGAGCTGGGATGAGTCCCACATCTGGTTCCTGCTGGGTGGGGAGGCTACTTCTCTATCTGCAGCCCCCGCCCCTGCTCATGCGTGCGTACCTGGACTCTCTCATAAAATAAATAAGATCTTTTTAAAAAAGTGACAATTGTTTCTTTAAAAAGGCAGTACTCTTCACTTGCAATATTTATTATTTATGTAATTGTTTTTGTTTGAGATATAAGTAGATGGCAATATTTTTTTTCTTATCCCAGAGTGATAAGAAATTTGATCTCACAGATTTCATGCACACATATGAAGATATCTCATGTGTGGTAGTATTATACTGAGACAGGACAATGAATTGGCTCCCTGCCCCGGTAGTTATGGCTTTTACACTGCCCTCATACAATGATGCTGGGCTCCAGCATATCACAGTTTTGGTCAATGAGAGAGACATTAACAAAAGTGATGCAAGTAGAAACTTGACATGTACTTCCATACTGAGGATTTACCTCTCAGAATTGTTTCTCTGGGAATTCAGGAGCATCCTGTAAATTGGTCCTAGGCTTTCCAGATGGAGGGAGGTCAGGTGGTGGGCCCCAGAGGATGCAACCTCAGTGGAGATAACGTGTCTCTAGGCAGCAGTCAACTCTAAGGCGAGGTATGCGAGAGAGGCCTCTTGGACCTTCCAGCTCAGCCTATGTAGATAATTACAGGCTTAGACCCTGGTGGACATTGTATGGAGCAGAAAAAGAGCTCAGTCAACTTCAGAAACATGAAAAATAATACATGCTTGTTGTTTTAAGCCACTAAGTTTTGGAATGGTTTATTATGCAGGAATAAGATGTAGATGTTTAATTCATTCTCAGGTACTGGGAAATTTTGCTTTCTCACATTAAAAAGTATTACACTAAAAACTAAAATAAATATGCATTCCCTTCACTCTCTGGTATGCTCATTTCCAAAGTACTTGAAATCTTTATCAAAGTTCAAATTTGAGAACTTTTTCACACTATCCCTCTTTCACCAAGATATCTTACTGTTTGAAATAATTTGGCAAAACTCAAATAATTCTTTCTATTATTATTTTGATCTATTTTAAGTGAAATGTTATGCAAATGCTTGCTTTAACTGCTAAGAGCTGTCACCAAAGGATTTATATTCTATACTAATAATGTCAGGCTGTGTTTCATGCCCCTTAATGAAATTTTGACCTTATTTTGCTAAAAAAAAAAAAAATTTCTTCTCTCAAAAGCTATAATCCTGTTGAATGGTTTCTCAAATGCTTGAGGAGTCATACTGTGTAATATTGGTATACGTCACAGTGTGCAACATTATACTGCATGTGTGTTTTACTATTGAGTAATTTGATTTTGTGGTCTTGCTAGTACCATCATATAATTAAATTGTAAACTCATGTGGTGTAAAGGTCAGACACTTCAAATGTATGAAAGCAAATGCTATGTGTATTTAGGGTTCTACTCTTTGCACACTGAGATCAGCAAAAAGAATGAGAAGATCATGTGTGTTACAATGGAAATTTCTTGTCTTTGGAACAAACTTTTGTAGCATCCTGTAATTGTAAACAAAATCTCATACATGTTCTTTAAAAGGATACCTCCGTTTTCTTAGAATACTCATGAAGGAAACACATTTTCATTTTAACTTCTTTGTGAATAAGGCAATCACTGTAGTTGGTGCCTACTTTTTTCTTCTCAACTATTTCTCCTATAAATATATCTTGACTTTTGTTTTGTGGTAGTTTTCACAGTAGAAATATGTTATGCCTTTCTTTCTGATGACCAGAAATTTAGAAGATTGTACTTGACTTTTATTCTTTGTATTTTAGTTTTTTTTAAAATGGTCATAACTTCAAACTATTTTTTTAAAGATTTTATTTTTTATTTATTTGACAGAGAGAGAGATCACAAGCAGGCAGAGAGGCAGGCGGAGAGAGAGGGGGAAGCAGGCTCCCTGCTGAGTAGAGAGCCCGATGCGGGGCTGGATCCCAGGACCCTGAGATCATGACGTGAGCCGAAGGCAGAGGCTTAATCCACTGAGCCACCCAGGCACCCCGAGAATACACAATAGTTCTTACTACATTTCTAATTCCTCTAAGACATTCAAAGCTGGAAAATAAACTAATTTCCACAACCTTGATTCATAGAGGGCTAGGTGTGGGAAAGCAAAAAGGTAAAGAAAACTGACAACAGAGATTTTTGCTCAAGCATATGAAAACTCTTTAAGAGGAGAATTTCAGTCCCTTCCATGAAGTCCAATGTCTCCCTCCTATAAGACTAAGATCATCATTTGTTTGGAGATATTTGAAACTTTATTCAACACATTTATTCCCTCTACACAATTTACTTTGCTACAAGTGTAAACTTAGATTTTAACATATAAAGCAAAGAGGATGCTGACAGATGCTAAAAATTACTCAAAAAATTCAAGTTTATAGTATTTTAACTGCATTAAAACATGAAATGGGTATTTGAATAGTATATACAGTATTCATGTCAGTCTAAAAGACGTGAAACTAGAATTATTCTTGTTTTTTTTTTCTTTTGAATTATTCTTGTTTTGATATATCTTCTTGGACATAAGAAGTCCCCTCCCTCTACCCAATTAGAATTAGCAAAGGAAATGTATTTGTGAGTTGTGGAGCAGATGGCTTAGAGCGAAGGGTTTTTTTTTTTTTCAGTGTAGCATTGTTTGTGTCAAAATCCAAACTACACTGGTTTTAACATTTAATGACTAAGAATATTCTACAAAATACTTTATCTAAATGGTTATTTAAGGTACTTCGTTTCTAAGATTCGTTGATGATAGTTAATACAGAAAGACATATTAGAGTTAACCTATTAATAATTTGAGATTAACGAGATCTTGATTTTTATGGAATAATAGATGGAAATTTTGGCAGAGGTGTTACAAGAAAGAATTTTACAAATTACAACATTTGTTTTTAAATAGACTTAATATGTACATTTAAATACTGGTATTTAGTCATGATCTTTTCAAAAAAAGTAAATGCTCTAGGATGTTTCTCAGGAAATATCTGAATAATCACTAGTGTGTGAACAAAACTTACAGATAATTAAATTTTTAAAAATTTACCTGAAGATGTTGGAAGAACAGAAACATACTCTGCAAAGACTTGATTTATGTGTTCTGACATTTTATGTCTTTCTCATTAGATGCCTTTGCTTTTCTTATTGATTTTTTTCTTTTTATAGATAGATATTTTAAAATGTCTCTTGTACCTCAGCCAGGTGTACAAAGAACACAAGGATGTCTTTTCCACTGTAGGTCATTGTTCTAACTATATGTCAGAACAGGAAAAAAAGATGAAGATATCAACTGAAGAGGGTACAGGGTGTGGAGAGTTGACAGAAAATATTATCTTATAAGAGCTATATTTCCTACAAAGTTGAAATCAAGACCTGTACATAGAATTCTTTCAAAATACTTTATACATTTCACAATTCAGGACATGATTAGAAGAAATCTGTATTCAGTTTCTAAATAATTGAAATATAGAAAGTATTTCTGAGGGACTGACAAAATCTTTCCCGTTGTGTTGTATATTTTTTTAAAGATTTATTTATTTTAGAGAGAGAGAGCTAGCAAGAGACAGGGGGTATGTGCAGAGGGAGAGGTAGAGAATCACAAGTAGATTTTCTCTGAGCTCAAGCCTGGTGGGAGCTCCACCCCAGTACCCTGAGATCATGATCCTGAAACCAAGAGTTTTTTTTTTTTTTAAAGATTTTATTTATTAGACAGAGAGAGATCACAAGTAGACAGAGAGGCAGGCAGAGAGAGAGGGGGAAGCAGGCTCCCTGCTCAGCAGAGAGCCCGATGCGGGGCTCGATCCCAGGACCCTAAGATCATGACCTGAGCTGAAGGCAGAGGCTTTAAGCCACTGAGCCACCCAGGCACCCCAAGAGTTTGTTTTTTAATTCACTCTGCCACCCCAGTGTATTATATTTTTATGGAATTAGGAACAGATGTTTTCATTCTATACATGGCTAAGTATGGAAGAGCTTTGTTATATTACGAACACTAATTTTTTCAGAAGGAAAATTACTTTAATAATTTTCCATGATAATGCAGCAAAATTGGACATGCCCAATTTGACTTTAGAAAGGGTATATTTAGAGAGGCATAAAAATAGTGAGTATGAAAAAAAATAGTGAGTATGATAAAGTCTACCTTCTAATAACAATCTTTATTCAAAAAATCTAATGCCAACAGAATGCTACCCTAGACCTAGAATATTTTTTCTATGAGAAAAAGGTATCATTCACAATTACAGAATGTGGCTTCTTCATTTTCAAAATGCATGCCTTTAAGCTTAAAGACTTTCAAGATCTTTATTCTTCCTGTGAATATGGAAGATAGCCAGAAATTGCCTGGACATTCTCTTAAAAAAAAGTCTAAATAATACCAGAAAATATGTTACTTTATGTACCTGTTAATATTTGACTCTAAATTTTTATTTGCATATCAAAATTGTGTCCAAAACTTCTTTAGAAGCTATAGTTTAAAATGAAAAAAGGTGAAATATTATTTTGAAGAGCCATTCAGAAATCTAACTTTTGAATAGAGTAATCACCCCTTCTTCATACTCATCATCTAGCTTCAACAATTTTGCCAGTTTTGCTTTATCCACCCCCCACTTTTGTTTTTAAGATGAAATATTTTAAAGAAAATCTCAAGAGACATTATGTTATTCTACCTAGAAACAGTTCAGTCAGTATGCTTCTTAAATTGATAAGGACTCTAGGGGCATTTGGGTGACACAGTTGGTCGAGCATCCAACCCTTGGTTTCAGCTCAGCTCATGGTCTCAGGGCCTTAGATCAAGCCCCCAGTCAGGGTCTGTGCTCAGTGTGGAGTCTGCCCCAGAGTCTCTCCCTCCCTCTTCTTCTGCACCTCCCACTTGTGTTCTCTCTCTCTCTCTCTTTCTCTCTCTCTCTCAAATATATAAATATTTTAAAAAAACGATAAAGGCTTTTATTTTTAACATAATTGCCATTAAATTTTCATACTTTACATATATAAAAATAATTTTCTCAGTGTTTTGATATTGAAAAATATCAAATCTTCTGAAAAGTTGTAAGAATAGTGCCATGAACACCTTTATTTAGATTTAGCAATTGTTAAAATGGGCCATATTTGCTTTCTTTCTCTTTTGCCCAAAAGTGTGCTTCCTCTCTCTCTCCCTCTCTCTCTTACACACACATTCTATCTTTTGAAAAGCATTTAGGCATTAGTCACAGACATCATAATACTTTGTCCCTTAATACATCAGCCTGTATCTCCTAAGAACCAGGCATTCTCCTATATAACCTCAATACAATGACCACAGACAGCAAATTTAACATTAATATAATAAAGCTGGCTAATATACAATCCATATTTAGTATATCTCAATTGTCTGAAGACCACCCTTGAGAGCTGTTTATTTCATTCTCACTCTATGAGCCAAGTAGCCAATCAAGGATCTTACTTTGCACTTAGTGTCATTTAATCTAGAACATTTTCCAAGGTTTTTGTTGGTTGGTTGGTTGGTTTGGGTTTGGGTTTTTCATGATGTTGAAGTTTTCAGAAAGTCCAGGACAGAATCAGGAACTCTCCTGCACTGTTAGTGGGGATGAAATTGGTGCAACCATGGTGGAAAACAGTACGGAGGTTTTTAAAAAAATTAAAAATAGAAATACCATAGAATCCAGTAACTCCACTTCTGGGTATTTATCCAAAGAAAATGAAAACACTAACATGCACCCCTATGTTCATTGCAGCATTATTTCCAATAACCAAGATATATTATGGAATATTACTAAGCCATAAAAGATAATGAAGTCTTGAATCTTGCTATTTGCAACAACATGGATGGACCTAAGTGAAACGAGTCAGACAGAGAAACATAAATACCATACGATTTCACTTATATGTGGAATCTAAAAACCAAAACAAACAACCTAAGCAAAACAGAAATGACTTCATAGATACAAAGAACAATCTGAGGGTTGTCAAGGTGGGGAGAGAGGCGAGGATGGGAGAAATAAGGGAAGGGGATTAAAATGTACAAACTTCCAGTTATAAATAAATAAGACAGGAGATGCAATGTACAGCATAAAGAGTATAGTTAATAATATCGTTATAGCTGTGTAGTAACAGATGGTAGCTAGATTTATCATGGTGATCACTTTGTAATATGTAAATGTTGAATCACTAAGTTATACACCTAAAACTGGTATAATATTGTATGTCAACTACACTTCAAAAAATAAAATGAAAATATTCCATAAATAAAATAAATAAAAATAAATAAATAAAATAAAATGTTACATACCTGAAATCAATGCAGCAGTCTGTGTCAACTGTACTTCAATTAGAAAAAGATACATGATGTAAATTTGTTCCATTATTGGTGCTATTACTTTTTCTCATTTGGTTAAGATTGTGCTCCCCCGATTTCTCCATTGTAATTTTCCCCATTATAATTATAGGTAATATGTGGAATGAAACTTCGAGCATATGTGAACATCTCGCTCCCCAGCAAAGTTTCTCTCAATTGTAACTGTATTTATTATACTATCTTATACCCAATCTGTGTTTCAAATTCCCCATTTGCCTCATAAATATCTTGAGTTGTTTTGTTTTGTTTGAGTCATGATCCAGGCAAGGATTAGACATCCTGCTTCATTTTGGCGTGTCTTAATCTTCTTTTATTCTCTAATAGTCCCCCTTTCCACACCCCGTCTCTCTTGTCATTCCTTCCATTGCTTTGTTAGATAAATTGGGTCAGTTGCCTGGCAGAGTGATCATATCCTTGTGTTGTTTTCAACTTGATCTTCTGTTTCCCATATAACCTGGTAAGCTGTAAACTAGTATTGAGATGTAGACTCTTTACTAAATTTCATTTTGGATTTTTAAAGGCACTTGCTTTACACGTGGTGGTGGGATCTTTTCTATATGTTTCTTAAAGGAAGAATCTTAATTGATTTTATTCGGCAGTGGTCTGACCAAAACCAACATGATTCCATCTAAGAACTATGAACTCACTGCTTTTGTAGAAAATACCATCACTTTCAGGCTGAATCCACTAAGTGATGGGATAAGTTTTCAAATTAAAATTCCCTTGTCCATAAGCATTTTACCATAGTTTATGACCAAAAATAGGGAGGAGACTAACAGAAAATATACTTCAGTATGCAAATTTGAGATTAAAAATGAGAAATCCTGAGCAACAACTACCTTTGTCCTGTAAAAGTCTTATTTCCCCTTGTCTACATGGCACGTGAAAGATGGAGAGGACTTTGAGGGCAAGGCAGGAGGAAAGTTCCAGTTGAGCAGCTATGTAACAACTGAAACTGTACTACTTTCGTTTACATAGATACAATGCAATGGGTTTTTAAAAAATATGTAGAGTCATTAATTATCAGGACGAAGGGGACAATACTATTGGCCACTCAGCTTTTGCCTGAATATCTCCAGTGTAATTGTGCACACTCCTTTCTGAAAAAGACATCTCTATTCTTAGTTTATCTCAAAAGATACGATTTTTTCTTCTGGTCTCTTAAAACCTGTCTTCCTATATACTCCACATTTAGGTCCTACTTATGCTTTCTGTGAAAACTCAGAGTGAATTCATTTTCTCATCTCTGCGACAATCTGCAAATAATTGAAAAGCACAACCCTAGCTCCTCCTGTCTTTTAGAACACGTGTAACCAGAGCTTCACCCAGAGATCTGTCATATCACAGATTCAAATACCTATTGAGGCCAGGTTCTAGCAGGAATGTGTGAAGTTGGCCAGGCTAAGACGAAGAATTCATACTGTATCTAAAGAGGGTAGGCAGCAGCTCCCATCTTTAGTGGATTGTCACCAAGGTGAAAATGTGGGACTTAATGCTGCCAGATCTTTGAATTTCCAAGAAAAACTTGAAATGTGGTTTGTATGAGAAATCTCTTGACTTTTAAACATCAGCATACACATTCTCAACTTCAAAGTACCGTGTCGTTCAGCACCGAGCAAACCAAATAAAATAACATTTGTATGGTCAGATTCTGTTTGTCAACTGCCAGTTGTGATTTCTGTTTTAATCATTCTAAATGTGACAGATACCCAGACTTCTGGGCTTCTTCCTTTGGAGGTACTGTAATTCACCCATCACCTTCTTAAAATATGGTTCATTGAGCTGAAACCAGTCATATTCTGGTGCCAAGCGGAGGACTGTCACTTCCATTAACTCAGTCTAGATTTTGTTCTCTTTTGCCACTTCATTTTATCTTCACCTCATTTCAGTGGGGTCTACTAGACTATCCAGATCCTTCTCACATCACCTGCTATTAAGCCATCTAGTGCCTCTGCGAGTATTTTTCTTCCCAACAGCCCGACACTCTATCTGCTCTTAAAATTTACCAGTTTGTTGTTTTTAAACTTTCGCATGGCAGTTGCATGTTTTTCTTTAAGTAAATCTGCTTACCTGTGAAGAAATAAAAGCTTGTCATGAATTAAATCTACACCATTTTTTTACGTGTAACTTAAGGAAAAAAGATTGGGTAGATCACAGCCACATGACAAAGATCTTTGTTACATAAACATATCATTGGATAAGCAAATGCTTTTCTCTTTCAGCTATTTAAAGAAGTGGAACAAACATTTTTGTAAGGTAGAAACATGTTGAATTTTGTATTTGGCAGAATAGACTGAATCTCAGCCTGATTATCTGATATAAGCTATTGCAATATCCATTAAAAAGTCATTCTGGTAATGGCAACAAATGTGCAAATGTTGCTTCTTTTACAAACGATGAAATACTACTATAATAGTTGTTATTATCTCATTAGCTAAGATACCAAGCAGTTTTTGTTTTGTGTTTTAAAAAAAACTGTTTCTAATTTAAGATCACTCTCCCCTGGATGCCAGTAGAAATTCTGATAAAATGAGTGGCTTTGCTTTCTATATGGTTATGATTTATCACTTTGTTTAATGTCTTCAATATGAATTTGATTTTTAGAATGGAATTAATGAAAAATAACATCATATTTCATTTATTTACTTAAAAGTTTATTTGTTTAAGTAATCTCTGCACCCAACATGGGGCTTGAACACATGACCCTGAGATCTAGAGTCCTACATTTTTTTTTTAAGTAGGCTATGGGCCTGGCATGGATCCCAATGTGAGGTCTGAACCCACAACCCTGAGGTGAAGACCTGAGCTGAGATCAAGAGTCAGATGCTTAATCGACACCTAGCACTCTTAGAGTCCTACATTCTTATTTCATGTTGCAAAGTTAAATTTTATATCTAGTTTCTGTTATTACATATTTGGTCATGTATCAGATTCAAAGTAAAATTGCAACTTTATTTCACATTCTTTCTCTTCCCCTGTCTTCTTTTAACATCCATCGGTGGGGCACCTGAGTGGCTCAATAGGCTCCTGGGATCAAGTCCCACAGCAGGGAGCCTGCTTCTCCCTCTGCCTGCCCCTCTCCCTGCTTATTCTCTCCCTCTCTCTCATTCTCTCTCTCTCTCTCTCTCTCTCGCTCTGTGTCAAATAAATACATAAATAAAATCTAAAAAAAAATAAAATCCATTGGTGTTTGATATTGGGATTTTAATGGATGAAAATCTGATTGTCTGGAATGATGAAATGTATGATAATGAAACTAAGCAACTGAAACTCTATTTAAGTTCTCAAATTTAAATTTTACTCCCATTTGTTGATATATTCTTCCACTTATCTAGAAACACAACCAAAGAGAAAGCACATTACTCTGAAAGAAGCATAATCATCAGCTTTATCAATGTTCACTCAAGGAAGAAAAAGTCACATAGAGGTTGACTGCTATTTTATTTTTGTCCTCCTAAGTGTTCTACATTTTTAATAAATTGAAACTATGATTATGAAGATAATTTTATGTAAATCTAAATTTTATGTCAATTAGCAGTCAGGCTCATAAAAGAAGACCATGGGTCTTAAAATAATGTATATAGTGTGTTATAATTGATGTGGGATTTATTCAGATCACCTAGTTCATTATGTTGGTTTTTTTTTTTTTTTAAGTGCTAATAGGAATCTGCTTGTGAAAATGGACTTTACTAGCATATGGCCAGAATGGAGTCTATGTGTGTGCTTCGACAGGAAGCATATATTACCTTCCCACACAGCATTTACTGTTGGTATTTTCACCCAAATATGTTAAAGTACTTTGTTGATGATGAGAAGTGAAAACTGTTAAAGGCATAATGAGGCCAGATGCTAACTTCAAAGTAACAAGAATATAGGACACGTTGAAAAATCTTGATTTTTAAAGGTTAATTTTATGTCAAAGCATCATTCGATGGTTTCATTTAAAAGTAAAAACGTAACGAGTAGATTGTCCACTGTTCAAATCAGTACGGGAAATGTTTCCTCAGAAACCATTTAATGACTTTTGGGGGGAGGGGACACACAAACCAGAGTATGTGGGTCATTGCAACATATTGGTTGGTGTTTCTGTGAAATGACTAAAAAAAAGGCAGAATGTTTCCATTTACTTTCCATCAGCAACAATTGGATAAATTGGTAAATTTCCCTGAGTTTCCAAGCACAATGCCTCAGAACTTGGGAAGCCCTGAAATTTGGGCACTGGCTGAGTGTGCTTCCAGACAGAGGAGAAACAAATGACAGAGGGTTCACCGAGTTCAGCGCTACTCCCTGTGTGATCTGTGGGCCAGTCCACAACGAAGACCGAAGTTGAGAGCAGACATTTAAAAGCTTCTAAGCACTTTAACATTGCTGTTATTTCTCGGCGTGGGATCATTGGGCTGATTTGTGAAATCAATTCATCAAGTACTTGAGCTTATTTTCTGTATATCTTGCTTCATACTTTTACTTCGTTTTTATCATTTATTTTTATCGCATTTCACGAAGTAGTGGTGTGCAACCGACTGGAAATTAAAACACAACAAAAAAAAATTCTTCACCACAGTTTGTAAAGCACTGAGCTCAACTCTAACCGACTGGAGTAAGAATCCACCATGGAAGTGTCAGGAATACCCTACACTGAACTACTGGTAGCATGGCTTACCAGTGCTAGCTCTGCATAAAAATGCTAGTTATTGGGGCGCCTGGGTGGCTCAGTCCTTAAGCGGCTGCCTTGGGCTCAAGTCATGATCTCAGGGTCTGGGATCGAGCCCCGCATTGGGTTCCCTGCTCAGTGGGGAACCTGCTTCTCCCTCTCACTCTGCCTGTTGCTCTGTCTACTCGTGCTCTCCTTCTCTTTCTCTCTTTCAAATAAATAAATAAAATCTTAAAAAAAAAAGCTAGTTATTAACTTTTCAATTTGTTGCTTCTTCCCAATTTAATTAAGGTGGGTCATTTTAGGGACAGAGATGGAAAGTGCCAAGTGGAATCTGGAGCAAAATTGATCTAGGTTCAATCCTGTCTCTAGGACTCACAGCAGAGGCTCAGCTTTCTAATCTGTGTGATGTCAGGAGTCTCTTTCACAGCGTTGTTGTGAGGATCAGGGAAGGGAAGTCATGCAGAGTACCTGGCTCATGGTAAGTACTCAACAAGGGGAGAGAGGTTGGCTTTTTATCTTCCTTTCTCCCCTGAACACAACATATAGAGCTCAAAATTTTTTGAATGAGTGGCTGAACTGGCTCAAATAATCCCAATCAATTGCTTTATATAAATGTGTATTGATCTCTTAATAGCATCTTTTGGGGGGACTCTTATGTTTGCCTTTATAAACCTTTTGTAAAGATTTTATTTATTTATTGTCAGAGAGAGAGAGAGAGCACAAGTGGGGAAGCTGCAGGTGGAGGGTGAAGCAGTCTCCCCGCTGAGCAAGGAGCCCAATATGGGGATATGGGACTCGATTCCAGGACCCTGGGGTCATGACCTGAGCAGAAGGCAGGTGCTTAACCGTCTGAGCCACCCAGGCGTCCTTATAAAACTTTTTGAGTGCGGATTGCTATGCATATACAACCAAAGGAAAGATATAAATCCAGTAGGCTTTTTTCTCTACCTGCTGAGCCCTAGAGGACAGCTGTGACAATGGACAAGGGGATAATATCAGAAGACATTATTATTATTTCTATCAACGAAATGATTTATAATGATCATGGAGAAAGCTGTGTGCTAATAATGAAGTCGTTCTGTACAATGTGTAAAAGCCACATATGGTGATATACCACATCCCACTGTTTTACATCTATTTATAACTCAATTATCTTGTGCTATTGTTAAGGGAGTTGTTTTGAGATTGAACAGTAACTGAGCTAAGCTATGGCAAAAAAATTTGTAAAAATGCTTTTAGTTTATTCTGTCTCTCTAGGCAACCCAGTGCCCAAATCTCTTTGATTTGAACAAGGAGTTTGTGTTTAACTTCCAGATTAAATACAGTATTTACTTGCATTTTCTACTCTCATGTAGGAAAGTTTTATATCTGGCACCATTAATAGCATGATTGCATTGTTAGGTCCAGTCAAGGAATAAATTAAGCTCATTTGAGAAGAACATTTCTTGTCTGCTGCTAGGATACTGTTTTAGAAATTAGCATTAGCATTATAGTGGGTAAGGACCACAAAAGTGTTAATGCCCTTAGCAATGCACCTCGCTTACTTCCTCCGTGACTTATTGGAAATCTAGGTAGCCATATTTTCAATTTCTTTTTCTTGTATTTTTTTTTAGTTTAAACACTATAATAAATACTAGTTTTCCTTTAATCTATTGTGTGTGTGCGGGCATGTGTGTTGTGCAAATTGCATACTTTTTAATAGTAGTTTAATGGTAGTTACTTTCACAGTTTGAGAATTGATTTTATTTTTTCTAATTTGCCCTTGTTTATAGTTATTTGATATCCTCTCAAATTATTCAGCTTTGAAGCAAAACAATTAACAATACAGTGTTTGAATGATGTGGGAGTGCATTGGATAAATATTTCTTCAAAGAACATTGTAGCAGACTGAAAATGAATCAAACTAATCATTGGTGTCCTACATTTGGAATGCTGTTAGGAAATTATTCCTCATAGTAATACATTGTGTTGTTTTGGCTTCCATACAAGTCGTCTTGAGGAAATGTAACCAACTTTGTTATAAAGGGACCAATCATTGAAGATACTATCCTTAAGCAGAAAAGAAAAATGTCTTAGTGGAACCTTATGGTATTAACAATACTAGCTAAATAATGACAAAATTGCCATTCTCTAAATTAGAATACATCTACTAATTTTGCATTGTTTAATGTTTAATATATTAAGTACATGATCTCCAAGATCCTCAAAGTTTGCATAGAATCCTCCAAGAAGCAAGGACATTTAATAGGGGACAATGTCAGTGATTTGCACCCACTATTAAAATAATTAAAATAGTTGAACTTTGTAAGGCATTTAAAAATATATATACATAAATATTTTGTGCCGTATATTTTGATATATATATGGTTTATTTGTGCCACAATTTTGTGCCATATATATGTATATATATAGTGCCATAAGTTTTGATATATATATATATGGCTTATTTAAGCTATTTCATGCCACAAAGGGATAGTAATCATTTGATACAAATAAAGGACACTTAAAATCCCATATATTTTTCTGGCCCATTTGCAAAATAATGGTCCAAACCAGAACTGTGGTCTGTGGTGTGTGTCTTGGTCCTAGTTCAAGTTGTCTTTAGTAATCTTCAAAGCCAGTCGGAAGCCTATTCACACAAGTGTTCTGGAATAGAGTATGGTTACCATCTCCCCGGGGAAGGGTTCTTGGACCTGATGTGGAGTAGGCAACGAACTTGCATCTCTCATGCTCTCTGTGAACTTTAGGAAGGTGTTCAGCATTCTCACTCCCACCAGGGGGAGCTTGACCAAGTAGGAGAGAACCTCCCACCTGCAAACGGAGCCCCTCCCACCCCATGGTTCCCAATCAACATAGGTCTCTTCAGCTGTGGCTGGGACAAAGCAAGCAGCTCTGAAAACCAGGCCTGCTTTTGCCATTAATAATAATAATAATAATAATAATTATTATTATTTTATATATATATTTGACAGAGAGAGAGAGAGTAAGCAGGGGAGCAGCAGAGAGAGAAGGAGAAGCAGGCTCCCCTCTTCAAGCAGGGCTCAATCCCAGGAACCCGGGATCATGACCTGAGCGGCAGGTAGACGCTTAACCAACTGAGCCACCAGGCACCCCTGCTGTTGCCATTTTTGATCTGGACAGCCATAGTGCTGTTTAAGGCCTTTTTCTTTAAATCAAGAATCTTTATTTTTTAGAGCAGTTTTAGCTTCACAGCAAAATTGAGCAGAATATACAGAGAGTTTCTATAAATCTCATCTACCCTGAACACCCTCCCCACAATCTCTTTCTTTGTCAATATCCTGTACTACCATGGTATATTTATTACAATTGATGAACCTACCTTGACATATTATTATTGCCTTATGTCCATAGTTTACATCAAGGTTCACTCTCGGTGTACATTCTGTGGATCTGAACAAACGGATAATGACACGTATCCTCCATCATAATATCATATAGAATAATTTCACTGCCTTAAGGATCCTTTGTGTTCTGCCTCTTCATCCTTATCTCTATCCTCATCTTTGGCAACCACTGATCCTTTCACTGTCTCTATAGTTTTGCCCTTTCCAGAATGTCATATAGTTGGAATCATACGGTATGTAGACTTTTCACATTTACTTCTTTCACTTAGCAATATGCATGTAAGATCCTTTCATGTCTTTTCATGGCTGGATAGCTTCTTTCTTTTTAGTGCTGAATAATATTCTATTGTCTGAATGTACCACTGTTTATTTATCCATTCACCTACTGAAGGACACTTTGGTTGCTTCCAAGTTTCAGCAACAATGAATAAATCACTAAGTGCAAATTATCCATGTGTGTATATAACTTTTCAATTTCTTTAAAAAATGCCAAGGAGCCCAATTGTTGGATCATATGTTAAAGGTATGTTCGATTTTGTATGAAACTGCCAAATTGTCTTCCAAAGTGGATGTACCATTTTGCATTCCCATAAGCAATGAATGAGAGTTCCTATTGCTCTGTGTTTTTGCTAGCATTTGATATTGTTAATATTTGGATTTTGGCTATTCTAATAGACATTTAGTGGTATCCCATTGTTTCAATGCTTAAGGCATTTTTAAAGGTTAATAATCTCAAAAGTTAACACTTCCGTAATAGAATGAACACCTGTCAAAAGATTTCCATGTCTAGGAAAGAAAGCCTTTTATTACAGTAAAATTTAATTATTTTACAGGAAACTGCTCTAAGTATAGAATGGTTGGAAAAGTTACGAGAAGAAACAGAGACTAAAAATTGTAGGGACTTATTATTATCAACCTAACTCCTTTTCAAATGCTTGGTCTTAGAAAAAAAGGGTGCTTTTGGCCTTCATTTATCTGATTGTGACCATTGGTAACTGATGTAAATTGAGATTTAGTACTGGAATAAAGAAAGTAATATAGCTTTTTAAAGATTTATTTTTATTTTATTTATTTGAAGCAGAGAGAGAGAGAGCATGAGAGGGGAGAGGTCAGAGGGAGAAGCAGGCTACCCGCAGAGCAAGGAGCCTGATGTGGGACTCGATCCCGGGACTCGATCCCGGGACTCGATCCCAGGACTCCAGGATCATGACCTGAGCCGAAGGCAATTGCTTAACCAACTGAGCCACCCAGGGACCCAGTAATATAGCTTCTTAATCAGGCAACACATAATTATTAAATAGCTAGTCCTTTGGCTAGAAGCAAAATAAGGAAACTAGCATTCTGAACTTATTTTTTTCATTTGAGAAAAAGGTTCATATTGGGTTAACAAAATGCAATTACATTTTACAGCTATAAAATTATTTCAACAGGACCATTAATTGCCCTCATGATATAACAGGTAAAGTTTACTGCTAGCAACAGCTTATTTTGTAATTATCACATGGGAGCATTTTTCCTAAATTCTAATTTCAGTAGATATTGGTTTAATTTATCAGAATTTTCCATTATTGTGTCTTAAGGTAATGCATTAAGTCATTACTCAAACACAATGGTGTCTGAGTTCTTATGTATTATAAACTGAGTGAGCAGACAGAAACAAAATTATATCTCATTCTAGTGAAAATGACAGCAACATTTTTTTCTCTAATAGCATCCTACAGGAGACCCAAACTGATTTGCACTCTGCTCTCTATTTGTATAGTTAATTAATCCAAAAGAAGCATTTATTAACTTGAATTTTTAAAGTCCTTCTCTAAGACTGCATATTATTTAACAGACAAAAGTGAAAGCAGTCACTGTAAGGAACCTAAAATATACTTAGTAAGGGTAGGTATTACCATATGCCCAACTACGAAAATTTGTCACTTTTCATATTCCCTCTTTTTCTGTCTCTCTTTCCCCTCTTTTCTTTCTCTTTGTATATATAGATATATAAGGTGAGGACAATAGGAAGGGAATGAAATTGGATGTTGTATTAGTCTTCTATTAAGGTCATATCAAATTACCACAAGTGTATTAATACAGATTTATTTCCTTACAGTTCTGGAGGTCAAAAGTTCAAAATGGGTCTTACTGGGCTAACATCAAGGTATTGGCAGGACTGCCTTCCTTCTGGAGGCTCTAGGGAAAAAACTACCTTCTTTTTTTTTTTTTCAAAGGTTTTATTTATTTATTTGACAGAGAGAGAGAGAGAGACAGCGAGAGAGGGAACACAAGCAGGTGGAGTGGGAGAGGGAGAAGCAGACTCCCCACTGAGCCTGATGCAGGGCTTGATCCCAGGACCCCAAGATCATGACCTGAGCTGAAGGCAGACGTTTAACGACTGAGCCACCCAGGCGCCCCCAAAAACTACCTTCTTCACTTTTTAAATAACATTAAAATGAGTCTACAAAAAGCAATGAAGTATTTTGAGGATATTTTGATTCAGTATCTTGCCTTAAAATTATATTTTTACCAAAGGTCATGATTAGACAAGATTAATGAGATTCAGAGGTTGTACATTGTTACTCTGGTTTTAAATTTAGAATCATTTTAGATTTGATCCCTTAATAAAGCTTAAAATACACATTCTCCCATCTCAAGTTATTGATACTAGAGTAGAAACTCAGTGACCTACTGAACCATATTCTTCCTGCAACCTGAAATCTTGTAAGTGAAATTTCCTTGTTTGTATTCTCTGTAGATGTTGACCTGAAAAGTCACACATAATGAGAGCATTGCTGAAGTAGTAACCCTGTCATTTTTATAAAATTTCATTCAATAGTTTCCTGGTATCAGCAATAGATTTAAAAGATAGAGAAGAAGTGATTCTCCCGAAATCCTATGACCTCAATAGAGTGTGAAAGTAATGAATGCATTCCTCAAGAGGGTTGGCATGGTAGAAGTGCACATAGTTGCAATTGTCTCACACCCCTCAATAAGAGGAAGTTGCAATAATTCAATACTTAAATGAAAGTAATTGATGTCTATTTGTCAAATACAGTAAATGTAATGAGTTTCATGTAAGTGACAATTCGTACACAGGTTTGACACAGACGGTTCATGCTCTCATATATTTCAGTGGTTCATATCAGTCATTGTAATTTTAAGGTTAGATTAGATTTTTAGATAAAGATAAGATTAGATTTTTAAGATTTGCAAAGAGGTCATCTTAAAGATAAAGTGCAGGAAGGCAGTATACAGTGATGGTTGAAAGCACTGACTCTGAAATCTGGTTGTCTTGTTTTAAACCGAGTTCCACCCATCACTCATGGATAGATTATTTCATCAGTGCCTCGGATTCCCCATTTGCAAAATGGGCAAAATAGTAGTCTTTATGTCATTGGGCTACTGTGAAGAATATATGAGAATTAAGTGTGAAGTATGTAGCAAATAGCCTACATTTGATAAGCATCCCCAAATATGAACTATTACTCTATAGAAGTTGACCTTATGTAGATGCTTTAATCTGGATTATATGATACTCAAATTCATGCTTAAGGAAAAAAAATTCATAAATTTGGCTTACAACTAAGGAAGTCCATGAAAAAGAAGTAGACTTTGTTATATCCTTGTTTTAAGCCAACATCAAGTTTTAGACTTCAAACTTTAAGAAAAAATCATGGTTTTGTTAATTGGAAATCTAATGTAAAAATACTCAAGGAAGTCAGCAAAAAGACATAAGATGTTCTAAAATTTTAATAACCAAGTGTGTGTGTGACAAACTTTGAGAAGTTCATTTTATTAAACTTTGACTTTTATGCTAAATTTAACTTTCATTTAAAAACCTGTTTGCTTATATAAATTGACGTTGAGTAGTGCCATCCATACTTTCTTTCTGATGCCAGGAATAAATATTTTTAACACTTAAAACTAAATCAAAATAGGAGGTAAGATTCCCTGAGACCAGCTTCTAGTGTGAATGGTTTTCCAAGTATGTGTCCTCTGCTTATTCATCACATCAGGAAGGAGACATCAGCTGGTAGGGATTAGACACCAGAATCTGGACAATTCAGCAGAATGTACTGAAAGATTTGAAGTGGGAAAGGGTTGCTTTAGCGTGGATTACTCCTAGCTATGGAATGAGTTGCCCAGATGCTATCTTTTTGTTCTGCTCATCCTTTCCACGTCTTTTGATGGGTCTCTAAATCTTATTCCCTCATCTATCATGGGGATTGATTCTCTTTTATTGATTTATCAATTTATGTTTTTATTTTAATTTTTTAAAGATTTTATTTACTTAAGAGAGAGAGAGATAGTGAAAGAGAGCATGAATGGGAGTGGGGGCAGAGGGACAGGGAGAAGCTGGCTCCCTGCTAAGCCCGAAGTAGGACTCCATCCCAGGACCTGGGATCATGACCTGAACCGAAGGCAGATGCTGAACTGACTGAGTCACCGAGGTGCCCCTCAGTTTATGGGTTTTTTTTATTTAAAAAAATATTTTATTTATTTACTTGACAGAGAGAGAGTACAAGCAGAGGGAGCGGCAGGCAGAGGGAGAGGGAGAAGCAGACTCCCTGCTGAGCAGAGAGCCCGATGTGGGGGTCGATCCCAGGACCCTGAGATCACGACTGAGCCAAAGGCAGAGGCTTTAACCCCCTGAGCCACCCAGGTGCTCCCCCAGTTTATGTTTTTAAATGTCTTTTCTTTATAATATACTTCTATGAAGGCATATATGATTAATTCCATTGCTTAATGTTAAAGCTTGGCTTCCTTAAAACCCAAGGTAAATTTATAGTCAGGAAAGAATGAAGTTGTGGAACTAGTAGAATGCCGTTTGTACAAGGAGCCCTGGTTTTGAGCCCTCTTGGTCCACGATGACCCTGAATGAGGCTGGGATTCTCAGACGCTGCTCCCTGTACGGTAGGTAGCGATAGAGCCTGATGCTTAGGTGAAGAGAAAAATAAAGAAAAGAATGTAGGAGAGAAGTTATGACAGAAATTTTTTCCTTATTATTTAGCAGACCACTTTACAGAGTTGTACGGGTCTGAACACCAGAGAGAAAGGGCATGTTATGGAGTTATCATGATACCGCATGGGGGCTGTTGATGAGTTTTTACCACAGGTTACAAGACCACATAGTGTGCTTTTCTTTAAACATGGCTATTACTTTCTATCTTCATGGGCTACAAAATGCTGCTTTTATCTGCCATGGCGTGTCTTAACCTATGAGCCAGCAGAAGAAAATATGTTCTTTGAATTGTGCATCCTCCTGATGAAATTGTGCCTGTTAACCTCAAGTTTGTGTTGACGTTATTGGTCATTTTTAGTGACAAATGAAAACTTCCTCTGGAAAACTTAATAGTGCCTTGGGTCAAACCAGCAACTGTGATTGCCGAAAACTGGGACTGGAAGAACTATCTTGTAAATTAGGTTGATATTGTAAAATCAGAATTGAATTAATTATGTAGTCTTGGGATGAAAATACTCTTGATGTGTGAGACTTCCAGAAAGACTTGCTTTCTCTTATCTATCTTTTACGTGTCTAATACTCCAGTTTTTAGCTCACTAAACTCACGAAAAACAATTACAGGTATATTTGTGACAACCTGGATGGACCTAGCGGGTACGATGCCGTGTGAAGTAAGTCAGACAAAGAAAGACAAATCCATATGCTTTCACTTATATGTGGAATCTAAAAAAAAAAAAAAAAAAAAAAAAAGCCCAAATGAACAAACAAACAAAACCGAAGAGATTCTCAAACACAGAGAACAAATTGATGCTTGCCAGAGGGGAGCGGGTGGGGGATGGGCAAAAAAGATGAAAGGGATTAAGAAGTACAAACTTCTAGTCATAAAATAAGTCACAGAGATGAAAAATACAGCCTAGGCAATATTTTCTATCATATTATATAATGTGGAATGGTGACAGATGGTGACTATGCTTATTATGGTGAGCAATGAGTAATGTATAGAATTGTTGGATCAATATGTTGGACTCCTGAAACTAATAAAACACTGTATTTCAACTATACTTCAATAATAATAATGAAAACAACTTCAGGCCAAACTTGTTTTCCTTAGCTTACTATGTCGAGCTTCACCTTATCTTCAGTAATGTTTTCAGACATTACACAGGACTGCCTGACCTACGTCAGAACATGGCATTTCATGAATAATATTCTATCAACATAAGAATAGGGGGCTTGCTCAATTTATGTCTCGTTTCTCCTTGTTCCTGAATACTCATTCAGCTCATCTCAGACAGACCTAATTATTATCTGTTGTACGCAGTTTTCTTAACCTGTGGGTCTTTTCTTTAGCTGCTGAACACTTTCCTTCATTTATTCAATTATGCTTTCGAATGGACACAGTGTCAAGTCAGGTAACAACACATTCAATAATGCTAATTTATTGACATTTATAAGGAAAATGATTTTTATAAGGTACTTCCAATGTAAAGGTAGGTATGTCACATGCTTGTTGGTTTTTTGTTTTGATACATTTTCACCATAGCTGGGGTAACTATATAATTTATTGTCCATAATAGAACACTTTGAGTTTGAAAGAGGAAGTTATTGATAATTACGCCTGGTCAACAGATACAAAGGGGTCCTGTCCTGGGAAAACTATGTCCCACGGGGCAAATCCCAGCCACCACCTGTTTTTGAAGAGCCCAGAGACTAAGAGTAACTTTTTCATTTTTTGGTGGTTGGAAAAAATCAAGAGAAGAATAATATTTCATGGCATGTGAAAGTTATGCAAACTAATTTGTGTCCATAAATAAAGTTTTATTGGAACACAGTCACATCAAATCATTTATATATCGTGTATGGCTGCTCTCATGCTGCAATGGCCGAAACACAATATATTGCCTAGAATATTTACTGTTTTAATCTTTAGTGAAAAAGTATACTGACCTCTGAGGCAGAGGAATCCTAACCATAGCCCAATTTAGACCATTCATTTCATTTGGACCAGATCTTTCTTTTTTAATAGTGCTGGTTAATTTGTATGTATTATAATAATATGTATTATAATGCTGATGTAGATGGTGATGTGTCTGGGAATATATTTACCTGCCCTGTAATTTCCTATTGGCTAGAGACTCTTCCAGGTCACATTTTTGGCTCCATCATAGTGTCTGCTAATCTTTTAGTCCTTGACAATACAGTTTTGCACATAATTTTTCAAGCTGTTAATTTGGTTTATGGATTAAAATTAGGTTTTTCTTCAAGAACCAGATTGCTTTTATTTGTTTCTGACAAAAAATTATCAGGTGACCTTGAAAACAACTTTGAGTTTTTGTCTGAGTTCTTTTAAAAGTGTAGGGTAGAGCAATATTTTAAAGTAACCTCATTCTGTCTCTTTGTCATTGAATTAAAGGAGTTACAGGAATGCTAGCTGATTGTCCAATAGGCCAGATAAGTTTCTTCTTTAAAGTGAGTCATTTATTTGTTGGCTAATTAACAAGTCATGTGCTCTCATAAAAGATGGATGGCACCATTGGCTCATTTACAGCCCTGCTGTTGGTTAAATTTACTTGAACTGTGTGCTTATTGAGGCTACTTACCACCTGTCCGATCAAGTTGGATCTGTCAGTAGGCACATGTAGATTATTTTTAGGAACTACACAAAATATAAAAACCATATATATCTAGAAATTAAAACAACTGGAACTTAAGTTACCAGTAGAATAACAGCAGATATATTGTTCTTGTACCACTTGTTTATTGACTGGATGTCTACATGGTGACTCTTGTGAAACACAGTGTGGTTAGCAGACACAGCAGCCAGTGTGAGCTAGAAGCCTTGTTGGGACTGAGGTCTGAATTAGTATTCTCTTGGCACCAAAAATGTGCCATTCATATCGTCTCATTTATAACACTAATTACATATAATAATTCTAGGTTTTAGTTTTAAAAAGAACTCTTCATGTATAGGGTACTGTAGAACTATTCAGTTCATATGTCAACCCTAATTAAAAGCTATCTCAGAATTCATTAAAATCTGGCTCAACTGTTTAACATCTCTTACAGCAGTGCACCTTTAGATGAAAAACACTGCACCCTCCACTTTTCCCCTTTTCAGTCTTTGTTGTGTAATTAATAGAAACCATTAATTTGGAGGGATGGATTAAAAATGGAATAAATAGTATAGGCTTTGTGTAATTCTCTAAAGGTTTTCTATGCCATAATCAAGGTGAAGAAAAAAATGCTTATTGCGAATGTCCTGAGCTGACAGAATTATATATTTAGAATCATTTAGTCTGTTGCAACTACTGAAAATAAAATGTATAATGAGGGTAAAATGAAATGGATGATGGAATCCAAGCTTTAATGACTCGAAGAAAAACAAAAAATTCTAACTTCGGTTCCTAAGTCCATGTTAGTCAAAGAGAAGTAAAACTCTTCACTTTTTTCTTTTCTTTTTCTTTTCACCTTTTAGCACAGCAAATTATTGACTTAATTGATGACTTAAAATCTTATTTGATCTGTAGGGTGGTGGTTGAAATGTGTTGAAGAAGTGGTTCTAGTAGGCATAAATATATATGATAAAGAATACTGAGTCTTTTGTTATTCAGAGAAAATCAAAAGAAAATATGATTGGCTGAGTAACTGAGAGAAAATGTACGCTTTCCATGGGCGTAGAAGTGTGAGAAATTCCATCTTCCTCAATACCAAAGTGATTTTTCTTGCATTCCAAAAGACAACATGAGAAAACGTCTGCAGACAAAAGCCTGACTCCTGTGGCTATGTTTTAGTCCATTTAGGCAAACTACCCTAAACTGGTAGCTTAAACAAAGAACCCTTATTTCTTGTTTCTGGAGCTCAGAAGTCTACCATCGGGTACTGACAGATTCCATGTCTGGGCACAGCTGCTTCCTGGCTCATAGACTGTAGTCCCCTTGCCACATGCTCCCATGCTGAAAGGGCCGAGAGAAAGCTCTGTGGGGTCTCTTTTAGGGTATTAATTTCATTCATGAAGGCTCTACTCTCATAACTTAACTACCTCCCAAAGGCCTCACTTTTTAATACCACTACATTGGGTATTAGCATTTCAACATATGAATTTGGAGGGGGAGGGACACAAACCGTCAGTCCATAACAGGGTGATAATAACACTGAGGTGGTTCACAATGAAGTAATTGTCTTAGGTCACCCATTCCCTATTAAAACTAATAATGAAAAGGTTAAAATAATGATTGCAGATTAAAACAAGGTAATTATCTAAGTTATTCCTTTAAGAATATATGGGCAAATCTTACTACTTGTTTATTTGTTCTGGGAAACCTCTTTCAAGAAATTCTAGAGATAGGCTTGTAATATTTTAGTTCCTGCTCTTGGTTCTATCTTTAGCCATCAGGAAAAGATCTATTTGTATGCGGAGCCTCTCAGTAAGTTCACATTTTTATCCTTGTCCTGAGTCATCTTTTCAGCTAAAATACTCCTAGGAGCTGCAATCTGTGCTATGTAGATGGGAAAACCTATCTTGGAACTTGATACAATGGATATCAACACCCCGCAGCCTCTATCTTCATCCTAAGAACAAACTGGCATTTCTGCATTAAAAAAATTCCATGCACTACTATTTGATATATAAATTAAAAAGATAATTCAACTCAATGATTTTGAATTTTCATCAAAGAAAAACTCTATTGTCATAGGAAACATATTTATTCTAATGTTTAAACAACTCGTTAAGGGCACATAGTTTATCTCGGTGATGTTACGAATTAGTTGTTAATTTCTTAAAAATTCGAAAAAATGTATTTATATGCTCTTCTATTTCCCTGAGTTTGGAACACTTACCAAGGTTGATGTGGGTCTATAACAGTACAGATTCCCTTTTGTGAGCTAAGATTGTAGTGGGCAAGATGGACAAGAAGCGTGTTCACAGTGAATTTTTAATTCTTCCGAATTACACTATTTGTCATTTCTCACTTTTAGAAATCTTGCTATTAATACAAGAGCAAGCATTCTCAGAAAACAGAATTCCCATAAATATTATATATTTCACAGAAATTCTGGGCTTTCTCGTCATCATCACCATCTCTGTCATGAAACCTTAAAATGAAACCAAATGAAACTCCATTCTCCAAATCATAACAATCCTTCAGACTTAATAGTTTGATATTGGCTACCTGCTAACCAAACTGATTTTCCTTTCTGCTTTGAGTCCACGGCTCTGCTTCATTTCTAAGCTTTTCTCCAAGTTGGGTGGGGCCACCTGACTAACGTCTGGTTCATGGGCCCACAAATTATATGAGTGGAAGTGATATATCCTATTTCCTATTTTGAGGCCTGGCTCAAGAAATCAAAGACAATGAAGAAAGTCCAGAGATTTGGGAGTTGAAAGGAATGAAAAAAGTGGTGGCTGCCACTGCACTTCTAAAAATAAGAAATAAAATTGAAGTAGCTTTGGAAGATCCAAATGGATCCCTGACAAAGATCAGATTAAGGGTGTGGACTTCCTATTGAATGGGAATCAGACTTCCAAGGTTTCTAGAGCCCCAATCCTGATCTCTCACACCAACCTCAAATATGGTGATAGTGATCAAGAAAGAAGTTTCCATAGGGTGGAGGAATGGGTCAGGGAGAAAACTGAATAAGGGAGATGTTCAAAGAAATGAAACTCAGAGTCTAATCAAGAACTATGTTCCCCTCCTTATGTGTAGGGGTTCTTCAAAATATCTGCTCTATAGGATTTCATAAATTCTTGCCACAGTTGCTTTTTTTTTTCCTAAACGGAAGATTTTATTGTGGTTCTCACTTTTCACTACCTTTGTAATTGGGTATAGGTATGGGTTGGATGTAGGGAGTGGAAATATGTTGTTTTATATTCACAGGGTTATGAATTTATAAGAGCTACATTTGGGCTTAATGGGTTTTGCATCACCAGAAGATACTGGACTGCTTGCTGGATGCAGTGACTGGGCAAAATTTCAGGGGAGTGGAAGAATGAGTTCTCTATGTGGGGGCAAAAGGAAAACATTTAGTGGCTAAAAGAGAAGACTGAAGCAGAAATTAGCTAAATTTAGCAAAATCCATTTCCCCTTTCTCCTTGCACACATTTTCCAGCCTTTCTTGATTTAGATTAAAGTCGGAAGTCTGAGTGCTGGCTGATGGAGTGTAAATACGATATATGCCATGTCTAAGTCTCGCCTACAACAACTTCTTGCATGTTCCTCAACTCTTTCTCTTCCTTTGCCTGGTTGGATGCATAACGACTGAGTTGACAGTAGAAGTCATGTTTAAAGATGGCAGAGGCTTCATCAGCCCGGGTCTTGAATCTCTGCAAGGAGAATCCCACCCCCCCAACCATGCTGCCATTTAGTTAGGGCATAAATGAAAAATAATTGAGATAAGCCACGGAGATTTCAGCATTTATCTGTTATATGAAAGTTAGGGTGCCTAAAATATGTACTAGTAAAAGTAGACAGCTTTTAAAAGTCCCACTGAAAACAGTATTTTAAAAAAAGATTTATTTACTTATTTTAGAAAGAGAGAGAGGGAAAGTGAGAGGAAGAGAGAGTGCATGAATGGGGTAGGGGCAGAGGGAGAGAATCTTCAGCAGACTCCGTGCCCAGTGGAATGACCCATGAGATCAAGATCTGAGCCAAAACTAAGAATCGGGTGCTGAACTAAATGAGCCACACCCAGGAGCCCCCCAAAATAGTATTTTTTAAGATGAAGAAATCCAGCATAGTTTATTGTTGATTTCAATTGAGATTGTGTTTGAAATTGTAAAAATTTGGATTATATTACTATCTCAACAACTAAACATCTATTCTATTTTCAATAACATTGCTGTTATTGGCATGGGAAGCCAAAGAGAGTTAATTTTTAAACATGCCAATGGAAACATTTTATATAAATTTCAGAAAAGAAATGAAACATTTGGTTGCAAAAATCACAATATGACGCAGAAGGTCAACTATTTATATATTAGCAAGTTCTTCAGTAGAATGAATAATTCAAGTTGGAAACATCAGCACAAATAAAATGAGCCTTTGACCAAGGTTAAAATTGGGTAATTTTTGGGCGCCTGGGTGGCTTAGTGGGTTAAAGCGTCTGCCTTCAGCTCAGGTCATGATCTCAGGGTCCTGGGATTGAACCCCGCCTTGGGCTCTCTGCTCAGCGGGGAGCCTGCTTCCCAACCCCTCTCTCTGCCTGCCTCTCTGCTTACTTGTGATCTCTCTGTCAAATAAATAAAGGAAATCTTTAAAAAAATAAATAAATAAAATAAAATTGGGTAATTTCTTAGGGAGAATGGAAGAGAAATTGCAAGAATGCTAGCCTTCGTTAAGTTTCAGCTTCAGAACTGCCAGCGCCTTTAACTTTCCAGCTGGAATTCTGGCCTGGGAAGAAATCAGTGGAGACTTCGGGACAGGGATCCATCCCTTGATGTATTGCCCCCCTTCTTTTCCCAGTCAAAAGGCCTCAGATATGGCAAGAAATATAACATTCATACCTTTTAAATAATTACCTCAGAACACGGGTGAGTAAATACTCAGTACTGGTACCAATTTTTATAATCCTGAATCCTTATGTCTCATATTATTTACTTATTTAACAGATATTTATTGAGAATCTATAATATGTCAGGCACTGCTTCTAAATAACAGAGAAACAGTAGTGATCAAAATGTACAAAAGTTTCGGCCATCATGGAGCATACTTTGAGGGGAAAGATAGAAAATGAAAAAGATAAATGGGTAAATTACATAGTGTTAGGTGCAAGTACTAAAGAGAAAAATAAGACAAAGTAAGAGGATACAAATAATTGGGGGTGGAAATTGCAGTTTTAGAAAGAGTACAATTTCTAGTAAAGAGTCAGATTTCACTGAAAAGGTAAAATTTGAGGAAAGGCCTAAAGGAAGGCATGATCTGACCCATGCTGATACATGGGGAAGTTCATTTCAAGCAGAAGGCAGAGCAAGTGTGAATACCTGAAGCGGAAACACGCTGGACATGTATGAGGAACCAGAAGGAAGCAGGTGAGACTGGAGTCCAATGGCTACAAGGCAAAGGTTGTAGGGGACAATGAAATATTGGATGACATAAAACTTTGTGATTCACAGCAAAAGTTTTGGTTCCACTCAGAGTGACTTGGAGAAATAGAAGTTTTGTTTTTTTTTTTTTTTAAAGATTTTATTTATTTGGCAGAGAGAAACACAGCGAGAGAGGGAACACAAGCAGAGGGAATGGTAGTGGGAGAAGCAGGCTTCCTGCAGAGCAGAGAGCCCGATGTGGGGCTCGATCCCAGGACCCTGGGATCATGACCTGGGCCGAAGGCAGACGCTTAACGACTGAGCCACCCAGGCGCCCCAAGAAGTTTTTGTTTTTGTTTTTTGTTTTGTTTTGTTTTAGCAGATATGACAGAATTACTATGGTCCAGTGTTGAAAATAGAATGAAGACAATATTAGAATGAAGGTGACCATTCAGAAGGTTATTATACAAATCTAGACAGGAGTTGATGTGGCTCAGACCAGGGCAATGGAAGCAATGAGTAGTCATCACAGTCTAGGTGTATTTTGTAGCTAGAGGTGATGAGATTAATGATGGACCAGATGTGGGGTCTGAGAGAAAGAGAAGCATCTTTGCTTCTCCAAGCTTTTGGGCCTGAAAACCTGAAATAATGGAATTACTATTTCCTGTGATGGGGATGAGAGCAGGAGGAGCTAATTTAGAGGGAAATGTGAAGAGACCAGATTTAACATGTTAAAGTTTGGGATGTTTTCTAGATATTTCAAGCGGAGCTACTGAATGTGTGCTTGGGTGTTTAAGTCTTGACTTCAGTGTAGACTTTCGGGCTGGTGATGTAGGTAATGGAGCAGCATAGAGATACTGCTTAGCACTCAGACATTGAATGGTATCACTTAGGGATTGAGTGTAGCAGGGAAAAAGGAAACAGTTTGAAGACTGTACTCTCACATTTAGGTATTTAGAAGAAAAGGAGGCATCATCAGAAGAATCTGAAAAGGAGTAGCCAGAAAGACAGGAGAAAAATGAAGCAAACATGGTCTTACGGAAGCCAAGTACTGAAAATGTTTCAAGTACTAGAAAATGTTTCAGGGTGAAGCAAGTTATCCATTAACCAAGTCAAGTAAAACAAGTATTGAGAAATTATATTTGGATTCAGAAATGTGGACATCATTAATGACACCGTTTTACCAAAGTGTGGAAACAGAAAACCTGATCGGAGTGGATTTGGCAGGGAAAGAAATGGTTGGAGGCGTTATCAACTTTGCATTTGTTGGATACCAGTGATAAAGTTTTGGCCACAAATTAAAGTAAATTTCAGTATTTTGACATACATTGCTTCAAATGAGGACATAAGCTCCTATTTATCCAATATTTATTGCAATTTACAATTAGCACGGAACCGTCACATTGCAAGATAAAGCTTCAATATCACCTTTTCTTCAAAGTTTTTTCTGCCTCCCTCCTACAGTTAATTGCTGTGTATCTTGTGTTCCTGAACACTTCATAAAAGCATTTGCAATATTTGTGTTGTACTGTTGTGTTGCAAGGTTTGCAAAATTTGTGTTTAATCATTTATTTCTGTGTCTGTCCATCTCATTACAGTGGGAATCCCTCATCTTTATATAGCAACACAGTGTTTTGGTAAAAGTATGCACGCAATAAATGTATTGGCTGAATATTATTTTAAGTCAGTCTAAATGATGTAAGGCAACGGAAACAAGAGATTTATTGGGTGTTAATGACTATAAACAAATACAAGGGCTCAAGATCTAAAGCCTGGTACTTTAGGGAAATAATGGCACCTGATTCTTGGCATGTAGTCATGCACTGTTCCACTTACTATGAAAAAAAGATACTACAAAACAATTAGTCATGAATGTGCCTTTCAACTAATTATTACGCTTTAATGGTTTTTGTTTTCTTCCCTCAAACTATCAAATTTTAAGGGTCTTTTTCTCATTATAGCATTATTCAAATTATTAATTTAATAAATTTATAGACAATAGAATATAGGTAACGTTTTTTTCTCTGGGACAGAAATCTGAAATTTAGTCCACAGACTTCTTGAAAATTTCCTTGTCATAAGAACTTATCAGTGCTCAAATTAACATTACTATAATTTCAATTTAAAAGAGAGACAGTTGATCTAATTTGGAATACTGGGCTGTTCTGTAAAGCTGCTTTTCCAAGGATGATTGGTTTTGATATTAATTTTTAATTGGGCTCTTTTGTAGCTTGCTCACACACATGATCCTGTTTGAGGCATTGAATTTGAGTATAAGAAAAATGCCTATTAAAACTAAAATTTTAAATATGTATATAAAATCTTTTATGCTTCTCTATACTTTTAAAAGATAATTGTCATGGAAGCCAAACTACCTGTAACATATCCCTTACTTGAACTATGCACTGAAAGAAATGTATAGGTTCAAATTATTATGCAGATTCTGTTGTAATTAACATCAAATATTTTGACTGAGTGAGACTTTTTGTCTCTTTCGTTGATCGTTTTTCAAGAGGAAACTTTAGGCAAAGAAATTGCTTGCACCTTTTTCCCCTGCCAGGAAATGTCCATCTTGAAGGGGAAAAAAAAATGTAATGTCTGTCTTTCTCTCTCTTCCTCTACCTGTCTATCTGTCCTATCATCAATCTACCCAATCTATCTAAAATCTATCTTCCCAAATTGAATTTCCACTCCCTATGAAACATTAACTTTAGAATTTATATCAACTCTGTTATACTTTTCAAGACTACATCAAATGAAATATAAAATTCTGATAGAGTGTCTTCATTTTTTAAAAAGATTTTATTTGTTTATTTTTAGATAGAGACCTTGCCTGTGTGTGAGTGGGGGGAGGAGCTGGGGACAGGACAGGGACAAGGAGACTCCCCTCATGGCCTGGAGCCCTACTCAGGGGCTCATCTCACTACTCTGAGATCATAACCTGAGTTGAAATCCAGAGTGAGACACTCTGCTAAATGAGCCATCCAAGTGCCCCTCACTAGATTCATTTGAAGGAGCCACTGAAGTGTTTTGATGTAGAAGATACTGTACCGAATATGCAAGCATAATTGAATTGTTTTCTGAGATTATAGTTAAAATAGGGACTGTTTAATAAATTAGCATGACAACAAATGTATAATGGCTTTCCACGTATGATTTTTTTTACAAACTCACCTGCTTACAGACATGTGTCATGGACAATTATCATATTTTGGTTAAATAGTATTTGAATGCTCTATCTCTCTGGGAATGTTTCTTGCTGAGGGCTCTTAGTAGAAGAAAAGGCCCCATCTCTTGTTTCTAAAACTCAGCAGGGCAGATTTTCCTACATCTCACAGCTTAGTTCTTAAGCATATAAACTTAGGTTTGGCCAACCGCTCAGGAGTCTGGATCTTGGGCCAGTGAAGCAGGTTTAGGAAGTTAGATATCACCCAGGGTAACAGCAGTAGAGCTGAGATCCAGTAGAGGTGACAGATGTCCATAGAGGTGCTGTCCTTACCTGTGGTACAACGGTAGAGCTGTGTTTGGCTGTCTATTGGCTGCATTTTCAGTTATGTTTCCCATCTTGGTGTCTTTCTGTTTTCCAGGTTTTCCATCATTCTGAGAGGTACCCACAATTCTTCCAATGAATTCTTTTCTTAGTTAGCCAGTCTGTTTCTGTTGTTTGCGACGAAGACTGATAGAGTAGGACATAGGAATATACTGATATCACAGATTTATGAAAACTGAGACCACTTAAAATAAAATTTTTATTGGCTTTTGAAAAACATTTTGCAATGTTTCTTGTAGTATGAAATCAAGAGTTAAATTCTCAAGGATTTGGGGATTTGTGTGTATGTGTGTGTGTGTATGCAAACATCACAAAAAGCTTATACCTGACAATCACAGATGGTCTGACTCTATTTTATTGTGCATATTTAAAAAATGATGACCTATTCAAATTCAGATTTTACTTTCTTTCTAAGCAATTTCAGCAATTGCCTCAGAGAATTCATTGTTAACTATCAAAGTAACATAGCAATGGAAGTTTTATCTCTTTCATTATGTTATGTGATGAAATGCAATATTGTCTTTTTTTTTAGAAAGGGGGTATGATATACTACATTCAGAACCTATTTTTAGATGAACAAAAATTAAACTTTTAAAGAAACAAGAGGAATGACAACTTGGAAAATATAGAATAGCAATCTTTATTCATACCACTGTATTTACTAATTATAAATGGGGAAACTGAAGTCACATTGCACGATTTCATGGTAGACCTATTTCATGGTAGATCCAGGTGGCAGGAAATACACACACATACATACACACGAAGGAAGACTTTGGCAACATTTTCCTACTATTTTTCCTGGGGAGAACGTATGTACATTGTTAATCTCTCTCTCTTTCTGTCCCACTGCCTTTCCCTCTGTCTCTTCCCCTCTTCCTCCTTTTTTCCCAGATTTAAGGCCAGGTTAGCTTAGAGAAAGGATTAGAGAAATAGATGCCTTTTTCTCTAGTTTGGTGATAGTCTTCTAAGCATCCAGATTAATTCTACTAGACAATTCCTTTTATATGGCTGTTTAGGGTTGCCTAATTACACTCTCCTATGGATGGATGCATGGATGGATGGATGTCACATGAACATTTCAAGTTATCTGACAAAGGTAACTGTCTTGTCAGTCTAAACTAAATTTGATTTGTAAAATATCCAAAATCAAGAGATGACAGATTCTTTTTGAAATGATACTATCCTGAGAATGAGAAACATAAAAATGAAGATCACTACATAAATTCTTGCATTACTTGATAAAAGATATGTATATTTGTGTAGGGACAAAGGCAGACCACCTCAAGATGCGCAAATTATGGCAAACTGATCAAGGTCCAAAAGACTCAGGAAGAAACTTCACCTTCCCTCTAATTTAGATTGCGGACTTGATCCAGGAAGAAAATTACCACCATAGATAACTAAATTATTAAGAACTAGGTGTAGCAGGCAGGGAGGAGTCTAGCAAGGCCTGTTTGATTAAAGTCCTCTTGATGTCCCATTGCTTCTGAAAGGCCGCCAAACATTTGTTTACTGAAACATGTACGTCTTTCCATTCTTCCTGTTAATTGCTTTCTTTCCTTTGAGGTCCTGGACCCCTGCCCTTTCTCCTTAGTCCAGGATGACATAAATACCTCATTTTGCCTGACTGTCTTTAGAATTTCATGTCTATGTAGGTTCCCTGTACATATGAAATTAAATTTGATTTTCTTCTGCTCATCTGTCTCATGTCAATTTAATTCTTAGTTTAGTTAGAAGAACCTTGATGAATAGAGGAAGTTCTTCCTCTCCAACATTTGCCATATGTTATGCCATGGAATCTTTCTAATATATTGTTAAAACTGAATTATGGGAGAAGAAGAATGAACACACATACTAGTTTGTCTATCTATAAACTGGAAGCACACCTTTCTAGGAAAAAGAATGTTTTTCCAAAAAAAACCCCAGTCTTTCTCTTTGTCAACATTTAAAGCTATTAGACAGTAAAACTTCCCAAAGCATAAACTAGTTATCTGTCTAGCAACAGGAAAGATGTATTTCCAGAATAAATTTGATTCCAAATTTTTAAAAATCTGCTTTTCTGTATGTCAGCATTTAAAGCAGGTGCCATCCTCTGATTAATTAAACACAAGATGTTACTTATTTCAAAATCTTAGCAAATAAAAACTGAAACAGGAACTGTTGGCTGCACCGTTGTCATTTCTTCTTCTTTTTGAATTTTCTGGGACACCACATGGCTGGCTTGCCGGCATGTTTTCCAGATCACTGATAGCAATGGGATTTTGTGTTTGTGTATGTGAGTGTGTGTATTGTTTTGAAAGACATCAGCTGAAGCAGTTCAGATCTCTGGCAACAATTTCTTAAGGAGTATGACAAATATGAGCTATTGACCAGATTTCTGCCAGGTCGCTTGTCAAATGAGTGCTGGGAGATGTCAAGTTTCAGGGCAAGCACACTCCACATTTATGAAACTACTTGGAAAACTATGTAAGAGTTCTGCGGGTCCTATTAGGTATTGTAGAACAATCAAGAAACACTTGTTCTTCGTTATTAGCATATTATAGTCTCCAAAGACTATTTTATAAATCCCTTTTTTAAATATGGTGCCCAAATTTTCTTAGGAAAGCCATGTGCTTGGAGTACTTGTTTAAGCACAATTCGAAACTGCAGGAGGTTTGGTGTAAAGTTAACTTTTTCAAATGTAAAAAAGGTCAAAATTAATGAAGAGACTAGCAAATTCAAAGTTCCACTGAGGAACATCCCAATGCTTTTAGCAATTCACTTGAATTGAAGGAGGAAAACCACCCCCTTTTACATTTTAAAGCTTTGAAAGCCTAATGAACCATGCTACCTCCTGTAGTTTCTACCAAACCAAAATTTGTGCAAGGACTAGGCTCATTAGCATTAAGTGGAAGCAGACCATTCAACACTTGCAATAGCTTCTTGCAATGTTTTCACATTATCATTGTGTTTGGTTGATAAAATACTGTTATCTCAACGGGTACTTTGTCTTATTGTGTTGATGTAAAATTCCTGTTATCCCAGGAATTAAATGCCCTCCTTCCAAATGACAAAAACATTTTTTCTTTTAACCAGTGTCCAAAGAATATTCATTTTCAACATGGTAGATTCTTGAAGCAAGGTGGTTCTTGTTATGTTTGATTGTTATATGTCCCAAACTGTTAGGTAAAGATTTGGGTATGGGAAGAAAATGAGCAATTAAGAATATAGAGAATGTAGAATATTTTTTTTGAGAATGTAGAATATTAACTATATAGATAACATTTTTTTTCTGTGTCATTACAATAGAGAGTATATTCTCAAACCTCAAAATATTAGCAATTCATTTAATTCAACTGTTTTAAAGATTTTTACATCTCATTATTTTAGGGAAAAATGTGTTTTGCAGTGAAACACCAATGCATTGTTTAAAGCACCTTCCCAGGTTACCTGATTCTGACTCTATGGAAGGCTATTTTTCACTGCATTTGAACCGTTTTACAAGTTGTAGCTAAGTGATGCTAAGGTAAAATATTTCTGGTCTGTAGACATGTAAATAAATTCTCTTGGTTAAAGATTCAATTGGATGAATCAAATTACTCTTCCTTACTCTGGAAGAAGTCAGTTTTGCCTCCATTAGCATATTAATTTCAACACTCTTGATCTATCAATGTGTCTGTTCTTTGGAATGTCCTTTTATCTGGTTGTAGCATCTTACTTGGTTCCTCGTTAATTATTCATGTATTCATTTTATATGTGTATGAAAGTCATGCTTTTCATTTTTTTTCTGACTAGAGTGAAGTCCACAGGATTTGCGTTATGTTTATATTTTGGCAATAAAATACAAATGTATTCCTTAGGTTGTACATAGTTTAAGTTCTAAAATTAGAATGCCTTTTTTGTTCTACTGCCCCAGCACAAACAGATGTGCATATAATTAGTATTTTGATATAAACTAGCCCAAACAACATCATTCAAGATTAAAATCAGTATTCTATTGTAAGGTAAAAAATATATTTTCTGGTCTCCATTTTCCTAAGAATTCTGGGGTATAATCTTAATGGACTATTCAAAACTTGGCAGGTCTTTTGCAAAATGCTATATAGAAAAGATACATATGATTATGACAACATCCTCCATTTGGTGTAATGGAGCCAATATTAATCAAGTCTGTGTGTCAAAGGCAATTATATTCTATGTTCCATGCCCCAAAGTTTTGAGGAAATATAAAATGTGATTTGCCTTTAAACCACATATGCCTTTGGAAGCATTGGAAAATAAAAGGATGGCATTAAAGAAAAAATGGGTAAACAAAGTTACTTATTTATAAATATAAACATACATATAGTTGTTTGTGAATCTAGTAGTATGATCACCTCCTTTTCCTCTTCCTAAGAAAATTAATGGAAATAGAAACAACTTGGGAGTATTTTGCATTGCTTATTTGATTTTTATCTGCCATTTAGTAGAAATGTAATCTTCAGCAAGTGACTTAAGGTTTCTGAATCTTGTTTTCATCATCAACACATGACAATAATAACTTCAAAGTATCGTGAAAGTCAAAATAGCAATGTCTGTTAAAGTGCTTTGCTGTTGTAAAATGCATGGTAGGGATAGTTGTGAACTTTCAGGAGTAATTCTAGCTGCCACTAGTAATTCTAACTGTCTCTGAGGTGGAGCACATTGCTTAGATTGAAGGCATTGGGTGAGTTGTGTTAACTTTAAGATGACTGTGGGTAGAGCTTTCAGGGGGAAGACTAAAAACTTTTTTCTTTCTTCCTCTCCAGGAAGACTGGCAAGTATTTATGTGATTCATTTGCCAAATTTTATTCCTTCCATGAGAGATGTCAATTCTTAAATATTTTCAGTGAATTTAGAATTATTAGAAGTGCATGTGAATGTGAAGGCATATGCTTCTTGGGAAGTTCAGAAAGAGTGCATCAACTCTCTTGTGGTTGGATCAAATGCCATTATCTTGAATGAATTATTCTTAGACATTTTTCTCTTAACATTCTTAAATGTCTGCCTAACAAACTAAAGCAAGCAATTATTTTCCAAATACCTGGATGTCATTTGAAGTATCTGTGTTTTGACCTATCATGTTCAGAGACAAAATAGCTCTACTTCATATGCTACCTTTCAGGGTCTGAGACTTGATGCTTCTATTTCCATGTGATTGACTGTAGCACAGAAGTTACATAGGGATGAAGGGATGAACCCGTGGGAAAAATCAGATGTTTATTAACGTGTTTTCATTTTGGGAGGAGAAGAGTTTAGTAGATATAGTTTTCCCAGAATGGCAATGACACCCATATTTCAAAAGAGCTTATTACACCAAGCATGGATCTTTTCCATGGTTTGTTGTTCTATCTACCATACGATTCCTTTTCATTTGGTTGACCATTGTAGATGGACAGATTTGGAGAAGAGGGTTTAAATCATTCGTTTGGGGTGTCTTTCACTTGATTTTATAGCAATCACAAACTAAGGGCTCACAGCCAAATTGTGTTTTGTTTGGGAAGCAGGGTGTTTTTAAGGAAATCATATCTGAATGCCTTGGGGTGGAATAAGACCTCTCCATTTTATACCCAGTTGTCTTATGAAATTATATTATATACCTGACTCATACAGGTATTTGAGTTTTTGGCTGTTTGACCTATAAAAACCAACAGGATTTTATCAGCAGTTGTGGCTGACTTTGCTGCATTTCGGCAGGTGAAAGTCCTAAATAATACACAATAAAATCTTTCCAGAAAGTTGCTTCTTTAGGCTAGATTTAGTTCAACTTGTGAAACCTTCTGGGAATCAGCAACAGAGAAAAAGGCTACATTGTGGAGCCCTTTGAAATTGTAGCATCTAATATTTTCACCCTGTATTGCTTCAGAGCACCTGAAAGATGTGAGTGTAGTACAGTGAATGCATCAGAAAATAAAGGGAATAGCAGAAATATGTTTAAATTATTATTTCTTCCTTTTTCTCTTAAACTAATAGAGTTTTTAAATGAGCCAAGTACATATTTTAATTGATAAACTGACTTTATATTCACCTATTGGAAACAGTACAACATATTTTACATCAGATTATGAAATATGGATGTTTTACTAAAAGACAGGAAGGGCTTTTTCCAGTCTTTAAAGTAAATACATATTCAAAGGATCTTAAGGCATACCATTTATTCATATTCATATCTATTGAAATACTGTACATCCACATACTTCAATAAATAGTTAAAAACCTGACCTCTTTTTAAATCATTTCTGAATTTCAAAAAACAATTTTTATTGAAAAGATTAAATAGGTAACTTTTGGCTGTCACAAAGCTAAGCACAATGGATAAATTAACAATTATTCAGTAAATTTAATCAATATAGATGATTGGCTTTGATAAATTTCTCAAAGTTTTCTGAGTTCACACATTGGGGTATATATATATATATATATATATATATATATATATATATATATATGTTTCTTTTTTGTCCTGAATTACCTGGGTAATTTTCTTAGCTCTCCAGTCTACTTTCTAGATATAGCTTGAATGTTATGATGAAGCATTAATTTTTCAGTTAAGTTTTAAACACCCCCAAAAGTGGTTTTAAGTTTGACATTCTCCCTCTCGAATCTTTTAGTATTTCCCAAAAAACACAATACTATAATTTAGGCAGTACTTTTCATTATATAATTGCTGCATAATAGGAACTTAATGGTGTCACAGGACTTATGTTTTGAATGGGATCATTGTAAAACATAATTACACTACTTGCAGTTAAACCAAGAATGGAAATGAATTAAGTCAACTACCCTAATGTTCTGTTCTTCCCTCTCTCTCCGTCTTCCTCTCTCCCTTTCTTCATTTTGCCCTTCCTTCCTTCCTCCTTTTTTTTCCCCTCTCTCTTTACCACCACCCTTTTTTCTTTTTTTTCTTTCCACTCTCTTTCCTTAACTGCTTTTTATTTTTCTTTCTTTAAAAAAAAAAACAAACTAGGGGCAACAAAAGGAGTCCCACAAAAGGAACTTGTGGAAATATAACGCTGAAATGAATAGCTAAAAAAAATTGTTTTAGATCAAAAGATAAATCAATTTCATAAAACTGCTATTCGGAAATTGCAACAGTCTTGTACAGTCAGGACTGATAAAATGGAGTAATCAGACATTTCATATGTCTATAAATGTAAAATCATCTACTTGAACATTATATGCATACATTCACACAAAAAAGCAAATACTGTAGCCTTATTTGAACAATACTGAACTCATAAATACTCATGGTTTCACTCTGTTCAGGGGCCTAAGGACTAGGAATGCTGCTGTGATACAGAAAAACATAGTGAATACCTCCTCTATTTAAAATGTCACTCAAGAAATTCTCTTCTAACATAAAGGCAAATACATATAGCTACTGAGCTATGACTGTACTTCTGTCACATTCTATGGGAAAAACACCAGACTCCACAAATTCGGAATCATGACAACACTTTGAACTAATTATTTGGTTCATCCATAGTTTATACCTCGATTTACCTCACATTTACCCTACAAACCTTACAAAGAGGAGGTATTTTTAACTCTAGGAAAGCGGTCACTGTATAATATGCATTCTTGATCTGTTTCTTTCTCCCAAACAATGGTACTGATGGTTAACACTTTCGTGGTAGCACCACTATTTCTAGTAAGTAGATTATTATGGAGTGTGCCACTTTAAAGCTGCAATACAAAAAAAAATATATGTATATGTATATATACATATATGTATAGTTTACTCACCAATTCCACAAAGAATATTTTAAATAAGCAAATCAATAACAATCAAAATTAAAATGTCATGTGTGTTAAAAAAAGTTTTAATACATCAGTTAAAATAATGTAATGAATTATTATAGTGAGTAAATTTAATAGCATTATGCCATATTATTGCCATTTTGTGGAAACACTGTATATTTATGTCTCCTCATTTAGGATTCATTTTTTTCTAATTAAAATAGATTTATGGTGTACTTCAGGGCTAAGCTTTACTTGAAAAAAAATCATGATTTTTAAGTCATTTCTTTCGGGAAAAATATTAGATATCTTAAGGATGTACACCTTCCATGAAATATTTGTATCTAACTTTATTAGTAACTTTTTTGTTATTAATATGACTTGCAAAAGGGGACTATTTGTGGAAGCCTCTCTATGCAGTGAAACTGATAATTTTCTCAAACTTGGAAGATGGCTTTCAAGGCTTAGTTCTTTCTTTAATAAAGACTAAAACCATCAAAATACTCTTGTAATATAATACTTCAGAGTAACACCATTTTCATTAAAAAATGTAGTTTTCATTCTTTATGATAGAAACAAATATCCATGATAATTTAATAATTAATATATCTTAACATAGTCCTATCACTGGTGGCTTGTCTTCATTGGATCACATCTTACATATATCATGTAAGAATGAATAATGCGTGGTAATTTTGGTGTTGTTTGTTTTTTGGCCTTGCTTGTTTGAACTGATATGGCTACAGAGAAAGATTTTATTGCAGAATTAGTTATTTCAGGGATTGATCTGCTGCATGCCAGCACAGAATATTTGATACAATGTATTTTGGAACATTTTTTAATACAACATGCATTCCCAACTATCAAGTGAGTGATGTTTTCAGGTGGAAGCTATGTGAAATGCCCCTGTTTGTAGGAGCACTGTATCTATCATACCCACTTACCTGCCTCAGAGCCAAACGAATTTGGAGTGCTCCCCAACTCATGTAATAGTAGGTGATCAGACTTTGTATTCTTTCTGACAAACCATCTTAAAAATTTTGGCTTGGAATAGTGAAAGGAAAGGATGTTGTATTGCTAGGCAATTTCTCGGATGGACTGTGCTGTCATTTTGAAGGGAATTATCCCCCAAAGAGGATCCAACATTCAACTACAAGAATACATAGGGTAATAAATTTACCTGCACTATATTAATTACATTATTTTCATCACACAACTGAGTTTATGTGGGGCAAAATCCTCACACCCCACTGGTAGGGAGGGATGAGATTTTTATAGTCTAACAGCTCCTTCGTTCTTGAGAGATAGGATATAGTTCAACTTTATCTTGTGGTTTATTTTGCTTTCAAATTGTAGGATTTGGCAAAACATTTTCATTAGTCGGAGACGAAGAGAAAATTATTATTTTATATGAAGGCACACCCATGCTGAACTTACAGGGAAGAGAAGCAGAGCTGCACAGCCAGTTATATTACAAGGCTCATTCCTGAAACCTGAATATCATGCGAGCAGAAAAATCTAGATATGTGTTAGTTATATTTTGAAGAAATGATCTGAAGGCAATATTATTTGCTTTTTTATCAAAAAAGAAAAAATGCATCTTTGTAAATGTGGATTGACTCCTATTGAAACAGGGAAATGAATGCTTGTATTGCAGCCTTAAAGAATCACATAGTCACTGCAATATTCGTTTTTGTAAACTACAGCCTGCAACCCAGCAGACCATGACTGAATGCTTTTGAAAAGTTGTAGATTACAAACATGAAATCACAATTAATATCCTCTAAAAGTAATTTCAGAGCTTTCACGTCTTAAAAAAAGGACAATGTGTACTGCTTCACAAGGTAATGTAGCTAATCAAAAAAAGAGTAGAATTAAAGTATTTACATAATGAGCAATTCTACAGAAGGCGATCATCCCCATGTAAGCACTGCTGATTATATCCCACGCTGCTTTTAACAAACTGTACCAGATTGGATCCAGCCATCAGCACTTTCAGAGAATCCTTAAAAGCCTTTTATGGGTCTTTAAATTTATTGTAGAACGGCATTCTTCAGGTAGAATATGCTGGTGAAAGAGGACAGTGTCAACACAAGGTACCAGCGGGAGAAAAGAACGTCAGCGCTTCCGGTAATTCCATACTGGGCTGTACTTGGAGCTGGAAAGAAATGGAAAAGATTAAATCAAAATCTCATTTGTGTCTTTCAGGATTTTAACAATAATCAAAAGGCGGCTGGCTGTATTGGGGAGGGCACTGTTGGAGTCCGACAGACTTAGGTTCACAGCCGGTTGTGCTACAGGACAATGTGTGGCCTATTCAACCAACCACGCTGAGCTTCAGTTTTCTCAAGGGCAAGATAGGAATAAGATGATCCATCCAGCCGGGCTGCAGTGAGAATTGGGGATAAAGCACATACAGCACTTTGCACTGGGCTGGATGCATGCTAAGTGGTCAGTAAACAGGGGCTAACATTATTATTCCTTTCACGTGCATTGTAAATTTTTGGATTAGTGGATAATACGGAGTTCATGCATATATTTCTTAACATTAATTTTGTTGAGATATATAATTGACCTATAACACTGTGTAGGTTTAAGGGGTACAACAGTGTTGATTTGCTACATTTGTGAATTGCAATATGATCGCGATTATGACCACAGCATCGGCTAACAACTCTATCACATCACATAATTATCATTTCTCTTCTGTGAGGGAAACAATTAAAATCTAGTTTTGTAGCAACTTTGGAGGTTATAATACAGTATTGTCTATATAATCACTGTGCTGTGCATTAGTTCTCCAGCAGTCATTTACCTACTAGTTCTAAGTTTGTGCACTTAAACAACATCTCCCGGATTCCCCTCCCCAGGCTCTGGTAACCACCATTCTGCTCTGTTTTTACAAGTTCAGCTTTTTTAGATGTCACATACAAGTGATAGCATACATATACACATACACATATTTGTGGATCTTTTTTATTGGCCAAATATTGTACTAACTGCTAGAAAAGAAAGAGATTCTCTTTCAAAATCCTTTTTTTTGGGGTGTGTGTGTGTGGGGGGGTGATTAGGTGAAGAAAGATATCCAAACAATTATAAAGCAAGGAATATTAGATGTATAAACTGGACCGACACAGAAAACTCTGTATCTAAATCTGCCTGGGCAGGGGAGGGATGATTTAACAGAGAGTTTGACCAAAGGGGACAGTCAATGGGGTAGAGGAAACAATTTATTCAAAGGTATGACGGAAGGAGAGAGCATGGCCTATATTCTAGAGGATGACTCTTGCTGGACCATGAAGTTGGAGGCTTGGAGTTGAGGAAATTGAAACTGGATAGATAAAACATGAACCCAACTGTAAGGAAAAAGAATTTAGTTTTTTACACTGAAGGAGATTTTAAAGAATTTGGAGCTGTTGAATCATACGATTACTTTTATACATTGGAAAGATCGCAGTTTCATAGATAGAGAAGCTTATGTGGTACTTCGCGAAGAGTCATGTTAAGTTTTCACTAAGAGATCTCACCTAGAGATTCACCAAAGCTTGGAAAATTTTGGGAGTCTACTGAATGGATTCCACTTCATTTCACAAGAAGACAATTACTCCTTGGAATGTGAATTATACTGTGTTCCAGAAATTGAATATTGCAGGCATGCGCACCTTTGCTTGAGACTGATTCTCATTTACCATCATAAAAATAATAGTAATAATAAACTCCCCCACCAACATACAATTGACTACCCTCTCTTAATAAAACCTGGATTTCAAGCAATGTTTCCTAATAGAAAATGAATCGTGTAATAAAAAAAATATACCACTTCACCCCCAAATCCATAACTCAACTCCAGGAGAGGTTTTAGTTACACAGAGTTTAAATTAGTAGAAGATAGTTTTTAATGGAACTTTCACCAATGACTTAATTTCCATATTACAAGAAAAATAAATGGCGCTGTTTATATCTCTAAGAAATTAAAGGGGATGAAAGATGTATTAACCTATGCAGTGGAAAATTTCCTTGACCAATACACTTGTTGAGTCCAGGTGAATGGGCTGAGACTACTACCCTTTAGTAAACACAGAGCAAAATCCACTATTTAACATTTCTATTTGCATCACGAATGAGTTTTTAAAAAATGGGAAGATGATGAAGAAAAGAAGTCTATTGTTGAGCCCGTAGCTTTTGAAGTCTTGATATATAAGAAGTCTAATTTAAAACCATGAAACTCCTTAAATTATTTTCTCTTGTTCAAGACCTAGAAAGGTGTTTTGTTTTTTAAAACATAAATAAATATTTAATTGGTCTGTTACCTTCTCAATGACAGCTACTTAAGAGTTATTTTGCTGTTGTTTTTTAAGAATCTTGAATGCAATAAAACCAGAATAATAGTAAAGAACTAATAATAAGCCAAGCATATAAAATGATTTCATAAATAAGAAATAGATCTTAAAAGCCAAGCATACAAAGCGAAGATAAAATTTTTATTATCATGACATATTAAATAGTACTTTAAGTGGGTAAAGTATAAAGAACCATGAAAACTCCTCATCCATCCTTTAAAGTGCATCTCTCCTGACTCCCCTCCCCTCTTCCAGCAAACTGAGCAGATAACCCTATTGTGTCATTAGGCCACCCATATATATTCCTTTTTATAGAACTATCATACTACATTGCAAATATTCATATACATATCTATTTTTCCCACCAGACTGTGAGCTCTCCTAGGTCATGTTTTCTTTATCTTTGTGTTTCCATGCACTAAGAGTGGCAAAGTCTGGTGCATAGTAGATGCTCAAGAAATGTCTCTTGAATGAATGATTCAATTAAACAAATGAAATGATCAGAGTTAAAAGGAGTGTTTCTCTCCTACAAAATGAAATCTCCTCTGAAGTAAGTCACTTGCATATAGGCCAGGGAATCTACAATACATCATCTTTCATTCACTTAGCAAATATTTATTGAATTAGGTGCCAGGTACTATACTGTATTAAGATAGGGATGGTCCTTCTGTTTCTTAATTCTATATACCATCCTCTTCCCCCAGTGCATGTTTATCTTCTACTCAGCCTCCTATTGACTTAGACATGAGAAAGATATGTTAATAATATACTTTAAATTGAATAATATTTTTTAATTAAGAGAGTATATCTTTTTTCCTTTGTACTCCTTAGTTGTTTGTAGATGTAATACTCCATTAGTCCTAAAATAAAGTAGGAGCCTGTTGCTGCATCATTAGACTGCAATTATTATAGGAAATGGACTGTAGAACAGCTATTGATAATTGGTAAGCCAAAAAGCAAAGAGTAAAGTTAGTCAAGGGAATTTTTGATCAGATAACTAATGCTAAGTCATGTATTATGATTCATACTCCTTAAGTGTATAGTGAGCATCTTTCATGTGCTGGAGATGGAACATAGGCTCAGAAGAATAAAACTCAATCTCCTCTCTTAAGAAAGTTTTATTATAGTTGGAGGTATAAATAAAAAGGCATATATGGAACATTAAGATATATACAATTATAAGGATAATGAACAAACATGGGAGGGCTCCCTAAGGAGTCATGACAGGTAAGTGGTCTAGAGAGCAGATACAGATTTAAATATTTTTTTTACCAAATGCAATGATATACACATATTAGTACATATATATCTCACTTTTTAAAATGGTGGCATAGTAGTCCTTTTACTTGGGGTATCCTATTATTGTAGAATGTTAGTCTAATTATATAACCTTCGCTGATAGTTATTACATATTTTTAGTGTGTGTGACTTGCTAACTGGGTGTTTCAGAGCACCGGGCTAAAGATAATAAAGTTAGGAGTCTCGGTACTATTGGGCCAATTAGATTTGTTTGGCACATTAAATCTCAACCGGCTATTTAAGAAATTAAAAGAAAATAACAGCTCACTATTTGATATTAGCTTGAAAACTCAGTTCAAATATTATACACTTTAAAAAGAGAAAAGTTTTGGGGCATCTGGGTTGCTCCATGGGTTAAGCCTCTGCCTTCGGTTCAGGTCATGATCTCAGGGTCCTGGGATCAAGACCCCCATTGGATTCTCTGCTCAGCAGGGAACCTGCTTCCTCCTCTCCCTATGCCTGCCTCTCTGCCTACTTGTGATCTCTTTGTCAGAAAAAAATAATAAAATCTTTAAAAAAATAAAAAGAGAAAAGTTTTTATAAAGTCCCAAATGCCAAATCAATTTGGTGTATTTTATATCATATTTACATATCGATCACATCATGTTTACATATCTGTCTTTCCCCATTAGGCCAAGAATATCTTCAAGCCAAGATTTTTACATATGTCTTTTATCATTGTTATAGAATACAGAGTCTGGCATTTGGTAAGTGCTCAATAAATATTTGTTGAGTGATGATAAGGTTCATATCCATTTCCCAATCTGACCATAAGCACATAAAGGGACACAATAACTTGACTTCTTTTTTCAGAAGAATATTGTCTTTCACCACTCATGTTTCACTGCCTTCCTTCTCTCACTACTTTTAGACTTATGACCTTCTAAGACCTATATAGAGTCAGAGTACTTCTCTCAGCACTTGAGCAAGAAGACAGATCATAAGGTCGATTATAAATGGAAGAGTAGGCATCAAACTTTGTAACACCATCCTCTTGCAGCAAATGAAAGGGAGTTTAGATGAATCTATGCCCCTCAGATATAGTCCTGAATTTCTTAGGAGACAGGCAGTGGTGCCTCTGGGGTGGTCAGATCTGTCATATATTCTCTGCTATGCTTTTTGCTGCCCATGAATGTCATACGGCTGCTCATCCTAAATGAAATTAGGAGAGCTAGGGCATATGATCAGAGGTTTAGTGGAGCTGTGGTGAGAATGCTGATCTGATTCAAAATCTCCATATGAGAGTTCTGAGCAGAGGAGGCTAGCTGGCATTTTTAAATGATCACTTGACTCTTCTATGGAAAATAGATCATACTAGTGAAGGCAAGAGTAGAAGCCTATGTTAATCACAGGTCATTGTCTACTGTGGAAGCCAAAGCACTGCAGCTCAGCATTCAGGGACCTCTGTTATCTGGTTCTAGACAACTGATCCAGACTCATACATACTCTTAGCTGTAGTCACACAGGCCATTTTCTGAACACCTAGGGTATTTCCATTACTCTTTGTCATTTGTTTTTTATTTATTTTTTTTATTTTTTAAAGATTTTATTTATTTGACAGAAACACAGCGAGAGAGGGAACACAAGCAGAGGGAATGGTAGCGGGAGAAGCAGGCTTCCTGTCGAGCAAGGAGCCTGATGTGGGGCTCGATCCCAGGACTCTGGGATCATGACCTGAGCCGAAGGCAGACGCTTAACCACTGAGCCACCCAGGCGCCCCTACTCTTTGTCATTTGCATAAGCCATATTCATAAGCCTAAATGGCCTTCCTTCCTGTTCCCCTTCTCCACCTACCACAGTCCTACTCATCCTTGGAAATCTAAAATATTGCTTACTCCATGAGGCCCCTCTAATATCTTTAAGAATTTTTAGTCTCGGGCGCCTGGGTGGCTCAATGGGTTAAAGCCTCTGCCTTGGGCTCAGGTCATGATCTCAGGGTCCTGGGATCGAGCCCTGCACTGGGCTCTCTGCTCAGCAGGGAGCCTGCTTCCCCCTCTCCCTCTGCCTGCCTCTCTGCCTACTTGTGATCTCTCTCTCTCTGTCAAATACATAAATGAAATCTTTCTTTCTAAAAAAAGAATTTTTAGTTTCCCATTTATATCTGACTTCAGAAATAATTTCTTTTAAGCTTATAATTAATTATATATTTCTCTTTCACTGGACTATAAGCGTGTTGAAGTTAAGGAACATTCCTCTTTATAATGTGTGCATCCATATCTTATATCAAATGTGTTCAACACACTTTCGGTGAATTAAATGTGGGAAGATATGCCTAAATATTCATTTGTCTAATTCAGGAAAACTTTGATAGAATACCCTATTTCAACAGTTGTTCCTATGATTTCTTGCTCTGAAGGCAAAGTATGTGAGAGGAAAACTGTTATGTGTTTCTTTCCTACTCCCTGTTTAATTGTCTTTGGTTTTAAGGAGAAGAATGTAGAAAGGACAAGAGGTTTGGATTGAGAAGAAAAGGACAAAGAAAAAGGAAGAACAAAACAAAAGGGTGAAGAATTTAAAATAGTTGAGAGAGAGAGAGAGACACACAGAGAGAGAGAATACACAGCCTTTGAGTAACGTGTTAGATGTTTCCATGTTCACCATTTTACTCTTTGGTGTAGTTTGTAGATAAGAATTTAAGACAACAGAAAAAGTAGATTATTATCCTACCCACTTTCTTAGTAAAGCTAAAGGCATTCTAGTTTTTAAATATGCATAATCTATGGACTGCGGACCCAGACGACGATGACGTTGGTTTGAAGTCTAGCTCCATCTCTTTCTACCTAGACTAATCTGGACACATGGACACATTCCTTTTTTTTTTTTTT
>CM053606.1:50208702-50241641 GCA_028646535.1 Procyon lotor
GAGGCCTGCTTCTCCCGCTACCATTCCCTCTGCTTGTGTTCCCTCTCTTGCTGTGTTTCTCTCTGTCAAATAAATAAATCTTAAAAAAAAAAAAAAATTTATTTATTTGACAGAGAGAGAGAGAGAGAGAGATCATAAGCAGGCAGAGGGCAGAGAGGGGAGGCAGGCTCCCTGCCGAGCAGAAAGCCCGATTCGGGCCTCGATCCCAGGACCCTGAGATCACTACCTGAGGCTTTAACCCACTGAGCCACCCAGGCACCCCTGGACACATTACTTAACTGTGTTTAGTTCAGTGTCTTCATCTTCAAATGAGGATTGGTGTATCTCAAAAGTTATCATAAAGGTTAAATGTGTTGCTACCTTTAAAGCACCCAGTACAGCGTCTGACACAGGATGTACACTCCCTCAAGTATTATTATCTAAACACTTCTCATTCATTCGTTTGGCCAGTTCAGTGTGTGCTATGTGCTAGGCATTCTCTGATTGGAATTGCTCCTGTCCCCATAAAGCTTACTTTTTAGCTTGAGATGCTTCCCATGGAAGAAGATATTTTTAATCTACACTTGATTAAATCAATGTTTCTCTGGCCTTACCAACTTGTCTATCTTGCAAAAATATTTATTCTCTTCATTATCTTGGCTTCTTTTGAAGGACTTTGATTTCATGCCATTTACTGCTTGATAATTGTCCAGTCTCCTCTGGTTTAAAGAATCCTTGAGGCCAGGGAGTATGGCCCCTCTCTCCCTACCCCCCAGTGATACATGGCATTTAGAGTGCCAAGTTTGGTTTTGCTGGGGTTCTCAGGCCAGGAGCAGAAGTGCCTGGGCTAGGTGTGGAGTCCAGGCCTTTGGGATTTCTCCCAGTTGTCAACAGGAAGATCCAATCTGGGTTTTAACACACATCTTACATCTTGTCTAATTATGATTATCACTCCCAATTACTTACAGCTGCTGCATATTATTTTCAGTCTTGGCAGTTTTCCCTTGTATTGCTCCAGTTTTTATTTTTAGGCGAAAGCAAATGTAACTGTGAAATATTTAGTTTTGGTATAATACCAATTACTTGCCTAGGCAATTTCCTTAAATTACTCAAGCTTAACTAAACTAGCGTTGAGTCATTATTTTTAAAATTCTTGCTGAATTCTTAGGTAGAGTTACTTTAGTGACATTAACTCTGCTTCCATAAGAAAAAGCTGGCCTCAACTTATGTTTTATTGAGAAAACCTATACCTGGGAAGCGAATGATTTACACCTAAATTAGATTTCTTATAAAAGAGAGTGATTAATGTGGATTCAAAATAGATTGCACATTAGTTTACTGGGAAATCATGCAGCATTGATTCTATCCAAAAAGACAGTGCAACTCTGTTTCATTGCAGACGGTGGGAGGCGTTAGCTCAAAAGGTATTTTAATCTTCTCGTTAGCGATAACCACCCCTTAACACTGTCAGCAGGTGGAGGGGATAGCCAGATTCAGATCACACCCAGATTTTTTGCATCATTTAATTCTGCCTAAGTGCTGGGTGGACATTAGAGGAGGAAAAGGGTACCAGAATGGGTCATGTTTTACTATTAAATGTACAACTTTGGGTTGTGGTGTCTGGAAGAAGAAGACAAGTCTCGGCACAGGTGACATCACCTCCTTATTCCTTTCTGTGCTACTTCTTATGCAGTCAAGGACCCCAGGTTGGTGCTAAGGGGGGATGCGCTATGTATGTTAAAGACACAGCACAGACAAACCCTGTCTTCTCATGTACTATCTCGCACTGGTGGCACAGCGATTTCCAGAGGCGGGCTTTTTTTTAAAAATTTTTTTATTATTTATTTGACAGAGATCACAGATAGAGAGGCAGGTGGGGGTGGGGGGGGGAAGCAGGCTCCCTGCGGAGCAGAGAGCCCGATACGGGGCCGATCCCAGGACCCTGAGATCATGACCTGAGCCGAGGGCAGAGGCTTTAGCCACTGAGCCACCCAGGTGCCCCCAGAGGCAGGCTTTTTTGTGTGGCTATCCATTCTCCAGTACTGTAGATCCTCTAAGATCTTCCCTGAGGCTCTAGGGTTGAGGAATGCCTGAGTAGCATAGTGATGATGGGGTAGGCCTAACCATATTTAACAAAAGAATCTAGATTTGTAGATTCTTTTTTACTCAATACACCTTTATTGTGCGAGAGGCTGTTTTCCTAGACTACAGAGAGTCTGTTACTACAGGGCCCACTTTTCATGCCACTCTTGGTCTGGTAGAGTAAGGCTTCATTTATGAGCCTCTAGCAAAGCGAGCTTCACTTGCTATTTAGGGAGAGAAAGTAGGAGTCGGTAAATGGCTTTGAATTCTTGCCTATCAGCTTTCTTTTTTATCTTATTTGGAAAAAAAAAAGCAGTCTAACAAGAGTGCATGGGTACAATTTTTTTTCAAAATCAAGGCCTAAGGTTACAGAAAATCTATACTTAGATACTTGTTCTCACATTTTAGATCTTTATTTTTTCATTTGATCAAACACTGAATGCCTGTCTTTAGGAAGTCCCAATATCTTCTATAGACAAGAGCCTTCACAAACATGAAAATGTAAAATAGTTGTTTTCACAGAAAGTATCTTTATTTTGTATTATGAACAATGGGGATAATGGCTAGAGAAATCACATGATTCCTTTCTCTTTCTGACTCATGGCATTTCCCTGCCAGCTTGTTCTTAGCAACTACTAAGCTATCTCTCTGGCAGACCACCATCCTTGAATCCTTTTCTGCTTGCTGAATAGCCATTTTGCCAAAGTTCACAGTCTACAATCCTATTTACTCAGCATCAACTACATTAGGAATTTTAAACATATGTTTGTCTCTGTTATTACCCATATTCAGAAATCTGCCTATTTGTAGATAAATACTTTTATCTGCAAATAGCCAGATGAAACTCTCCAAGACTGTTACCTCTAATTCGAGGTAAAGAGAATAAATAAGCAATCACTCAAATAGAAACAAATTCTGTGGCCTTTTTTCTGTCCTTCATAGTCATTGAAAAAAGTTTCAGAGCCTGAATTGTTCATCAGTATCTTCTAAATGTGTGGATTTGTGTGTGTGTGTGTGTGTGTGTGTGTGTGTGTGGTTTACTCCATTTTTAGCAGATCAGAAGTGATTTACATGCATCTATAGTAGCTCTGTTTTGAAGTGTGTTGCCTAGAGAGGTAATTTTGTGTAGCCCTAAATGGTTCTTTGAACTTGGGCAAAGCCTAGTTATTTATTCTTGGTTGGTTTGAAAACAGGTTTCTATATAAGTATCATTACATATTTTGGAATGTGTGTCTGTGTATGTGTGTGGGAGTATGTATATGTGTTCCCAAAGCTGGCTTTGTTGTGTGAAATGTATACACAAACATACAATACAAATCGCCTTGACTACATAGATTTTAGTTTGGGCCTTTAAGGCATCATTTAGCTGAAGAAAAGAGGGTTTTACAGAAATAAAAATAGAAACCCAGCTGTGTTCTTAAGGTCACTAATAGTCAGTGCCATCAGCTTATCATCAATGTGACATTGCTAGTGTGGTAAAAGTGTGGGAGAAATTGCAAACCGGTAAACATTCTTGCAAGTTGAATGAGTTTTTAAGATTTTATACGTGTGGCTATGTGGGTGTAAAATTATTTAAGTCTTTACATAAGTGTTTAAACTTGGAGCCTTAATGACTGGATTGTCTTATTTATTCAATTTTATTTTTTTTACCTCTTTTGTGTTGGGAACATTATCCTAAAGCAGCTTCTTTTGTTATTCTACAAAATGGCTCTTCCGGCATTAAGGATTAAAAATTTCATAAGGTTTGATTATCTTTTTCATTTTTTGGAATATTACATTTACCTTCCAGTTTTTTTCCTTAGCTTTTCAAATGCAATAAAGGTCAGTGATTATCTGGCCCTGTAGTTCTGATTTACTTAAATTGTTCCACTTGTTATGCTCCAGATTGATTTTCGGTTATTCTCAATGATTCTCTAATCGTTACCATTATATTTTGGCTATTTAAAAAACCTTATTAAATCCAAATTATTTTGTATAGAATTCAAGACCCTCTGTAAAGTTTCCTGAAGCTACCTTTCCAGACCTACCCTGGATGCTGTGTGACAAGGGCTACACTGGTCACACTAGGCAGGAAGGGCTCTTCATTCTCAGGACATGCCTGCGTCTTTCCTGCCTTTGTATATTTGCTTGAGCTCTTCCTTCACCTGCTTTCTGAATCTCTACATGTTAGAACAGTGCCCATCTTTCAGTGCCCAGCTCAAACGCAACCCACTCGTCAAGTCAGAAGCTGTCAGAACTCAAAGGGGTATTGGGGTCATCTTGTACAATCCTTTAGTGGTATAGATGAGGAGATGAGGCTGGTGATGAATGATGTGGTGAAGTTAGAGGTAAAAATAAGACTAACACTGAGATATGCTGATTCCCTGTGCTTCCATTTCCATGTAGCTTCCTTGATTTACTACCTAACTCTAGTTGGAATTAATCTTCCAGTTCCTCTTTTCTCCAATGTCCATTTGCTTTTATTTACACTTTATCACTCTCATGTCCATCAACTTCAATAGAGTCTAAGTTTCTTGAAAACAAAGATCATATATATATATATTTTAAAGATTTTTATTTATTTGACAGAGAGAAACACAGCGAGAGAGGGAACACAAGCAGAGGGAATGGGAGCGGGAGAAGCAGGCTTCCCGCCGAGCAGGGAGCCCGATGCGGGGCTCGATCCCACGACCCTGGGATCATGACCCGAGCTGAAGGCAGCCGCTTAACGACTGAGCCATCCAGGCGCCCCCAAAGATCATATTTAATTTACTTTTGTGTTACAGCATTTGATCAAATAGTTGACACTTTCAAAATATTTATTACAGAGAACTATAGATGAATTGTTTCAATTTCTGCAATGAGCTTTTATTACAAAGCTCAAGAAAAAGAAAGGAATCCTATAGGGAAGGCAGTATCATCAGTCTAGAATTCAGGATTTGGAAACACTGACTACCACTGTAAAGGAAGGGTGGTTCTATTTTATTGAAAAGAATCTTGTATTCTTAGATTTCTCTGAAGACATCATACCATAAACATACAGAGTTATGCACACACAGTCTAAGACAACTGTGGAGGAATTGCTCGTCTGTGACTTCTAGTTAAATGCGTTAGTTTTCGATGGAGACAGTATTTGTAACAATCAAGCACACCACTTTTAGCTAACACATCTATGCCTTGGCTTTGTCTTCCTGGTAGTGTTGTTTTGACAAGTGGATGAGCTGAGTAACACGTTTAGCATGGTGCTCATTTAAGTGTTCGTTGAATATTACCTTTTAAGACTTATTAGTGTTTATACAAGAAGGGCCAATGTAAGTCCTTTCCTTTGGCCCAAGAAGAAATAAGCCTATGTGTTCCTCAAAATCTTATACATTTGAAACAATAACAACTATGCCAACAATATGCTCCTTTGAAAGGACAGCTCAAAGAATACACATCAAAAAATTCACTCATTACACAAGCAATGTTAGAGTACCTACAGATACTTACTGAGCACTTACTGTATTTACTTTATTGTTCTGTGTGCTGGACTACAGTCTTAGTATATAATTCCTGTAAGTGGATCACAGTGCTCTGAACAAACTGCACTCTAACTTCCCTGGCTTGCGATCCATATTTCTTCTACTTGGAATCACCTTCCACTTCCTCCTAAATTTTCAGGCTCCATTTGACATACTTCTAATTCTGAAGGACTTAGTTCAAAGGTTACTTCTGTGGTAACATACTTGACCCTTTTAGCCATTACTTGCTCCATCCCTTGAGGCTTAATTGCAATTCAAACTCCTCGCTCACTGCCTTGTTCGCTCACTTACCTCCCTGCCTACACTGTGAGTTCCTAAAGAACAGGGACTTTGATTTTTCATCTTTCTTTACTTCTCTTTTTCCCTTCCCCAGTGGCTAGCACAATGACCACACATAATACGGGCTTAATAAATAACTGCTCTTTTTATCTCCACATGAGATAAATTTGCAAAATGTATTTGTTTCACACACCTTTTGTATCTTGCCTTCCATCCTCTTGCTGCCTTTTTACTTTGGCTGCTGCTATGACAACCAGCTGCACGCAGGGCAAACAATTCTGAGATATATTCCACATGGCTCCTCACAGGGTTCCCAGTGGGATGGAGCTTAGTGACCCATAGCAGGGACCAGCTCAATAACATATTCTTGGACAGGCTTTCCCTCTTTCTCTGTTTAAGTTGTTCCAGTCTCCTACCAGTGTTCCTTGAAATTCCTTTCCAAAATAATCACCTATAAGTGAGCAGCTCACTTTGGGAGGATTCACACAAAGATACACTCTTGTATGAAGAAGAGAAGAATAACAGGTTATAAATACTAAGTCTAGGGGGGCAATTTCCTACGCCCCCCCCCCAGGGTATAGTGCTCTGTACATAGTAGGTGTACAATAAATTAGTTTTGAATAAATAAATTGATTGAAAGTAATTATCCTATCTCTTTGCCTCCACTCTTCTTGGGTCTTGATTATTCCATTGCATCACTTTTATGAGGTCTGCATTAATTATATTGTTAGCAGGCATATACCCTTAATAATGTAAAAGGGGGGGTCCTTAAAATCTTAATTAGATCTGATTTTTTTCCTCATAGATTTTATCCCAGGAATATTACGCACTGTTTTACACTATTATCATTTTGGTTTCTGCTACACTAGCAACATTGCCTAATGAAAGTTCTGTCTCCTATTGTATTTCTTAAATATTTAAAAGCACTCATGGTTCTTATATTTTTATTATGATTTCAACTATAAAATATTCCTCTCCTACAATCTTAAAATGCTCTTTCCTCAAAGCTCCAGCCTGCCTTACATTTTCTGCCTAAGATCTGATTCTGCCTCTGATCCAAAATGTAAGATGGGAAAATGGGAAATACAGCTTCTGTGAAAGGAAGTTGGGGACATGCACTCAAAAGTCAGATGTTGGGGAATTTTAGTCCAAACGATGGTCCCACAAAGGATGAAAAGAAAAAAAAAAGACCAATATATTTGCATAGTGATCCTAGCCCTGGACACCTTACACAATCTGGATTCATATTGATCTTTAAGGATGTTTAGTAACTTACTTCTCCCAAAATAAAGAGAATATACAGCTCATAATTTCTCTGGACACTAGTAAAGGTATTTTAAAAAGAGCGGTGGGAATGTTTTAAACTGTTACATCAGAATACCTCTGCCTCATATTATGGATATTACAAATTTAGCCACTTATATTGTTGCTCGAAAGATTTTTTTAAAGATTTTTATTTATTTATTTGACAGAGAGAGATCACAAGCAGGCAGAGAGGCAGGCAGAGGGAGATAGGGAAGCAGGCTCCCTGCTGAGCAGAGAGCCCGATGCGGGGCTCGGGACCCTGAGATCATGACCTGAGCTGAAGGCAGAAGCTTTAACCCACTGAGCCACTCAGGTGCCCCAAGAGTTTTTGACTATAATTGAAATAAAGCTTCCTGGGACTGCATTAGTAAGTTTTTCAGTGTATCAGCTGATAATTTTTTTAAGTTTTTATTTTTTTAAAGATTTAAAAAAATTTTTTTTATTATTTGATAAAGAGAGAGATCACTAGTAGGCAGAGAGGCAGGCAGAGAGAGTGGGAAGCAGGCTCCCCGCTGAGCAGAGAGCCCAGTGCGGGCTTTGATCCCAGGACCCTGAGATCATGATCTGAGCCAAAGGCAGAGGCTTTAACCCCTGAGCCACCCAGGCGCCCCAGCTGATAATTTCTTTTTAAAGATTCATTGTTATTTATTTGAGAGCGAGGTAGCGCATGCACAGGTGTGTGTGAGCGCGTGTGCATGAACTAGGGGAAGGGCAGAGGGAAAGGATCTTCAAGCACACTCCCTGCTGAGTGCAGTCAGCCCTGGGGCTGGATCCTGTGACCTATGGATCAAGACCTGAGCTGAAACCAAGAGCCCGGTGCTTAACTAACTGTTGAGCCACCCAGGTGCCCTGATCAGCTGATAATTTTATATTCACAGTTCTTTGATCACAAATCATGAAGAGAAGGCTTGTTATTTCATCAGACAAAACTTTAGTTTTTTAGAGATGCCTCTACTTTGGCATTATTTTCTACTATCCTTAACCAAAATATTTATGTTTAACCCTCAAGCTGGAAAATTAATCTTAGGTGAGTCAGAAAATGAATAACTTAGGAATAATGGCTTTTATAACAGTAATCACATTCTTGATGCAACAGATGCTTACTGGGCACTACTATGCATTAGGCTTTGTGCTCAGTGCTGAATATAAGAAGATGAACAAGATCTAATCCTTGAAAACAAATTTTAAAAATTAAAAAAAAGCTCTAATCCTTGGCTTTCAGAAACTTAATGTCAAGTAGAAACAAAACTATCTAGAAGACAAGGGTTGATTTTCACTAAATCATATATTATTAGAATTCCAGGGTTAAAAGAAACTTTGAGAGGTTCTATTCCCTTTTGTCAAAGTATAATCAAATCAGAAATCTAGTTAGAGAAAGGCATTTCAGGTTTATGCCCTTTTAAAGTCAGAAGGGACTGAAGTCTAGAGAGGGAATAGCTACACAGAGAATTAACTCAGTTCTCTGGACTTTGAGTTTCGTATCCTATCCAGCACACTGCACTACCCACATTAATTTATTTAGTGTCTTGTTTCAGATTTCCATAACTTTCACTGCTTATTGATATTGAATGCAGCAAATATAATCTTAAAATGTTTCTAAATATAATATCAAAATAATTTCAGTCTAGTAAATCATCCAGCAGCTACATACCACTTCAGTCATTTCAACCAATAAAATACAAAATGAGTTTTTTCTATATACATGCCAGAAGTGATAATTATTTTTTAAATATCAAATGTTTGAAGTAATTCCCAATGGGGCACCTGGGTGGTTCAGTTGGTTGAGCAACTGCTTTCGGCTCAGGTCATGATCCTGGAGTCCTGGGATCGAGTCCCACATTGGGCTCCCTGCTCTGTGGGAAGTCCACTTCTCCCCTCTCATGCTCTCTCACTCTCAAATAAATAAATAAGTAAATAAATAGATCGTTCAAGTAATTCTCAAGGTCTATAGGCAATGTATGTTTTATGTGCATCGCATAATATATTCACGTGGACTTTTTAAAATGCATAAAGCATATAAAGCCCATAATATTTCTTGATTCAATATTAGTGATATTTAGAAGGGCACCTGGGTCACTCAGTGGGTTAAGTGGCTGCCTTTGGCTCAGGTTATGATGTAGGATCCTGAGGTTTGGCCCTGCCTCCAGCTTCCTGCTCAGCATGGAGTTTGCTTCTCCCTTTGTCCTCCCCGCTGTTCATTCTCTCTCTCTCTCTCTCAAAAAAATAAATAAAATCTTTAATAAAAAAGTTAGTGATATTTGAATAATTTTCATATTAGAACCTATTATGAATGGTTAATTTTAATTTATATCAAGGAGAATGAGAATGTTGCTGAGAATCAAAACAGTAGGTACCTATAAAATTCTGCATCTATGTCTAAACTGTCCTGATTCATCAGGTTCTCAAAGGTACACACGAAATCTGAAAATTAGCAAAATTAGCCTCTTTGTATAAAATGCAGTTTGTTTTTTCACATGAAGAACCAACTTCAGCTTAGTATTTATGCTTGAAGTCAAGATTTGAAAACTTAGAATGTGAAAAAAGAATTCAGGAAACCATAGATTCTTGGAGAGTAAAGCCTAGTTTAAAAACACATGTGTCAAAAAAACTTCCACAAAAATACAAATATGTCAATTTGGCTTTATTGCAGTAACATTTCTCTATGTTCCTATTACACCAATACCTAAGAGGAACCGCTAGTGAAATCAGAGACCCACATTTAAATGCCTGTGTTCTAATATGCATTTTCTATTTCAGACTAAACTTAATTATAACCAGAATTAAAAAGGAAATTTAGCATCATTTTAATTGTGAAATGTGAATTTCTAAAATTCCCTGTAAGTTTATGTGCAAGATTTAAGGAAAGCAACCATGAAGTCATTTCCTTTCTTGTGTATTCTTAGAAACATGTTTTATAAAAAAGTTTGGGCTGTATAACTGCACTCGGGTTTACTTCTTTTAATCTTAAAATTAGAAAAGACAGATGATTATTTTCTCCCTTCACTGGAAAGAGAAAAAGATATTAAACATTAAAATCTCATTGTTACATTTTTTTTTCCCTGAAGATAAAGGGATATAAAAAGGAAGCAATAAGTGCTATACATGTTCCTACTAATCTTACCAGAATCTCCTCCTATATTAAACTAGTTCTTGTCGATCCAATTTAAACTATTCTAATGTTCTTCACATATGAACAAGATGATCCTTTGCTGATTTCAAGCATTATGGCAGCTACCAGCTTATGAAGAGTAATAGAGAAGCTTTATCCTCATGTCTGGATTAGGAACAAGAAACTCACCAAAAATACAAATATAGTTTTTGATTAAGCAGCATTCCTGTTTATTACAGAGCAACAATAATTTTTTTTGGATTTCAATTTAACAATGAAAACAAATCCCAATTCCCCCATCTTTTTGATGCAGCTGGTGGCACTATGCATAATGTCTGATATACAATGGCAGTGTCTATTGTTACAGAACTGGCTTATTTGTGTATTGAAAGCTTCATTCAAATTTGTATGGTTCAGAATGTTCAATGAAATGCACAAATTGACTAGTTCAATATTCCTCAATTTGTCATAATGGTTTTTGTGAGTGTTTTTAGTCTTTAAGACAGCCATAATGCCATTTTTATTTCATAAGAAACAAGGTGATGATTCCTGTGAAATCTCAGTTCAATGCTAAGGATAGGTCCTCAGTCAAGTTCAAAGTCACTTACAGAACTATGAAAACCACCGCAGACTAAATCTGGGTTTAGCAGCTACAGAAAACGCACGGGAAGCCTTACTTTATTGTTTGCTGACAATGAAGTGAAATACGATGTGGACATATTATGAAAAGGATGTTGTAAGTATAAGTGAAAGGGAGTGGCTGAGAAGAAGGAAAGTGAATGTTGGAAAAAATATTGAAACTTAAACAATGTTGCAGGGAAAGAGTGGTCTAGGGAGACACCATGATTAAAAATATCAACAGAAACATAAACATATTCATCTTGGAACCTTGAAAATACATCTCTTCATACTGGGGATTTGGAGTCCTTTTCTATTCCTAGATATGTTAGTAAATTATACGAGTCTAGTAATTCCAATATCCTTTGAGTATGCATCCTCGAATGCAAACTCAATTTATTCATTTTCAATTCATTCATTCAGGCATTCAGTTTTACGCCATTGAGTTGCTTTTGGGTTTAAGTTACAGAAATGAAACCTCGAGTCAGTAAATATGGTTTGATCTCCAGATCACTGAATCATGAAAAGAATAGATTGAAAAAGCTATTTTTAAATAAGGAGAAACTACAAAATCCTGGAAGGAAAATCAAATGTCACTATTTCTTAGCTGCCAATTAAAGACATTTAATTGCATGTTGCTTGTTTGAAGATATTACCTTGTCATCATTTCACTGGTAGGTAAAGAACAGAAAGAAGTCCTTTTCCAGCTGGTTAGACAATACTGGAAAAACTAGACTCTTCTACTTGACACAAATAACTTACTATTTTAATTTCTGAGAAGATGTATTTCCAGCGTTAAATATAGAGTAGAATAACAATTGTATTATAATTATCAAACATTTGGGCAAGGCATGTATGTACAGGACTGCCCAGAGTGGTTTTTTTTTTTAATTCTTTCATTACACCATTAAGACTCCCTCCCCCATTTTTTTTCAAAGTTAATTGCTTTTAGAAAAGTTTTAGTACAAAGAATTAAAAACCTTCAACAAAATACTGAAGTACTGTGAGCTTTGGATTTTTCCATCTCTAGGACAGGGTTATTAATACCCATGGGTTATTGCAAGCACTGAAGGAGATAGTGTTGGGAACCATTCTTTGTGATGCATAAATCAGTTTTACAAGCAATGTGGGCCCAGGGCTGATAATCGGGTCTTTAAAGAAAAACAATGCCTCTTAAATTTGTTGTCATTTGTTAAACAAAGAATGGAATGCCTTCAGGTGGTCCATCAACTCAATCATGGTTATTAGATAAAGTGTAAATGACCAAAAATAACTCACTTTGGTGAAATAAAATTCTAATCACCTGGAAGTTCAGTTTAATCTATCAGTAATTGGCAAGGTGAGCTATCCGACTTCTAAAGGTGTCTCTTTTATAATTTATTCATGTTTATGGATTCATTTATGAACTATTTCTGTGGTATCTACTCTGTGCAGAACTGCCAGGGGGTTACAGGTACTCCCTTATCTCCCAGTTGATCAGACACTAATCTAGGCATTGCTGTCAAAGAAATTTGCAGATGTAATTTAAAGTTAGTTGACCTTAAAATACACAGATGATCTGGGTGGCCTGACCTAGTCTCATTAGTCCCTCTGAAAGTAGACAGTTTTCTTCCCTGGTGGCAAAAGAGTCAGTCTGGGATTAAGACCCTGAGGGGGAACAGCCATTTTGAAGACAGAAGGGCCCATGTGTTGAGGAAGGCAAGTGACCATTTGAAGCTGTGAGCAGCCTCTGTCCGGCAGTCAACAAGAAAATGAGGACCTCAGTCTTAAAACCACAAGGAACTGAATCCTGACAATACTCGGAATGAACCTGAAAGTGGGTTCTTTCGTAGAGCTTATAGACACCTTGATTTCAGCCTCGTGAGATCATCCATGGAGAATCCCTTTGTATCTGAGGGTACCTCAGATCTCCAGAACCATGAGCTAAGAAGTATTGCTCTAAAACACTACATTTGTGGCTATTCTTTCATAGCCGTTGAAAATGAATGCAATCAGTGATTTTCTTTTATACTGGGATATAACATAAATTGTTGAGAGCAAATATAGGCTTAAAGAGGTACAAATCAGAAATGGAAGACCAAAAGATACATCAAGGTGAAATGACTAAACACCAAATGAGCAGCACATATAAGAACTCTTAGTTCCCAGAGGGTATTTCATGGCATTTTGAGTTCTTCCTGGAGCAGGGAAGGCATACAGGAGGCACACAGCGCAGGAAGGCTTGGCAGGGCAGAATTTTTCTAATTTCAAATAAATCTTTTTTGGAACCTATGTGTCTGTCTTCAAGTTTTTGTTTAGATGACATTCTACAATCCTATGCTATGTCTGTTCTCCGTGTTTTATACAAACCTTTCCTCACCTTTGCACACAATAAAAACAAAGCCTCCAATCAGAGACTCCAGGGGGTCAGTACTATTGTTCCTTTCAGTTGAAAGGAAATAATCGTGAGCTACTTATAAATACAAGATTACTCCAATTCATGCTGAGCCCTGAATGAGATAATATGTACATATATGTAATCTCTATCCACAGCACAGAAAAAAAGCTTGACCAGAAGCCCTCAGCACTTCCCCCCTCCCACTATTTAAATGTAAAATGCCTAAATCTGAACACTTATCAATGAATAACTAATCCTAGTAAGCACATAACCATGCTTATTTTCTAACTCCTTTGTGGTCAAATAATGAATACAGATGCTACAGAAAATAGGCACCATGGCAAATTTAGACAAATAGAATTTAGAGACAGTGACAGAAAGCTTAGTCAAGCATAATGCTCACAAAACATAAAGCAAAAATCAGGTCGAAAAACATCAAACATTCCCCAGAGGCTCCTGATTGCATAAGAGGGTCTGACTTTAGAGTCTTTGGTTTAGTGTAACCTCCTCTTTTTCTAGCAATTCACACTCCTTCAGCTGAAAGATGTTTGGACTATAACACTCATTATTTACAGTAGCTATTGAAGCTGCAAGAATACCTAAATAAATAAACAAATGAATGGATAAGTAAGTGAATAAATGTGTAGAAGATAAAGAGTAAAGCCCTGGGCTCATCTTATTTCCCTGAGTTTGCAATCTAATTGCGTTTCCAGTGGGGAACAAGACACACACATGTTCCCTTAAAAAATGCTTTTCTATATACAAAAGGTAAAGGCAACATACTTTTTTTACCTGTGCCATTTCTCCATTTAAGCTGCGATTTGCTACTTATCCTGTATGAATAGAAGAATGGATGGAATGAACAAAGCATGGATTTTTGTTGTTCCTGCCATGTAAAGTTACAGCAAATAAATTGCAGGGAGGAAAGAATAAATGTAGAAATAACCTAAATCTTTTTATGTAGATGAAGTGAAAAAGCAGTCTCCTTGAGAATTGCTGCTTTAGATTATAATAGCAATTTCTGTTAAAAGTCACTATGACAAATCAGCCCATAATTTATTTTAAGAAGTCAAACTAGCAAGATCAAGTGTTCTGTAGGTGGTATTTCATCTTATCATATTAAAACAGTCTTTCCAAATGTAAAAGATAATCTCAACTGCTGTGTTCTGTAAGCAAGCAGAAAATTATGTAAATCTGATTTCCTTACTATGCGTTTGCTATCTCTTTAAAGCTTACTAAATCATATCCAGATTTGTAAACACAAAAGCACTGGATCCAAGATACATTTGCTTTTCAAACACTCCGTATGAAAAAAGGTATTTTGCAGGATGTAATTGAAAAATTCCTATCTGTTTTCAAAAGCTAACAAATCAACAGTTGTGTGAGATTAAAAAAAATAGGAACCATCACCTCTTAACTTATTAGGGGCTTAATCGCTTCCTCATAATGGAGTGTGACAATGTGATTGCAATAAGAATAACACCTGCTTTGAAAATCACGCATCAAAGAAATGCCAGTGAGGAGCAGAAGTCCAAAAGGCAGCCATGTCGAAGCTCTTCATCTAGTCCTTAGTCCGCATCACTTCCTACCCTCTCTCCTTTAAGCCTGTTTAGGTTCATTGCCTGAATAATTGGTGTTTACTTTGTTAGCTCACCTAAAAATGTCTGCACCTGCATGCCCAGCTTGGAGGATGCAAAGGCACAGGGTTTGCATGTACAATAGTTGGGTATTTATCTGAGCTGAAACTCAGAAATTACCTTCCTCACAGACACAGAAGCCCCCTGAACTGCAATGTGCTCTACCTGCGTGTACAAAGACAAAGCCCATGAGCCAGATGGCACAAGCATCTTGAGTCAACGGCCAGCAGAATGGACTGTCCTCATTCTTTCTCTGTTTTGAAGGAGAAAAATCCTTTGACGTTGAGGTTAATTGGTTAAATTCATTCATATTGTGGATTTGCAGTTGCATTTATGTAGCTTAATTTTTTTGTAAATATATGTCTAATCTTATATATTATTTCACCAGTAATTTCTCACTTTGTGTTTGGAGCAAGGAAGGAAATCCTTTATTTTTTCTATGAAGAGTTGGCCAAGGGCAATAAATCAATAGGTTAAAAGATATTTAAATTGCTGTTTTAGTCTGACTGTTGGTTTTAGGTCATGTGCTCATGTCATGAGACTGAGCCTCATGTCGGGGCTCGCACTCAGTGTGGAGTCTGCTTGGGATTCTCTCTCTCTCCCCCTCTGCCCCTTCTACTCATGCTCTCTCTCTCTCTCTCTGAAATAAATAAATAAATCTTAAAAAGTTGATAGAAATGTGCAGTATTTCGTGCACTTCTTAAAAATGAGGATAAGGAAAACAAACTCTATTTCCAGTTCCTCACATAGTTAAATGTTGAGTAAATGAGATATTCAATAACTTCAGTAAGCAATAAAATATAAATTTTGGTTTTATATTAAGGAATATAAGTCAATACTCCATTTGAATTTGAACATTCTAGAACTTTAATTAAACTGAGGCAATGACATGAAGAGAGTACAGAAAGACCAAGAATGCTGCACTATCTATAGATGTGGTAGGAGCTGTACAAACAGAGTGGACAACAAAGATGGTAGGACAAATAATGAAAGATGTGCTCAAAGGGCACTATGCAGCCATGCATAAGAACACACGGAGACTGACAACACACACACACACACACACACACACACTCCTCATACATACCAATAGCTTAGAGAATCATCTAGACACTTACCAGAAAGGTAAAAGGAGACTGAGAATTATAATTATGGGCGGGGAGGAGGACAACCTCAGCATATGAGTTTGTAGGATAACGATTTCAAGGGATCACAAATACCCTCTTGTATTTTTTACAGCTCTTGGTGCTGGCCCCTCTGCCAAGATGACATCAAGCAGAGGTACATGTTTAGCCTATGGGATGCAAGTTTTCACACTTGCTGTTAAGGCAGTCTATGTTAGGTCCCATCTTAAATTGCACACACGCAGTAACAACGTTCAAACCAAAACATCACAAAAATAAAGACTTGTCTTTATTTAAATACGTATTTTGCTGCTATAATGTTAAGGCACAGAGGATAAGCCCTGATAATTTCAAATGCTAGGGATATCATGTCAATGTGCTATCAGCTAACGACATAGCTAGAGGAGAAGGAATAATTTGTGTGTATGTGGACCTTGGGACTTGGAACAAAAATATTAAGAAGATTAGCTGATTATTATCTAGACCTATTATGTTTAAGTATTAGTCTAAAAACTTTGTGTATATAAATTTATTTACTCCTCACAATAGTTTATATTATTTTCCCCACTTTATATATGAGGAAAAACTGATACATGGCAGGGTTAGAGATCTGCCTTAATCCAGGCTCTGTAGTTTAAAGATCTTTGCTTTAACTGCTTTACTAGAGTGCTCTTCAGGGAAAAGCAAAAATTTTAAAGGTTAAAAATTTTTAGAAGATCTGCCATTAAAAACAAACAAACAAAAAAACTACATTAGGAGTTTCTCTAATAAGAAAAAAGGGAAAAGCTTACTTAAAAATCTTATTACCTGTAAGTGATAAAGACTTTTTTTTTAAGACTTCCCTTTCACAAAACCAGTATGAAGTAAGAAGAAACCCTGGCATGATCAACACATAATTTTTGGTTTTATAATTAAGACATAACATTTGGGTAATTTTAGAATTTTTTTCATAAACCACATTGACTAGACAGCTGATACTGGCAAGAACGGCCATGTTATTTTCAATGAACTTAGATTCAGTGAAAAATCTATTTCTAAAGAAGGAACAAAATACCACCCAGTATTTAAATGAATTCTTTTACAAGTCAGTAATAAAGATTGCTACCCACCATAGCGGTTTTTATTATTTTTAAGGTAAAATTAAAGCAAAAAGAGATCCAAAAGATTAAGAAAATCCTACATTGTGTTTCATTTTTAATTCAAATGCTCTGTGGATTGCACAATAAAATCCTTATTGATGAAAGACTGTCAAAGAAAAAATTATTTTTTCTTAATAGCCTGAGCCAAATCACCCAAAGCCGGTGGCCTCTGAGGCTTTCTGTCCAGAGAGCCAGCCACTGAAGGGTTTTTCCATCTGTTAGGTCTACTATACAGTAAATACCATTTCGTTCTCACTCCGGAAGCTCTCTAGTCAGCCCTAAACCCATCCATACCTCATTATTCTGCTGCCAGACAAATGGCAGCAGTTATAACACCATGGTAGGGGTGACATACTATGGTATGGTTGAGAAAGCTCTTCCATTTTAAAAACCACTGTTCTGTAATGCTTAAAACTTTCCCCAAATATTCTTCACACGGGAACTGTGTTTGCTTTCAGTGAAGTGATTCTGTAAGAGGAATATGTAAGAGATGTATTTTGTATTAAAGTGAAAATACACCTGTGGGTTACCCTTGCTTAATTTATGAAGCATTTCCTGGGGGCTGGGGGTGGGGAGAAGGTTAGTTTATACTTCTTATTCAACAATTTGTGTTGGGTGCCTACTATATGTTCCAAGCTCTTGGTCAGCTTGGTCTCCTTTCTCAGAGTGCTAATTAATTGCCTGGTAGGACAGGTAAAGCACATGCACAAGGGAATGTTACACAAATGCCAAGTCGTCCTGTTCATAGCCTCCTACTGCCATACTTGAAGGAGACAATGTCCTTCTAAACTACTTGGGCAACTCGCCTCTAAACTTCCATTTTTTGGCACCTCTGGCAAACTTTGGCCATTGCAGCTTCTGTTTCCAGTTTGAAGATCTGTTTCCTCATTGCTTTTGCCTCTTTAGTCTCATTTGGGCCTTAGCTCCCTCTCCTGGGTTTTGTCATAAGATCCCCTTCCTCTATAGCTCTCTCTGTTCTTTTGTCTTGGGATCAGCTAGGTGACTGGAAAATACAATGTGCCTTTTTCTCGTGTTTATTTAAAATTAAATTTCATGTTTTAGATTTTGAAAAATGGAATTGAATTTCTTGTAGTTAAAGTAGTCATACTGTATTTTCACTCAAAATGCTTAGATTATCCAGATGTGCCAAAGTACTCACAGCACAGAGTTGCTTATAAAATATCCAAATTTGAGCTTGGTAATACACAAAGTGTATAATTCACACATTTTACGGAATTTTCAGAAATGGTGTGTCTTATAGCTTTTTATAGCTTTGACTCTCCATATAAGAATAAAAATAGGAGCAATTATTTTTTTGTGATCAGGCAGTAAATACATATTCCCTGCCATTGTTTAGCTGTATTCAAAACCCACAAATACTGATTTGAAAGCAAATAAAAATGCATACGAAAATATGATGCAGCCATAAATCATGAATTCAGCTTATTTAATGTTAAAATACACAAAAAGTACAGTTTTGGATTAAGTAAAAAATGGTTGTAACCTTCCAACTTTTCCAGTAAAACATGCACTCATGGAAAGAGAGGAGATGAAAGAGGTCTATGCAGACTCAATGGCACAATGTTGGTGATCAAGCTTGTTCATTTCTTCTAATATTTCACCTAGTGACTATAAAATGTCATCTCTAAAACCAGGTTTATAGTTAGCTTGTCTGAATAGAAAAACTCCCTTATTTTTTGAGTCTTTCAAAGTCTTTTTTAGGTCAAAGTCAAATAAGGCATTCTTTTTACCTAACCGAATCCATCTAGGATTCTACTCATATTATACAGTGTCTGAAATAATGTTGGGGCTAAAGGCCAATTTATAGCCCTAAAAACAGAGTTAATAATTTTGAATTATACTCAGAAAAGATAAAACAGTCTACAGAAGTTCCACACTTCTATTTTGGAGGTATTTTATTTGAAGGGAAGAGGATCAGTATTTCTTTTCTTTCACTCATTCTCTCATTTGTCTAATTATTCATCCATCCCATTCACTCAACAGACATTTATTAAATACCTTCTATTATACAAGTGCTACTTAGGAACTAGGGAAACAGCAGTGAACAAACAAATTTCTTGCTACCAGGGAACTTAAACTGGGGCAGGGAAATGGAGAAAAAACAATCCATCAACTAATCGTCAAGCGATGGTAACTTTTAAGAAGATAAAATATATAGGACGAGGGAATAGAAAGTGAATGGAAGAGTAGGGTGCTCTTTTATTTAGAGTTAAGAATTTGGAGACTTTTGGGGCACCTGGGTGGTTCAGCGGGTTAAATGTGTGACTCTTGGTTTCAGTACAGGTTGAGATCTCAGGATGGAGCCTACTTGGGATTCTCTCTCCCTCTCTCTCTCTGTGCTCCCCACCCCCTGCCTGGCACTCACGCTCGCTCTCTCTCTCTCTCTTGGAAAAAAAAAAAGAAGAATTTTGAGACTTTTGTCTAGAGATTTGCATAAAGTAACAGCATGGGCCATACAAATATCTTAGGGAAAATTTTATTAAGCAGAGGGACCATTTAGCACTAAGGTCCCAAGACCATTTAGCACTAAGGTCCCAAGTGAATACACACTTGGTATGTTGAAAAACAGCAATAAAATCAGAATGGCTGGAGTCCAGTGGGACAGTCCAATGAGTGAGGGATTGTAAGAGATGAGGCTATAGAACTGGGGACAATATCATACAGGCCACCGTGGAGATACTGGATTTTATTTTTAGTGAGACAGAAAGCTATTGGATAGTTTTTTTTTTTTTTAAAGATTTTATTTATTTATTTGACAGAGATCATAAGTAGACAGAGGCGGGGAAGCAGGCTGCCTGCTGAGCAGAGAGCCCGATGTGGGGCTTGATCCCAGGACCCTGAGATCATGACCTGAGCTGAAGGCAGAGGCTTTAACCCACTGAGCCACCCAGGTGCCCCGCTATTGGATAGTTTTGAGCAGAGAAGTGACCAGTTCTAAATATATCGCTGGGGCCACTTGTGGTACAGAATAGATTAAGAAGAGGCAGTGTGGGAGGCTACCGAGATAAATTAGGAGTCCATAGCAATAGTCCAAGTGGAACATATGTTTTAGCTGTTGCTCTTAAGGAATCTTCAAAGTGGACACCAATCACTGCCTAACAACTTCCCAGGGCAATAAAGAAGTATGACTCCTGGAACCCAGTGTGCATGTGAGACAGAGAGATTGTCTTTCTCCACAGACTTAAATGTTTGTTGTTACTGGTAATAAACATGACACTTGTCTATATTCTAAAACAACTTCATAAGCAAAGAGAAATTATATGAAATATACCTTACTAAAATAATGTGTTATTTAATAAAATCTGTTTTTTTAAAAACTGAAGTCATATTGAGGTTGTTGAATCAGTAATGAGCCAATAAGTTAAAAATGAGTCCTATTTCTAAGGCTGGTCAAAGTGCGTTTGTATATATTCTTAACTATATGTTCATTCAAAGATCTTTAACCAAGCTGCAGTTGTAGTATTACCAACTTGCAGATACATGACATTGTAAATATATGGCTCAGAAAAACAAAATAGTATTTTTAGAATATGAAATATACTTACATGCATACAATTAATCAGCAAAAATAATTATAAAACCTTATGATTCCATTTATATGAAATTTCCAGAATAAGGATACATATAGAGATGGAAAGATTAGTGGTTGCTTAAGGCTGAGAGGGATGGGAGCTTTGGGGGATGACAGCTAGAGGGTAGAGGGTTTCTTTTATAGATGATAAAAATGTTCTAAAATTGATTGAGTTGATGGTTGCACAACTCTGTGAATATACTAAAACCCATTAAATTTTACACTTTCAATGGGTAAACTGTATGGTATGTGAATTATTTCTCAATAAAGCTGTTATCCAAAAAATGATGATAAAACTGATGGATGAAGTCTTACCTATATAAAGCAATGGTCACATAAATCTATGTTAATAGAAGAAAGCTATGTTAATAAAAGAAAGCTAACATACCAGTGAGTCAAGAAATTAAAGTGCTCCTGTGCTAAATTTCTTATGCGAATGATTACAAACTTCCTACCCACTTTGTCCATTTATGAAGAGTTATGGTCCTTTGTGCATTTTATGTTCTCTATTTAGGAAAATCTGGGAGGGGGTGGTCAGATTGGACTTGGACACCTTCGAAAGAAAAAATATCATTAATTAAATGCTCCATGGAAATTAAGTGCCTGAATTTGTGTTTGTCTAAGTCAGGTCCAGATTTGTTTGAAGTATCCTTAATGCCCATGGTAGATTTCAGGCAAGAGGAGTGCTCTGGGTCAGGCAGATGTATCAAAGTCGAAAGAAGGACATCTATATTGAACATCCACTTCTTAAAGCAACTCTTCTTAGAATTCTCATTATTAGTAACATTTTTTATCTGGAGAGACTTTCTCATAGGGCCTGCATGCCCTCAGACATTGTTCTTCTATCAACTGCTATTAGCAACAGCTGCCAATCCATGGTTCAAATCAGCTACCTACCAAATTACAGTGCTCATTGAGTTACAAGAACCATTTGTTCACTCTATGTCTATTTAAACTGTTTGGGTAGATTTGAGGTTGCATAAATATTTTTTATGAGGCCTTAGCCAAAGATTGCTGAGGTTGGTATGTACAAATGACAAAATAACAGGTGTTCTGATATCTGAGGTTATGCTGAAATTTTGCACCAAGAATTAATGATCTTATGCAGAGGTACTTAGAACTGCTTCTTGTGAAAAATATATCTGTACTTCTATCCAAATTCCTAGAGTATTTCTGTACTGTGGAGCATTTTTATCAGATTATAATGATACTTCAAATGTGATGAATCCTAGCATTTGTGTATGTGTGTGGTGCTGAAAAATTATTCTGCATAATAAACTTACTAAACAAACATAATTGCCTTCTCATCCCACTGACAACAGAAATGAAGAACTACTTTCAGGACAATAAAGAAAAGGTTGTTGTTATTGTTTTGTTATGTTTTTTTTAGGTTGAAAAAAGTACCTAGGCACAGTGGTATTTTGTTGTGGCTTGGGGCACCAGACAAAAGAAAGCCCTGAATTAGGGTTCTGTGATGAACTGGTCTCAATCCAAGCTCATAATTTTGGTTGTCAAAGGAGTGTAGACATCTCAGACAGACTATCACAAGTGAAATGGGGCCAGGCACTCTTGAGAGAGCACCTGGCCCTATTTGATGCTATTATGGCCAGAACCTGAAAATGCTGATCTGGAAGTTTGGCAAGTGCCCCTGGCCAGTGGTGAAGCAGTGGAAACCTGGCCTGTTCTTGGGATGCTCACAGGAATAGCAGGCTGTTAAGGGCCAGGAACACATGTGGACAGGTGCTCACTTATGTGTCTGGCTAGAGAATATTTCTTTTTGTCCTGCTCTGACCAGCAGGTAGCTGGTCACTATCCTTAGTCTAAAATTCACACTAAAATCAAAGTTCCACTAAGGATTTTTCCAAGTGAACAAATCCCTAACTCCTGTTTTCTCTAATCTTTACTCCTGATTCCATTTTCTATTACTGTTTTTATTCTTCTCCAATTAATCATTTCTTTAAAATATGATTCAGGGCTACAATCAATTCTGACTAGGTCTGTGTTATATTAGAAGATCAATTCATGGAACACCTGGTAGTTCAGGCAGTTAAGTGTCTGACTTTTGGTTTTAGCTCAGGTCATGATCTCAGGGTTGTGAGATTGAGTCCCGCATGGGGCTCCACGCTGAGCAGAAAGTCTGCTTGATACTCTCTCTCTCTGTCCTTCCCTCCGCTTATGCTCTCTCTCTCTCCCTCTGTAAAATAGATGAATAAATCTTAAAAAAAAAATCAATTTATTTTACAGAAGCAAAAACTGAGAAAGGTAAGTGGGAAATTAAATATTCAGGTATGGGGCCCCTGGGTGGCTCAGTGGGTTAAAGCCTCTGCCTTCAGCTCAGGTCATGATCTCAGGGTCCTGGGATCAAGCCCTGCATCGGACTCTCTGCTCAGCAGGGAGTCTGCTTCACCCCCTCTCTCTGCTTGCCTCTCTGCCTAACTTGTGATCTCTCTCTCTGTGTCAAATAAATAAATAAATAAAATATTAAAAATAAATAAATAAATATTCAGGTAGGAATGAAAAGGTAAAGTGTGACTACAATTTATTGGTTTGTTTCCTAGGGTTCAAATGGAATTTCACCATATTTACTACCTTTTCTTTGGTAATTTAAAAAATATAATGAATATTTCCACCAAAGACTGATGCCATATGCTTACCTTACCATGTTTCATTAGAGGTTCTAAACAGGAGTCTGGCTGAGAGATTCTTATTTTTCCCTTTTTAGATATCCTTAGCACTTCTGTTCATTTCTTAAGGAATTTGATGCTTCTTGCATTGTTTTGTTATTATCTGATTATACATATCTGTTCCCTACTTTATGAGCCTATTGAGAATAGGTGTCACGTGTCATCCACCGCTATTTCACGTACAATGCCTACCCTCATGTCATGTCCTAGCGGGTACTTAATATTTTTGAGTAAATAAGTATCTTCATCTAAAACATATTGCCCCTGATTTTACAAGTAAAGCAATGCATTTCGTTAGTTGATTAACACAACAACTGATGATTTACTATGAAGTGAGAAATAATTATCAGTAAATTCTCATGGGCATTAGTCCAATTTACTTGTCCAGGTGTAATTCTGAATTCATTGCCAACAACCAAGGCCTGTGAAAGAGCATTAAATAGTTGCTATATGATGAATATAATTTTATTTTGATTATAGATCGGTTTCCAAAATATAATTTCTATTCATTTTCAGCACACTTGCAGAAGTATAGCTGGCCTCTGATATAAAAAAAAAATCTTACAATAATTTATATGTTGAGGTCACTTCTTATTCCTTTTTAAAAATGCAATAGCTATGACTCACGGATAAGGATTTTATTCAAAAAGGACACTACTGAATCCTTTAGACCCTTGCCATTTCATTGTGGTTTGGGCACCAATAGCATCAACATCAGCTGGAGCTTATTAGAAATGTAGAATATCAGACCTTTCCCCAGAATACTGAATCAGAATATGCATTTTAACAAGATCCCTGGGTGATTCAAATGCACATTCAAGTTTGAGAGGCCCTACCTTACTTAGGTCTTTATTTCTGTCATTGGAATTAGAAATGTCTTATTTATAGAATTGAAAGAATAAAGTCTTGTTGTGTCTATTTTTGATTGATCCTACAACCTCAATCAGCTTGGCTGATGCAGGTGAGCAGCTTAGTAAGGTTTTGAATATTAATGCTTCCATATAATCAGAATCATGGAAACATATTGGTCACACATATTTTGAAATGAGATAAAGCAGTTAGTTAAAAGGTAGCATTTATAGAATGCTCACTGTGTGCAGAAATTTAGGTGAGGCTCTCTGGCTCATTACCAATGAATATATTTCTTGGAAGACATGTTTCAAGATACCTACAGCTGAACATAGGAGACATGTGTCCAAAATTATTATCGTAAAAATGAGGCCAGAATATTCTTCTCCCAGGCAAAATGCATGACCACATATGGAAATGTGGTCAACCACATGACCAATGTGCTCTGTGACCAATAATCACTCAGAAGCAAAGCGAGGATATCAACTAATTTGGAATCAGTGTGGCTGGGTGTAGAAAAGAGTCGAGAAGCAGAAAGACACAAAATCATAAATTTGCACATAACCTAGTGTGGCAGACTGTGCTATTAGCCCCAATCCTTTAGGCTTAACTGTAGCCATACCCTTTGCCATATACTTTTCAAAGCCCTCCCACAGTGGATAGTATGTACTTCCCTGCCTCATGTGACTTTAGTTCAGCCATAAAACTTGCTTTACCCAATCATATGAGATAGAAATGACACTGTGCCAGTTCTGAGCCTACACATCACAAGAACATGGTGAATCATGATGAGCAAGAGTGGACAAAGTGAGGCTGAAGAGATGATCAGAGGTCAGAGCATTTGGAGTCCTGCAGACAACAGTAATAAAACTGGATTTTATTTTTAGTGATTATGGATTTTTAAGGAACTCCATTCTGCTCTGCAGTATAGCTGTCTGAATATGTGTTATTGCCTTTATTATATTTTTAGCTCCTTAAAGATGGGAATCTATATTATCTATCACTGAATACTTCCGTGTAAGCACAAGATGGGCATTTGGTAAGCATGTCAAGTGGTAACTGAAATGGGTACATGCAATTTGTAAGTCAATATTTTAAAAAATGCTGATGACTACATTCCATAAAAGATACTCAATCATAAAAATATAGACGTTCATTTACCATGTTAGGAAACACATTTCCATGATTTATCTAAAAAAAAAATTACCTCTATATAAATGCATTAGCAAAGCGTAGCTCCATATGTTACATGAACCTTCAAATATGAAGCATTTGAGAATACTTTTAATAGTTTAAAAATTACTTTTTAAAAAACTGGATATCATATGCATCTTTATCTTCAACAAACAACAGAAAAAACCTGCCATTATTCGGTAGATATTTTAACTTTACATGGCACAATCCTAGCAACCTTTTAAAATTGCAATGGTAATAGGCCCGGGTATTGGGAATTAGTCGTGGTTGGAAAAGCTTAAGACTGAAAGGTGGGACAGTTCTGACACAACACTAGGAATCCCTCTACTAAGCTTTCTTTTGGCAGAAGGTTATGGCTGACATTGACCTTTTCTAGGAAAAAGTTCAATGTTACTGTGGACAATCATCTTCCAAATGTGAGAGTTTGAGTTTTCAGGGAAAATTCTACGTTCATTTTTCTCCTCTTTCAGGACCCTACTGTGTTCGGCTTAATCCATGGTCTGTACACTCTAACATCCTGCCAGCAGTGGGAGATGGGGGGAAGAAGATGGGGCAGAGTTGATGAGACCCGCCACTCAGTTCTTCCTAAACCTCCTGGTGAATCTGGGAACAGAGTTCAGAAAGTTGGCAATTTTACCTATTTCTGTCTTTCTTTCTCTTCACCTATGTAAATCTTAGACTTATTTATTTATGCATCAAATATTTACTGGGTGTTTATTCACTCCTAAAACTCCTTTTATAGTTTCTCCTCTACCAAAAAGCCTTCACTGAACACTCTAGATCTCAGTGATCCATTTCTCTTCACAACAGTTCTAGCCTTTATTTCTTGTATTGCTTATCTGGCACTTAAAAAGACATTTCCATAGAATGCCTTTTGTTTAAAATTTATATTAAAATATTTAATTAGGCCTACTTTTATTAGTTATATGTTATTGTCCCCAACTAAAGTGTTTGTGGGGGGCAGAGACAGTTTCTCATATATCTTTGTATCCGCACAACACTTAGTGCAGAAAAGCCATCAATGTATTTGTTGATCAAATGCATGCATGAATGAATAAGTGGCTTTGTGATCATCATTTGTTAGTTCTTCCAAATTATATAGTGTCTGTTCTGATGGTTTTTTTTTTTTTTTGTTCTGATGGTTTTTTAAAAGAGATTTTATTTATTTGTCAGATCGAGAGAGAGGGAACGAGAGAGAGAGAGTGAGAAAGAACACAAGCAGGGTGAGCGGCAGGCAGAGGGAGAACCAGGCTCCTGCTGAGCAGGGAGCCTGATGCAGGGCTCCGTCCCAGGACCCTGGGATTATGACCTGAGCTGAAGGCAGACGCTTAACCAACTGAGCCACCCAGGCGTCCCTATACTGCCTGTTCTTATGAAACACCTATTCAAATTGGAAAAGGCTCATATGCTTATATTTTTATCAGTTGGATAAATTTCATCAAATGCTAACAGTTTTTTTTAATAGTTTGTGAGAAACATACATTAACTTACTTTTTTTTCTCATGGATTTAAGTAATATTCATTAATTGACATACAGATTCTCTAGATTTTTCATTATCCCCTTCAACTGTGTTGGAGAATAAAAATGAGAAGTTAATTTCTTATTCTTTTTGTAAAGTTGATAAGAGAGATGAGAAGCTTGGTCATATTGATTTGTGTGACTCTTTAATATCACCTGTGGACATCATTTGTGCATTTGATTCTTGAATCAATAATTATTGGTAACTAAGAATTGTGTTCTATATTTATGGATTCTCACCAGCAGGTGTGAAATAACATCTTATTCTTTCTCTTGTATCATTACTATGTTTTAATTATAGGAAAACTGGCTCCCCCAAATTAAGGTTTTAAACACTTTACATGTCTTAAAGATGGGGAGATTGTTATAATCAGAGAATGTAAGGCAAATTCCCTATCATTTTCAGCCTCTCTTTTTTAAACTGTTCTGCTGCTTAATTTAATAGTTGTAACTAGTCAAATAGTTGTAATAGTCTGCCATTAGACTAGTTGTAACTAGTTGTAACTAGTCAAATAGTTGTAACTAGTCTGCCATTAGAACACAAATGCATTTATAGACAGAATGCACATCAATGGGCATGGCTATGTCCCAATAAAACTTTATTTCTAAACATTGAAATTTTAAGTTTATGTAATTTTCAAGTGTCATGGTACTTTTGGTATTTAAAGCTCATTAAAAAATATAAAAGCTACTTCTAGGGCCTTATAACACAGGAGGAAGCTCCGTGTTTATTCATTTCTGTGCTGTTTGTGTGCGACTACGCAGAGTTACATTTTTGTAGCAGAGTTGAATACTTGCAAGAAAGACCATAAAGCCCACAAAGCCAAAACCATGTCTGATCTGGCTCTTCAAAAAAAGTCTGACAATCTCTGGTTTAGAAAGTAATGTAATTCCATTGAAAAGCCATATGTATTCAAATGACATGCTGTGCAAAGGACTCTGAAGACACGGTTTCTCCCCAAAGGCAACAAACATCCTAACCTAATATTCATGAACTCGAATAATGTTTTGAAAATTACTATGTGCGGGCACTATTCTAGGCCTCAAAGATACTGCAGCCCAGGCATATCAATGGGCATAATCTCTGCCCTCATGGAGGTTACATTTTTGCAGTAGAACCACAGAATAAAACATAAATATGCACATAGACAATGCATAAATATCACGTAAAGTCAGTCCCACAAATCCTGGCTTCTGAATCAAATTAGAAATACCAACAATCCTCTTTTAGGGTTATTCAAAGCTTGATGCTACCAGCCTGCCCATTTAAACTCTCGTTGGGATTAATGACATGAAGAAAAGCTTAAACTTTGTCTTCTCACAAACTGCAGTAAATCAAGGAGAAAATACAAGCTCAAGGTTAAGACAGCCTCAATGTACTTTTTAAACTAGCTTAGGCTATCAAAACTGTCTTTAAGCAAAGATTATAGATAATGGGACAATATAATTAGAGAAATTTGGAATTCTCTATGGAGCCCTAGAGATAAAAATCTCTAAATATTGTTGCACTTGAAGTTAGTTGAGGATTTATAGCTTTAGAGGAGGAGGTTGATGGGCTATAAAAAACTGAATTAGAAATGATGACTGGACATAGCGTAAGTGATCTGACACACTGACTCCCAAATGTTCTGACTCTAGCAAAGTTCTCAAAGTAAGAAACTTCGATCTAAACTGCAGACACCCGAGAGGAATTCGATTTATGATAGTAGAAGAATAAAACCCGGGAAATGTATATGGCTTTAAATAAAAATAGAAAGCCCCAATATGCTTATTTTGATGTTCCAGCAAGCAGTTGGCTTCCTGATGGGAACCTGCATGAGAGAAGTCTGAGGGTCAGGTCCAATATTGCAGTCACCGTTGTGTGATCTACCGGGCATTCCCAAGGGCATTTAGTAAATGCTTTATCCAATGTGATGCTGTGGTGTGAAACTTCTGTCACTGAATTTCCTAGCTTTCTTCTATAAGATTTGAGAAAGAAAGGAAAGAAAAAATGGGAAAGAGATCATATTGTATCTTTATCTTATATTTGCCATTATATTTTTACATTACTTATTAGATTATCCTTTGGTAAGGAATTGTCAAAAGAGAACTAAAATAAACACTAATAATGTTTTCAAAATAGTCGAGACAAAACATATAAAACTTGAATCATAGTGCTGTAAAGTACAGAGGACTTTATATGGTCTTTAGAGCATCTGTGACCACATTAGAAGATATTTTTCCCTTCCCTAGAAGCCAAGTTGCTGTTTGAGATGAACTCATTGGAAATCATTTCACGGAAAACCGTGAGGAAGAGGAAATAGGAGGCATTTCAAATCAGTTGTGTACCAAATAGATTTCTGTTTAGTTTATTCTGAGACAACCGTCTCAGAAAACAAAGCTGGGGTGCTTTTGTGTTGTTTCAGAAGGGGGGAAAAAGCTATATTTTCTTAAATGTCATCAAATGGTAAATTGTTTCATAAAATCAGGAGGAGGCAAACCTTTACAATGTGCTCATTATTTTGAGAAGGTAAGATGAATTATTTTTGACAAGATTGACTTTTAAGAATTGCACACAATACTATTGAGAAGGGGAAATAATTCAAAACTGACATGTTTTACATGGATTATGTCCCTATGACCAATTTAAGTGACTACTAATTTAGCTGGCATGTTTAAATTTTAATTAAAGATGACAATACTAGGCTATTATATGTTTATAATAGAATCTGGTTACTCACATTCCTTTATTCTTTCTCTTTCATGTAAACTTTTAATTGAAAAAGAACAGAACTGGTGTGCCTGGGTGGCTCAATGGGTTAAGCCTCTGTCTTAGGCTCAGGTCATGATCTCAGGGTCCTGGGATGGAGCCCCACATTGGGCTCTCTGCTCAGCAGGGAGCCTGCTCCCTCCCCACCTGCCTTCCTTTCTGCCTACCTGTGATCTCTCTCTGTCAAATAAATAAATACAATCTTAAAAAAAAAAGAAAAAGAAAAAGAACAAGAACGGAACTGTGCATAAATTGTAACTGTATAGCTTGATGAATTTTCACAAAAGAAATATATCCATGAAACTGACATTTTGGTCAAGAAGCACCTCTCAGGCCCCTGTGGCATCTTTTGGTCAATATCCCAATTCTTAAGAGTAGTCACTCTGTGGACTTCTAATTGTGGCAATATTTTAACTTTAAATAAATGGAATCAAACAACATTCACTTTTTATGTTTAGCTTATTTTCGTTCAATGTTATGTTTGTGAAATTCCTTCACAGTGTTGTATATAACTATGGTTCATCCATTCTCATTGCTGTATAAGATTCTATTATGTAGATATACCACAGCTTGTTTATCCATTCTGCTGATGGACATGTAGGTTGTCTCTAGGTGTGGGCTATTAGGAATAACTGCACTGCACATTCTTGTATATGACTTTTGGGGAAGAGTCCTTCATTTCTGTAGGTAGACCTAGAAGTAGAATTGTCAGGTCATAGGGTAGGCATATATTCAGCTCAAGATGATAAGGTCTAACAGTTTTCCCAATGTCAATTTACACTCTCACCCAAGTGTATGGGTGATCCTAGCCAACCACTTTTGTCTTTTTCATTTTAGCCATTCTGATAGTTCTAGAGAGCTTTCAAATTATGGTTTTAATTTTCACTTGCTTGATGACTAATGACATTGGATGTCTTTTCAGTCATTTATCGACAATTTGTATATACACATTTTTTAACTTATTGCCCTATTGTATGTTCTGCCTAATGTTATTTTTTTATTTATTAAAAAAAATTTAGGAATTTTTTATTTATGTATTCAAAATACAAGTTGGATATATGTATTACAAACATGTTCTCCAAAACCGTACTTCACCTTTTTACTTTTTGTGATGCCTTGTGTCATATCATTTAATAAAGACACTGTCACTTTTTAATATTATCTTCATTATTATTTTTCCTTTACTCACCAATCATAGTAAAATACATTATGTGTCTATGTCTTATGATGCCCCAAATAGGAAGATTTATTTAATCAGCATCCTTGAGCTTAGCCCATATTCCAAAATTCCATTTAGGAATTTTTGCCTTGAAGGCTTAATTTACAAAATCAGGCTATATATCATGAGCTCCACCTTTTTAGTCATCAAATTAATTTGGTCTTAGTATTTCAGTGTGCAATTAAGTATTTAAATTCATATATTTAAAATACAACATTTTAAAACTTTAAATAGGAATAAATGCACAAAAGTCTTGAAGATCACTGAAAATAGGAAAAAACGAGATATTCCTGGCTTTAGGAGTATGTGTTTCTCATACACAGTATTTCTATGGCACAACTTCTTCATTCCCTAGATGTGACTCTTTGGAGCTTGCTATATTTTCATTATTCTCCTAACTAATACAACTGCTCCACCTCCAAGTAATCTACCCTCTTTCTTGCCACCAGGGATTTCTACACTGACATAAATCACTTCCTGGGTCAAAATAATCCAATGCCTTTGGATAAAATTCAAGCCCTTGGAGCAACATGTGAGGCCATAAATAAGATGGTTGCTGGTTCTCTCCCAATCACCTGGTTTTACTTGCAGTTTCTTGAACAACCAGGGAGTACAGCCCTTTTGCTCTTCTGCCTGTTAAACTCTGACTCCTCCTTTAAATCTTTGTTCATACTTTACTCCCTTTGAAAAGCCTTCCTGACCCTAACTACAGTTAATTCCACCATCTGTGCTTCCCAAATGTTTGAACATAACATACTTATTTCCTTGTTTGTAATTTTTTTTCCCTAAGAGACTATGAAACTTCAGGCAGAGACCAACATATTACATATTTTTGAGTTCACAATGCCCATTATAGACTCCAAATGTATCTGGTATAAGTTTATTGAGTCAATTGATGAACTGTTTTTTTCTGTGAGTTTTTTTTCCTTCCCAAAATACTTTAAAAATATCACAAAACTTGATCATAGAAATTATGTCTCTTATAATAAGTTATAATTCAAAAAAAAAGAATAAAGGCATCTATTTACTATGGGGACTGAAGGAGGAAACATCAATAAACTTGCATTTTTGATACTTTCATAGTGCTAAACGATAACCCTATGGGAAAGAACAGAATGACCCAAGAGAAGGACAATAAAATTTTTTTCCTTTTGTCTGCCTGGCCAAGAAAAGCCCTGTTTACTGGTCATTGAAAGGTTATTTAGAAATTTTAGGAGTGGTGTCTTTCGTTAGTGTTGAAAAAGAAGGATAGAAAGGAGGCTTAACAGAGCTTAGAAGAAAGAGAGGGCTTGCAGTACCTGCTGCGAGAGAGAGAGAAAAAAAATTATTCCTTGTGCCCTGTTAGGTAAGAGGTGCCCTTGGTAAGAACAGGCTGAGAGAGATTAGAGAAGGTGATGTAACATTCCAGAAGCAGAAAGCAGGTGGTAGGGCAAGGTGTCCCAGTAGACGCAGGGCAGGGTCACAACAAACATAGTCTGACAAAAACACAAAGAAGGTTAAGATGAACCCCAACATAGATGTAATTTACACAATTGGCTCCAACTGTATGGTAGTAAACATTGTAAGTTACATCACAGAAAAGCTTTCTGGAATCTTTGATTACAGTGACAACTGCACAATACAAGGGCATAGGATAAAAATCTCACTACTTTTCATTTTTTTCCCCTTTCAAGAGGCTTATAATATGGTTTGATGCTATGTCTTTGTCAAATTTATTTGAGTTGTCAAAGACTAACATAGGCTGTCACAGTGATAGTCTGAAAGCTTAATGCTCTCACACCTCGTCTGTGTACTATTCACACGGCAGTGGCATGCCATAATCCACATTATCCATGAGATGTAGATGTTAGATAGTTCATACGATCAGTGGCTCCCCTCAAGTCTGCAAACTCTCACCAGATCACAGTAGAATTCATATTCACTATTATAATATCAAGACTGGGAGATGTATGAGAGTTAATGCAAGAATTCCATCATCCATATG
>CM053606.1:50242141-50285830 GCA_028646535.1 Procyon lotor
AAACACAGCGAGAGAGGGAACACAAGCAGAGGGAATGGTAGCGGGAGAAGCAGGCTTCCTGCAGAGCAGGGAGCCCGATGTGGGGCTCGATCCCAGGACCCTGGGATCATGACCTGAGCCGAAGGCAGACGCTTAATGACTGAGCCACCCAGGCACCCCTTAATTTTGCCAAATTAACTAAACCATATTTTTTTTAAATCTGTCAGAAATGAAAAATGAAAGATTGAGTTTTTCATTACAAAGTACCATATCCTCCCAAGGATACAGCTATGTTGCAGAATCAAGTCCATACAAAAACCTAGACGTATATAAATTAAAGAGCTTTCTCCACAGTAGAGCACGGAAAATGAAGAGCACCTGGGAGCCAATTCGTCTGGGAAAATATGCTTTCCGTAATTAAATAAAAACATGCTGCCTCAATCTTATGTATATTGTTGACTAGACAGAGCAATTCACACTGTGAACTGCAGGATCTTGGTGTTGAGGGAAGTCTACCCAATGGAGTGTAAGATAATAATAAACTGAAACTTTGTCTCTAATGGTTGAAACACCAACAAAGGCAGTTGTGCAGGAGAAAAGGAAGCTTGGTTATTCAGTCCCTCTTACAAAAATCCAAGTCAGTTATCTTCAAAAGACAATTAGAGATTCAAGACAGAGAAAGGTACTTCAGATTCTTCTTTCACTGGGAAAGAACCATTTGGGAAATGTTTGGATTCCTTAGAATTTGCACCATTTATTTCATTAAAGATTTCCAAATTCCTGTGTTTCCCACAATGTTACTGTATGCATAATGGGGGAAAAAAAAAGAAAAATTAGAGTTTTAATGTGAACAATAGCTATCAAATAAAGTACTTCCTGAATTTTACTCTGTGCCAGCTACCACAATAGACGCTGAAGGCAGCAGTGACTAGCACAGTCTCTATCCCCATGGAGCCTGCAGTTCTTGAGTGACTACTAGCAGAATCCCTAAGTTATCTACTTAATCATTTCAGGAGCAGAAAGGTATACAACCTGGTGACAACTAGTCCCTTGTCCTCTGGACACTACTGAGGTGGTTATGATCTGGGCACTATATCTACCCCCAGGCTTCTGTAACTCAGTTGACAACAATGTGCACCCATGCTGATTTGGAAACAATGAGTGACAATCTTTTTGAAGACAATGATGATACTAGGGTTATTTAGAACTTGCGTATTCATGAACGCATTAAGTTCAACTTTGTAGATCTTTGGCACTCATTTCCACCAGTTTCTTCAGGCTTGCTTTCTTACCGGGATGGGTACCGGGGAGAGAAAGCTCCATCAGTAATAAATAAACTGAAGTCATATAATAAAAAGTATGTACTCAATGGAAACACATTGGAGGCCTCTGATCAGATTAATGGCATGATTATAGAAGTAAGTTAGGTAGATTAAACCAGCAGTGTATATAGAATGGACTGGAGTAGAAAAAGAGGAATGTTAGTTGGGAAATTTTTACCTGAGTTCACATGACAAATAATCAGCCCTTGAATAAGAGTGTCTATATAAAAGATATTAAGAAAAACTGATTATCATGACCAACTTTTACCAAATGAATATTAGGGATGAGCATTTTATGTGTTGTCTAATGATGAAGAGTAAAATCTTTGGAGATTGACATGTTCTATTCCTAACTTGTTTTTTTTTTTTTTTTTTTTTAAGATTTTATTTATTTATTTGACAGAGAGAGAGATCACAAGTAGAGAGGCAGGCAGTAAGAGAGGAGGAAGCAGGCTCCCTGCTGAGCAGAGAGCCCGATGCGGGGCTCGATCCCAGGACCCTGAGATCATGACCTGAGCTGAAGGCAGAGGCTTTAACCCACTGAGCCACCCAGGCGTCCCTCTATTCCTAACTTCTGCATTTCCTGGCTGTGTGATCACTTCACTTCTCTGAATCTCAGCCTTCTCATGTGTGAAATGGTAACAGGAGCACTGAACAGAAATACGATAATTTGTGTGAAACAGTTAATGGTGGCTGATCCACCTTATGTAGGCACTCAACTGATAGCCTTCAGTTAAAGTAGTAATAGCAGTAGTTGTAGCAGTAGTACTACTAAAATGCTATATCCTGGAGCCTGCTTCTCTGCCTACTTGTGATCTCTCTCTCTCTCTTTCTGTCAAATAAATAAATAAATAAAATCTTAAAAAAAAAAAAGCTATGTCCTTATGTATCTTCAATGTTCAGGACTCGAAGTATATGTTTACTATTTTCAACTCATTTTTTTCAACACCTATTTTTGACCACTTACTTTCTGGCCCTCATTGCTCTGGGCCCCAAACAACATATACTCAACAAAACACTCCTTGGAGCCCCCTCAGAACTGCCTTCTTGGAGCTTACATTCCATGGGAGTAGATAGATTACAAAGTATAAACAACACATAGTTAAATTATAAGCAGAATGTGGCATGTACTATGAAAAAACAGAGCATGGTAAGGGAGATGGAGAGTCTGGGAAGTACGGTCAGGATACGGGCATGGTCAGGGTTGACCTCAGTGAGAGGGTAGCAATTGAAGAAAGATTTGAAAGGAAAGGGAAAGAGAATCCTGTGCTATCTGGGGAAGAACACGACAAGCAGAGGGAATATAAAGCCCTGAGCTGGAGCATGTCTGATGTGCAGCAAGGACAGCAGAGGCCAGTGAATAGGGAGCAGAGCGAGCAAGGGAGAAGGGGTGGGAGGCGAGTTATGGAAAGGATGGCGCGGTGGAATGCACAGGAGTCCACAGACCATGCGTTAGCAACTTTGGATCTAGCTTAATAATGCTGGGGCAGTGGAGAGTCCAAATCCAGCTCTGCGCTGTGGTATAGTCTCAGACAGTCTTTTGCATGGGATTGGCCAACCTGCAGTACAAATTGTGGGTTGTCCTGGAGCCAAGTCTGTAACACTTCTGGAAAGCTTTTTCTTGTAACTTTAATGGCTTTTTGTTTTACATGTCATGGCCAGAAGATTTAGTCCCTATCCATTGCCAACATATAAGTAGTAATGCTAAAATCATGTATTCATAAAATGCACCTTATAAAATTAATAAATGAAAGGAAAATAAGATAAAATCGGCATGTGCCTTCTCAGAAGTCATGCTCTGTGGCACGAAGCTTGAGGCTGAATGATTTCATTAGGTTAATCAGTAAGTTAAATTTAGAACTGGAATTATATGAATGAATTCTGAGGCTGTGTTCATGTTTAAGGTGTGAGAGAAGGGTGCCTGAGGTCTGTTAGTTTGCTAAAGTAGGTGTCGTGGTATAAAAATGGAAAACAAGGTAATAAATGAATGCCCAGAGAATCATATAATCTGCATCATTCTTGTTATCTGTCATTTGTGCTTGTATTTCAGAGTCAAATTTCAATAATGCTTCAGTAACAGTATGCTGAAGGACTCCTTCATATTTCATTGTCACATTTTAGGAAGTCAAAGGTTTTAATAGGAGAGGAAATTTTAACTAGTGAACTAATTATTTTGATAGAATTTTTCTCATTTGCATTTTTGACAATTATTTATGACTACTATAGATAATTAGAGGTTATATGTTTTTCAGAATACTGTAAACAGCATTATAAACATTATCCAAACCATTAATTTCAATAGAGTATGAAACACTTTATACTTTTGACCTTTTATAAAATATTCTCCTGTTTAAAAAAAATTGTCAAAATTATAGCTATCTGTCCAACTGATATCTGGTATTGTAAACAAGTTCTTGACTTCATATAGCACATTTAAATCTAAGCACAATTAAGTCACATTTAAGTCCATTTGGTGGTAGCCATTAATAATTGTCCTCATAAATCAAAATTCATTGGCTTGGTATATTTTAAATGGAGTAATAAGGCATATTGTAAATAATAAATTGTTATTACCTTCTAATGAAAATCCTGTGCTTTTCAGTATGCTAATTCTCTCTCCTCTTCACATATCTAAAGGTGAAAAACTTAGGTTTCTGTGCCACAGACAAGAAAACAAACTAGCTTCTACAAATACAAATATAATATTAACAAACAATATTAAAATGACCCAACAATATCATTTGCCTTTTCCTTATGATCAAATTGAATGATTTTGGGGCCAGAAATTGTATATATATTTTCAATGATTATTTTGATGTTTCACTGACCATTTCTATCTCTTACAGTAGCTGAGATAGTGGAGCTGTTGGCCAAGTCTAACACTGACAACTGATGAATTCATAGACGAGTCTTTCACATCTGATGACTTCATCAATGTTAAAAGTCCTACTACCAAAATTGAGCAAATACATTCCCTAAGACCTTATCAACCTTGGTATGGAGCAGATGAGCAAAGAGCTCAGCTGAATTGATGAAAAGTATCCTAAGTCGTTCACAACTAATGATGGAGCTTGTAAAGTACAGCATCTCTGGAGAAAGGAACTGACTTGCCTTCTATGCATCATATTTTTATCTGCATTTCAATACTGCTTGAATATGTACTTCATTACAGGGCACAACTAAAATAGAAGGGCACCTGCTAAGTCAGAGTCATAAAACGGATCTACAGCCTGCTGGCATGTGAAATTTCTCTAATTTATATTTTTTATGAAACCACCCTCACATTATGTGGTTGGAAGCATAAATAATAAAGCATGTTACTTAAGCAATTTTACATTTACTGTATTAGTAAGTAAATGCAATGGCCACCCTTATTCTCAAACAATAAAAACTACCCAGCCTTTTCATGAAAGATGATTGCAATTTCCATTGGCCTGTATATGCAATAAAAAACCATAACTCATCAAAATTTTAGCTATTTTCTCTTAAGATAGAAGAGCGTTTTGCTTGAACATTGAACGTGATATTAAATATTCATGAAACTGGAAAGAGTTTAAGTACTAAGTAAAACTCAAATTCTTTTCAACTAGATTGAAATTCTTTTTGAACCAGGTAAAACTGCCACTAACCCGAAGAGGTGTTCAAAAACACCGTAAAGAGGTTGTACAATATGTCCAAAGTGCTAGAGTTATTTGGAATTGATTTTTCTAAAAGGCCTGTTCCTCCTCTGAAATTGATTCATGATAACAGCCTCCATTTGGGTCAAACAGTATTTAACCGCTTGTAAATTTTAATTAAATGATTTGTCACTTTGAGCACATAGTTTGTCATCTTGCAACTAAATGATGTGTCTTTATCAGAAAATGACTCAGGGGGAAGGTATTCATCTAATTTGTCACTCGGACACCCATTAAGATAATTTGGTTGTTGCATAGGGATAAAGTTGAAGATTTGTAAAATAGAGTACACCACTTTTAGTAAGCAGGATCACATTGTAAACTATTATAAAAACATAATTTGCTCTGTAATTAAATTCTAATAAGTACTTTACTTCTGGTCATTTTTCATTAGCAGATGTTGAACTTCCTGAGGAGAGAAAATCCTCTAGTTGAATTTAGTATCTATAGGAAAATAGGGGGCTTCAGATGAAAAGCAATAAGCTGAATTGAAATGGGGGGATGGGAGGGGTGGGGAACTACCTTTCAGCAGAAGCGCTTACGTCACTGCGGACCCAGCTGAGACCTTGTCTGCAGCCTGGTTAATATGATCAGAGATACCGTGGGACAGAGTTAAAAGGGACAACTGATGAATTATTGAGGAAATAGCAGAGATCATAAAACCTTTCTCTAAAGGAAGGTATATCTGGAAGAAAGGAAGATATTAAATATATTAATTTTAGTGTCTGCAAGTTATTCAAAAGTTGAGTTGTGTGTGTGTATGTGTGTGTTTGGGTGCTTAGGTCAAGCAGTTTCTTACAGCATGCTTGATCCTTCTACACTGATACACTGGCGACACTGCCCAAGAAGAAACACATTTGTTAACCAAAACTACAAAATATGTTCAAATATGAATTTATTTTGAAACTGAAAAGTAAAATCTTTTTTAGTCCTATTACCCTCAGGTTGTCTGAACAGGTTTAGCGATATCACAAATTTGTGCGAAATTAAGGGAATAGAATCTCACCTGGGAGGTCTTTTTCCAACTAAGAATCAAGATTAACTAACTCCAACTAAGTCCTTGGAAGACAAGGACCAAGCATGAGATGTTACCATTCCCCATCAGGGTCTATATAATAGATATAGATATATTTACTATTATATAGTAATATAATATATATACTATTATATATTATAATAGTATTTTATATTATAATACTATTATAATATAATTATAATATTATAATTATATAATAGTATTATATAATTATATAATAATTATATAATATTATATATAAGTATATATATAATATATAAGTATATAATAATAGTATTATATAATTATAATATATATATTATATATATTACTACTAGTATAATATATATACTATAATATATATATACTATTATATTTAAGTATATATAGATATATATACTATTATATAATAGTATATAATACTCGCAGTGCACCAAAATCATCTGGGAACTTTAAAAAAATTCTGATGCCCAGACCCTAGCCCATCTATTCAGGTTCAAAAGTTCTAAAGTAGGGCCCAAGCATTGGTTTTTTTCCATTCCAATTTGCAGCCAGGGTTAAGAAGCCCTGGGCTGATGGAGGAAGTATTTAAATAATGTGCAATGAATAGGGAGGGTCTGTTTCTGTTAGAATTATCAATCCCATAGTTATTCAGATTTAAAATTTAACACTGTCTTGAATTTCTATCCCTTCCTAACATGCTGTCCTTTAACCTTCCCTCATCCTACCACTACCAACCTACCTAATTGTTTATTCTTCTTCTCTGATTTCCTTTTTCTTTCTCCTCATTTTGTTGCACACATTCAGGCACATTTACTAATTGCCATTGAAAAACTCTCCCAGCTAATGCTGTTTTCTGTCTCTCGTGTCTTTTTATTCCATTGATAAATGCTAGAAAAACTGTGGGAAAGCACAATTCTCATCAAGTTATGCCTCCACTCAATAACTTTCAATGGCTCAGAGAACTGAAATCATCTATTCCTACACAGTTTACTGGTTATATTAATGTGACATTACCATTCAATTGTCTTTATTATCAAAGTAGATTCTTGACCAATAAATAAATGAAATTTATTGTTCATTACAGAGATTTTCTGACCCATCTACTCTTCAGTAAAAAGCATCAGCAGTTTACTGATGTGAAGAATTTGAGAGGCAAGGTGGGGGGTTGTGGGGGGTAGGGGGGAAAAATGAAACAAGATGGGATCGGAAGGGAGACAAACCATAAGAGACTCTTAATCTCAGGAGACAAACTGAGGGTGGCTGGGTAGGGGGGTAGGGGGGTAGAGGGGTAGGGATAGGGTGGTTGGGTGATGGACATTGGGGAGGGTATGTGCTATGGTGAGTGCTGTGAAATGTGTAAGTCTGATGATTCACAGACCTGTACCCCTGGGGCAAATAACACATTATATGTTAATTAATTAAAAATAAAAAGCAGCAGCAGTTTACACCCTAAGACTTAAAAAAAATTTTTTTTTAAAGATTTTATATATTTATTTGAGAGAGAGAAAGCACAAGCAGAGGGAGAGGGCAGAGGGAGAAGCAGATTCCCCGCTGAGGGAGGTAGCCCAATGCAGGGCTCAATCCTGGGACTCTAGGTTCATGACCTGAACCGAAGGCAGATGCTTAAGCAACTGAGCCACCCAGACACTCCTACTCTAAGACTTTTTAAACCTCTTAGCTCAAAATCCTCAAATCTTCTCCCTTCAGTGTCCACCAATTCTAAGTAAGCTACTGTATTGTACTGTATTGTTACCCTTACCCAATCTTAAGCAAGTTACACACTGAAGACTCGATTACACCAAACATTAAGTTCTTAATAAAATCTAACCTTGTCTTCACCTTCTGAGACACTACCAAATTCCTTGAGGAAGTTTTCTTAGTTACCTATGTGAACGACAAACTCAGCACTGTCCTATCAACATGTGTTAGTGAAGTTTGAGGAGCCGGTATCCTATGTTCTTCAGCCCCAACAGAGCTGTGTCCCATCAGTCTTTCTCACCTGACATTCCAGATCTTGCAGAAGCTGACATCCAGCTATCTTTCTTACCTTATCCTTACTGTTCTATTTTCTCTATCTTGTGTTCCAGACCATCTGGGAAAACTTCACTCTTTGTAGACATCATAACCTTTCTTACTACATGCTGTTCCCCCATATTGAAATCCCCCTTTGGTTTGGTTTTCACTAGAACTAATATTTATGGGAAGCTTATAATTCAATTAAACAACTGGGATTAGGTGATCTCTAAGGTCCCAAAATAACCTAACTGGCTATTATTTTTTCCTAATTTAGATATATTTACAAACTTGGGGTTTCACTTTACCTTTCTCCCACTGTTTGTTAAGTTTGCCTCAACATAGTTTTCTTGATATCTCAGTATATGAACTTTTTTATTCTTCGTCCTCTGGGATCATGATTGTGCTGTGAAAAATGAAATTAAATTGGCCTAGTGAGATGTGTGCTTCATAAAGACATATTGATTCCTTCTTAGTCCTCCAAGATCTTTTAGGGACTTCAAAATTGGAAGTGACTTCATTTATCTGCAGGTCCATTATCTTCTTAGGCAGCAGCACCAAGCTGACTGACTGGTCTCTGTTTAGAAAGAGTGGAACATTGGAAGCCTTTCCTTAAATTGTTTGAGACTAGGTAATGGAAGAAAACTATTTTGTTTCACTCTGATTCATGAAAGGGAGCACATTCATGTCTCTATGTGAGAATTCAGACCCAGGTAGCATTTATACATCCTTTTGGAAGAAGAAGGAGGAGGAAGAGCAAGAGGGAAAATTATAAACAACAACAACAAAAAAGGTTGAAAATGAAATAAAGGTATAAATATGGAAAAAATACATTAGATGTTCTAAAAGTGAACACTTGAAATGAAAGACTAAAGATGTGGTAAACTTTACTTTGGGACAGTGGAACAGAGAAAAAGTGAACCATAAAAGAAATAGCCTGAGTGATAAAGTGATTTCAAAATGTGTAGATGAGTATGTGTGTAGTTAAGGAAAATAGATTGAAGGGCTCCAACAAATGTCTGAAGTGAATTTCTGCAGAAGAAAGCAGGGAATAATATGGAAGAAATATTTGATAAAAAAAAAAAAAAGCAGATAAGACTTTTTCAGACTTAAATAAATATGAGTACCGAGATTGAAAGTGCTCATTGAATACCAGTCAAGATAAATGAAATTCAGTACATACTCAAATTATAACACTACATTGAACCTGCGAAGGACAACAATAAAGAGAGTATCTTAAAAGTTAATAGAAATAGAGGATAGATTACCTACAAGGGAACAACAATTTGACTGACCTCAAATTTTTCATTAGTAACTAGTGGCTGTCAGGAGATAATGAATGACTGCTTCAAAGAGACTAAATCAAAACAAAACAAAAAAAAATTAGAATTAGACATTTTATAAAACAGTTGGGAGGAAAAGGGTTAATACCAGGCCTGTGATATAGTCATTCCCTATTGGAGTCCTGGTTTCATGGGGGGAAGAGGAGTAGTGAGTGATCTTCAGCTAACTTCTTTATAAATGTTTCAATGACTTTGAACAGACCTCATTGTAGTATGATAATGGTATTTACTACAGATAGGGAGTCTTTATCTAGAAATTTTTTTTTTTTAATAGGAAATCCGTGGTGTAACTAAATAGCTTATTGTAAATGAGCCTGGACTTTATGGATATACAGGGCATGGCTTGCTGGAGGGTGTGGGGTAGTCATCTAGCCATTCCCTTATCTCTGTAATTATCAGAGTATAAAATGACAGAACTCCAAATCCCTAATGGCTTCTTTTGTGAACAATTTAGCATATATTACTCAACACTATTCTGTCTGTCTGAAATGAAAACACCTTCTAAAGTAGGGAAAGAAACATTTTTAGAATATGGTGGTTTTGAGCTCCTGCAGGAAATTAATGTTTTGCCTGAGTCTAGTGCTTGCCCAGATTCTTGGAATCATTTAAATTCGGTGCTGGGTAAGATCTGTAATATGCAGCAATGTTCTTTGACAATTCAACCATTTGAGTTACCACAGCTATCATTCAAAAATCCTGAACAAATTTTCAAGCATACCTAGGGTAAGAAAGCTTGTCACCAATAGACTCACACTGAATAAAGTAAAAACATTTTAACAAAAACAAAAATTAACCCGAGGGAAGGACGCTATAAAAGAAACTACGGTAAACACAGAAAGTTGTATATTTTGGTAAAGTTAAAGAACAGTTGAAAAAAGAAAGAAAACATAAGGAAACCAGTGAATATGTGCATGTGTTTGTGTGTGATTAAGCAGCAAACTAAACATTCAAAACAGTACAAGACTGTGTGTGGGCAGATGAGGGGAGTTTATTCAGTAAGTAAGTAAACCTTCCCAAGTTTCTTGTCTTGGGGAAGAGGTTACTGAATAAACATAAACGAGCTAGAAAAATTTGTAGCTAAATCTGCATGTTAACAATGTAAGAGAAATCACTAAAATAATTGAAATATGTAATATAAACATTTAACTTCCAAAGTGACAGAGAAAAAGTGTAAGAAAAGAAACAGAGAGCAGGTAAGGAGGAAAAAAAAAAGAACATATAAAATTTAAAAACACGATACCCCCGAACATATATTCTTTGTGGATGAATACAAACATCTTTTAAAAAAACTATTATTCTTAGTTGAGTTAGGGAAATAAATTCTGACCTAAAATTTAAAATAAAAAGTGTCATCATAAAGTTCAATTAACCATTTTTATCCTTCTTTCCTATCTGATAAAATTTGGATATTATCTGAGTTATTAAATTTATATTCTAATAATTTACTGTTATGTTTTATTCCCATACTTTTTCTCTAGAGAGTATAATATCTTCAATTATCTTTATTTCATTCATGTTCACTTGTTCAAGTATTTAGCCTTTAATTTATAAGACTTCATTTAGAATCACCACATAGTAATATCCATTTGGTGTTTATAAAACTTGATTTCTCCCTTGAGAGTTCTGCCTGGAGGTTGTAGTACAATAATTTTTTAAATTTTTTTCTAATTCTGTTTAAAGTACATTTTTCTTTAAGGAATATTCAAAACTTTTAATATCTGTCATATTTTATACAGCCTCTTGTGAATTTTTCCTTATGTCAACCTGATCTATCTAGAGAAAATAGGAGTTACTTGATTGGCTTATAATTGAATGACAAGAAAGAAAAAACAAAAAGGAAGACTCTAGGGGTCTTCAGAAGCAATTCTTACTCACATCTCTCTTTTCTACCATTCAATTGTCATTTTTGACATTACAGATCAAAATATAATGAAATTAGAAAAACAATATATGGCAACTTATATTTGATCAGGTCTGTAGTAAGGAATTTAAGATTGCCCAAAGAGAGGTCTTTCTTTTGCTCCTGGCTCCTGAGAAGTAACCTCTAAGCCCTTGAAAATGTCATACTTGATAGGAAGGTCATTGCTGGCTTGGGTGTCTTGGTCCAGCCAGATAGTAACAATGTGCTATAGAAGCTTTGAGCCCCATCTACAGTGTGATTTAGGATGGGGGCTTGGGGTCACATGGTATTAGTTCTATCTTCTGAAGGCCTGGCAGCAGATCCATTATGTGGGCAGTTAATTGTATACACATGATAGGGCCCCAACACAGGTGTTGGACACCAAGGTTTAGGTGAACCCACCCAGATGGCACTACCCTGAACATGTTGTTATGTATCGATACCAGGAAAATAACCTGGTCTTGACTCCATGGAGAGACGACAGGGGAAATTCCATGTTTGGACTTTTTCCTGGCCTTGGTTCTGTGTTCCTCTCTTGGCTGACTTTAGTGTGTATTCTTTAGTTGTAATAAATAGTAATCATAGGTCTAGAAGATCTCAGTGATTTTTGTGAGTCGTAGTGACTTATAAAACTGAGGGAGGATTTGGGAATGTATTTAACTGGTACTGGGTATAACAAAAATACTGAATGCAGGCTCATGCTTGCAATGATATGTTCATTTCCTTTGCCATGACTTGCCAATAATGAGCAAGTATTGGGGCGCCTGGGTGGCTCAGTGGGTTAAAGCCTCTGCCTTTGGCTCAGGTCATGATCTCGAGGTCCTGGGATCGAGCCCCTCATCGGGCTCTCTGCTCAGCAGAGAGCCTGCTTCCCCTGTCCCCTGCCTGCCTCTCTGCCTCCTTGTGATCTCTCTCTCTGTCAAATAAATAAATAAAAAATCTTTAAAAAAAATAAATAACGAGCAAGCATTATTGAGTATCAGCTTGATATGTACATGGAAAATTTGGTCTGTGAATCAATTGTAATTCTAACCAAGGCTACTGGTGAACATTTCTTATCTTAATAAATTGTTTAATCTGTGCAGTTTTAAGAAGTGTTTAAAAAAAATAGGCAGCCTTCCTTAATGTCAACAATATAAAGTAACTGGCAGATATTTCAAAGACGGCTTTTGTGTGTGTTTTAGCAGCAAATTTTGTTGACACTCACTGGAAACCCATCTTTAGGGCTGAAAATTTGGCAGATGCTTTTGTTCAGCAGGTTTCTTGACAACTGTGTATGAAAAGCTATTTTTTGCCTTTCACAGGGACTGGTCAAAGGCTGAGGTTTGCTTTTGGTGACATTGCGTTAATTGTCTCCCTTGAGGCTGCCAGAGCGCTGAAGGCAAGTTAGCGTTTCCTGACTCTTGCTTCCTCTCGAGTCCCTGCTTCTTGCCTTCTAACAGCACTGTTTATGCCCGCAGCGTGGCTGGCTGCCACCTTCCCTGCTTTGCAGGGACTTCCTCTTTCACCTTGTACTTATGCCTGTCTACTGAATTTATGGGAGAAAGTGTCTAGTTACTTTAGCCTAGTTAGCTGCAGTTGATGCTAGATGGGCAGGGTGTAGTTCTGAGGAGAAGCAGGGTTAATAAAAGGTGAAGAAGCTTGTGCTCAAAACCCCGTGACCCTTCTGCTGCAGGCATTTTGTTCCCTTAGTAGATTACGGTGCCTCATTAGATTTATTTTCAGTATTCATTTTCGGTTTTGAGCTCAGGTGTCTCATAGAGACTGAGGAAATATCCCAATAGTCAGAAAATGATATTTCACCCTGGGATTTTTTTTTTTTTTTGGATACATAAGGTTGAAGATCAAAACCTATAGTGAGCCATAAGGGCATGAGAAATGAAAAAAAATCACAATGATCTTATACTTTTCTAGTATCATTTTATCAGTGTTTTCAAATAAACCAAAGATTGTCTCTGTTGAATTGGGTTTGTTTGTATAGGTTGCTCACGAGACAAATGTATGCCTTAATCCCTTGTTCTACTCCACTTTGTTATCCAAGGACTGATGCTCATACTACTGGTTTATTTTGCTATTAAAAGACACAATCACTGTGGCAAACTCAAGATGTGTGAACATGTACATGCGTATATTGTATAAAAATATTCTGACCATTCTAAAGAAGGTAAAGGCTGAATATTTTATTCCCCTGATTGAAATATTTCAAAAGTCACAGTAGCAAGGCTTTTAGAGCATTTTATGATCTGGCCCATGGACCCCCTTTCCCAGCCTCAAGAAATATAGTTTATGGTTACAAAGATTATTAGTGAATATACTCCACTCTTATAGAAAACATTTTTAGTAGTTAATAGGTTGAGCCTTTGAAAAGAATTTATTTTGCCTTCCCAGTGTCTATCTCATTCTCCTCTGCCCACAGTACCATGATATTTGTTTGTAAACTACATTCTAGTCTCAGTTTGAAAACGATTGATGCCAGGGTGCTTGCACAATCAGTCAGACTTCTGACTCTTGATTTTGGCTCAGATCATGATGTCTAGGTTGTGGGATCAAGTCCTGAGTGGGGCTCCATCCTTAGCATGGAGTCCACTTGTCTCTCTCCCTCTGCTCCTCCCTCTGCTTGCATACTCTCTCTCTCAAAATAAATGAATAAATAATTTTTTAAAAAAGGATTGATCTCCCACTTGATTTAACATGCCAGCTTATCTTATTCCTCTGGATGTAGTAAATAGTTAATGAAGCACTTTGGGACATGGAATAAAAGCAAGTCTTAGAATATATGTAGAAGCAACCAGAAGAAATCCCTTTTTTGGCCCTCTGGATGATATGTTATGAGAGGTCTATAACTTAGTCTCTCTGCTACTATTGAGAGAGAATTAAAGTTGTTGATTGTTAGCGGAGGCACTTGAAGATGAAGCTGATACTATGGATGCTGGGTAGATAGATAAAGGGATGGAATATAATGTGTCAGTGACATTCTTTAGTAGCTAGATCAAACCTTACCTGAAGGCTATGTCTTATCTCTTTTTCCCAGATTCATTGAGATACAATAGAAATATAATATTGTATAAGCTTAAGGTATACAACATGTTGATTTGATACACATATATGCTGCAAAATGATTACCACCAAAGATCAATTTATCAGAAGCCCATCTTTTCAGTTACATGAACCAATATATTATTTTTATTAAGCTATTTTAAGTTTTTTTCTGATTCTTTAAAACATTACAGTCCTACAATCCTACATACCACGGCTTAAAGCATATAAAATGCATAATCTAAATATAAAAGTTTCTTTATTAATAGTTTTTTTCATATGAATTAAGCAGAAATAATCATTTTACTTTACTAATATAAAAATAATATGGAAGAAGCTGACTGAGATTTATGAGTTTCCAAATCTTGACCCTATTTATCCTTGGGCTGATTAGCTGTGCTTGTCAGTTGAATCTGCTCTAATGGTTTTCATTGTGCTTCTTTAGTTGGCCCGGATTAGCTTTCTACCATCTTATTCTTGCCTGCTCTTCTCTTCACCTGCTGCATCTCTCTTACTCACTTATGTACTCCAGCACTACTCTGATATGGGATGGAAAAAAACAATAAAAAAACCAGCATCCCATTTTAGCTGGTTGGATGCGATCCAGATAAATTCACTATCCAGTAGAATCAATCAGTAGAAAAAAGTCATTATAGAAGTGTGTCTCACTTGCTTGTTTTCTCTTCCAGACAGGCTAAATATTTAATAAGAATCCAGGTGTTATTTATTCATTTTTATTAGGTCCTTCTGACACCCAATCCTACATTGTGATGGGCAATTAAGGTAAATATACGCTTAAGGGAGAAAACTTTTCTTCTGGGAAACTATTTTCACACCAATCCCAGTCCAATTGAGTTATAGCTTAAATATCTCTTACTTAAAATATTTATTTATGGGTAGTAGATATACATTAAACTATTTGTGTTCTCTCATTCACTGGAAAATTAGAGACTCTGATTGGTAAGGAATCTTTTTTCCCTGCCAATATACAATTAATATCGTCACTGATTTTGTTATCTACAGAGGTTTTGGTGCTTATTAAAGTTTCTCAGTAGCTTTGTGATTGGTGGCACGTAAATAGATTACAACTACACAATTGCTTAGTATACTTTTTTTACTTCTTTTACATGGCTTATCTAAATTTTCCTTGGTTATAAAATTTTTGAGGATGGCCCAGTTCATACTTTCAGGCTTTTTGGAAAGAGTGAAAATTGAATAATTAGAATGGCCCGAAAACAATGAATTTGATAGACTACATTTCAGTCAACCCATAAAATTACAGAGGCCATATTTCCCTAACTCCTATTAATAACAGCAACAGCAACAATTCTCAATACGTACTGAGTATTTACTATGTGCCAGGCATTTTTCTAAGTTCTTTACAGGATACAACTCATCAAACCAGTCCTGTTATTTGCAATATTATTTCTCCCATTTTACAGATGAAGAAACTGACAGGTAAACAGAGAAGTTATCTGCTTAAGGTTTTGGATAATAAGTAAGTACTGAGTAAAGCTGCAAATTCCCATCTCCCTTGCTTTGTTCTGACCACTGCCCTTGAAGGAATGAACCTTCGTTTATTTACTGCTATATCCCAGGTTTGGAAAAGTGGATGGAACAGTGGGTAAGCAATATAGATTTGCTGAATGAATGAATGAAGGTATAGCAGTAGTATTAAAAAACAGGGAGGAGTTTGGCATCAGAGTCCTTGCTTTTATTCCCAGTACAATGCTGCCTCAGAACCAATGGGCAGCAAGTGGAGCTGTGCCCTATGGAAAAGCAAGAAAAGATATTTAAAATAATAACTTAGGAATCCTGGTCACATCTGGAACTGTGATTAGCATTTTACATCCCTAATCTCTAATTCTCTCAAAGAACCCTACAGGGTAGGAATTCTTATTTCTTGTTTAGAATCAATGAAACAGGGGCTCAAAGAGGTTAAATGACTTACCTAAAAGTCTTATGACTAATATAAAGATTGGAGCCTGCGTCTGACTTGCTCTTTTCACATCAAATCTTAGGCTCCTTCTATTAAACTGTAATTGCTTTATTTTATATGATAACAGTAGCTGATGTTTATTAAAAGATATGCATCATTGTAACTGTTTTTACATAACTATATCATGTGATAAATTTCATTTTATAACTCCACAAGTAGGCACTATTATTAAGATTTGCCACACAAGAAAATGGACGTGGCACTTGCTTGAGGTCATATAGCTCATCAATAAGAAGAGAAAGACCAAATCCAAGCCTTCCCACACTACCCTGAGCTCCCTTCTTCCTGAAGTCCTGCCCTGCTTGGCACAGTGGGTGCTCAGTCAGGGTCACCTACTTGAAGGAATCAGAAAAGGATATGTTATAAAAGTAGCTTCTATATACAAATACTTTTGCAAACCTTTATCCTTTCTTTTTACTATAATCATCCTTCTTTAAGCAATGACTTTTGGGACTTACATCATTTGGATAAGTGCAGCCCTTCTCTTGAGTTTGTCCACATATAATGAGTCTTTATAGGTGAGTCATGTTGCTTCCCTTCATGTTTCCTTTTCCAAAGAGGTAAAAAATGGTAAACATTAATTGAGCCTATTGAATATTAAAATAAACAAAAACCTTTTGAGCTGATTGACATTCTTTAGAGCACAATTTTATATGAATAGTTTTTAGATATTTTTTTAAAAGATTTATTTATTTATTTGACAGAGAGAAAAAGAGTGAGCACAAGAAGGAGGAGTGGGAAAGAGAGAAGCAGGCTTCCCACTGAACCGGAAGCCCAACACGGGGCTCGATCCCAGGACTCTGCGATCATGACCTGAGCCAAAGGCAGAAGTTTAAGTGACTGAGCCACCCAGGCGCCCCAGTTTTTAGATATTTCTACCAGTAAAGATTATGGTAATTATTATGATTATTCACTTTATATGTTCTTTCAAAATATTCACTTTATATGTTCTTTCAAAATATTCAGTGTATGTTCTCTGAAGATTTTATTAGTAAGAGATGATAGAGAATCTTAGGCACTGAGCGTCATGATCCTCCCCTCCCATTTCTTTTTGCCCTTTAAAAAAGTATTTATTTAAGAGATCGTTTTTATAAGTATGGGCTTTTATTTAATTGTTGCCTGATGAGGAAATGCTTTTTATTCACTTTGGAGGTAAAAGTTACATTCACACCTCTGGTTTAACGTTTATTAATTTTCCTTTTGTTCCTCTCCTTCCCTCCACCAGCCCAGGTTTGTTTTTCTCATTCTCTCTGCCCCTTCATTTTCTGGACACTAGCCTGATCCTGACGACCAGAAGCCCAATTTCTGTAGCAAATTACAAACCAGTGAGCTTTAGGACTAATGTACCATCTCATCTCCAGAACTAGGTCCTTTGATATTGATGAAACACTGAATCAGGAGCAACGGACTTGCTTGATTTTTAAAGTGCCGTTAACTCTTCATACTGATAGCTCTGTACACGAAATAGCCAAGGGATGGAAACAGAATCCACACCACAAATAACCATTCATCTTCATTGTTGCCAAGCAGAATCACATTAATATTAAATACCTAGTTTTGGAAACAGTAGCAAAAAGGTATTTTGGGCTGAGTCACTGAGAAACATTTTGCATAGATAGAATTTTCTTTAACACGGGATGAAAAAGATGTTCCAGATCATTTTTCTGAATAAAATAGAATAAACTGGTGAAACAGTGAAAAAATATATTTACCTAATTCATCAAATCTCTTCTGATTAAAAACTCCTAATACTTGTAAAAAAATAATCACTATTTTAAAGAAACTCCAGGATCAAATAACATGAGTAGGAAATTTTTATGTTCTGCCTTTCCACTTTTAATTCTCATTTCTTTAGTTTTTCATAGAAATTTGTGCCATTACGGGACTTTGAGCTTGTTTAGTATGAAATGAAAATGTTTTTAATATCTATCATTCTTAAGCCACACATAACAAGTCTCCAAACTGGACATCGCAAATAGGAGTTGTATTTATCAGGATTATCTCAATACCTACTTCACATCTGTACTCCCCCAAGTCCTGTGGACATAATTGTTATTAATTTACTGAGTCATGTAGGCATTAATTCAATAAATAATTAGCAGCTAACTTTGTACCATCTGCCCTAGTTGTTGGGGATAAAGTTGCAAATAAAACACTGCCCTGATGAAATTTACATTCTAATTGAGGAGGGAAAAGAGAATTAAAAAATACAAAAGTTATTTAATATAAATGAGATAAACAAATGAATCAGTTAAGGTTAATTGGGAATGTTGGTGGAGTGCAATTAAATTAGCAAAAAGGTGGGCAAGGTAGGGCCCAACAAGAGTGGACATCTGAGCACAGACTTGGAGAAGTCAATGTGGGTATCTGGAAGTATATCTTCCAGGTGGAAGAGCAGCCAGTGTAAAGGCCTGGAAACAGGGTCCATCTGTCAAGACATGTTCTAGAATGAGCACAGACATCAGTCTGATTGAAGCAGATTGGCCAAAAGAAAGAAAATCAAGAAATGAAGTCAGAGTAAAGGGACAGTGCCAGATCATGCAGGGTTATACGGACTAGCATAAGATCTTGGGTTTTTACCTCAAGTGAAAGGGAAACCGATGAAGTTTTGAAGAAAAAAATGAGATAGTATGACTTACATTTTAAAAGTTGTGAATAGAGGCTCCTGGTTGGCTCAGTCAGTTAAGCACTGAACTCTTGGTTTTGGGTCAAGTTGTGATCTCGGGATCACGGGCTCATGCTCAGGGCAGAGTCTGCTTGTCCCTCTCCCTCTGCTTCCCCCCCACACTCGTGCTCAGTCTCTCTTTCTCTCTTTCTCTCTCACTCTCTAGTAAATAAATAAAATCTTTAAAAATAGACTGCAGTAAGGCAAGAATATAGCATGGGGATCGTTTAGGAAGTTTTGCACTAATCCATAATAGAGATGATGATATCAGCATTATATCCTAACTTCCAAGATAACTGGATTCCAATAAGTTATTTTTGTGTGTTTGCACGCGCGTGTGTGTATGAATGTATAAAACCTTTAAACTTGGCATGGCCCCCTGGTTTTATCTTTAGCATCAAATCTCATCCATTGGGAGTGGCTGCCCAGTATGCTATGACGACAAAGAGTTTAGGGCCATGCTCACAGAGGGAGAGTCCCAAAATTGTAGGAGGTGGCACGACAGCAAGATGTCAGGTATGTTCCAACTCTGTTCAAAGGCAACTGTCAGTAGTGGATTTTAAACAGGTAAGACTTTTTTTTTTTTTTTTTTTTTTGGCTTAAAACACATAAAATAAATGGAAGTGCCTGGCATTCAACAGTAATTCTACAATAGCAGTATCTAGAAAGGTCTTTAAAATGGCACTTTCACTAAGAATTTCTTTCAGCTAGATTTCTGTTCCTTAGGACTAAAGAGCAAAAATGTATAGGTCATTTTCTGCACTCTCTGGAAAATAAATGGTTTGTTCTTAAGAAATATAAACTTGAAAACCATATGGACTTTTTAGGTAAACTAAAATTGGCCATGCCAAGTTTAATATTACCATATTCTCTTTAATATGACTATGGACTTTGAGCCTCGAGTGAGAACTAGGTTTGTTGATATCAGCCTTCTACCCTATTTCAGCTTTTGAAATAGGCTTTATTTATGTACATCAATTTTTGTGATTATTTAAGCATTCTTAAAGTGACTCCATTCAAGCACATGGATAAAATAGCAGCTAGATGTTACCCTCTAGTACTATTGGGATACTATTCTCCTTCATCACATGTTATATTTTTCATTCCCAGGGTCAGCTAATCTCATTTATTGCTACTGCCTGTAGCCCTTAAATATATAAAAATCTCCATCTACATCTGTATAAAATAAAGCCTTAAAATTATTTCCTCAAAACAACGATCATTTGCATTTAGCAGGCAGTACAAATTTATCTTTCTGTATAATGCTGCTACATCTTAAAAAGGCAATATCATAAATGAGATTATCCCTCCAGAAAGCAATCCCAGACTAAAATAAATCAAGATACAGAAACCTCACAAATGGCCTTTAATATATTGGATATTACCAGAAAGTATGTGCAACTTAAATGTTCTAAGACAACAATTTATTGTTGAATTTCCAATGTAGGTTTTCCTTTTAAAAATATATTACCAGTTTCTATCCAATAGTAATAATAATCTCTTATCATTTTGTAGCTGAGAAAATCTGCATAGCATTTTACAAATCAAATCTTCCAGTCCTACTCCTTCTTTATAGGGATGGGGAAACTGAGGCCCAGAGAGTGAATAATAGTTAGTGAAAAACAAAGATAAGAAACTACTTCATCTAACTCACTAAGAATTTTTCTCATGACACTACACTAATTTTATCTTTTTCTTTATATAAAACTCTATCTCCAATTTCCATATAATCAAAATGAACACAATAAACCTTTAATATATGGAGGTGATATCTCAGCTTAAATATTTTTTTGACTAATGAAAATATTCTACAGAGTTTTTTTCTAATAGATAAAAAGAAAATACTAATTAAATAACTGTCCCCAGGATTGAGGTTATTCCAGTGAGATGAGGGACGGGATTCTGACCTTGACAATTTTAGTCTTTGTTTTGTTAGTAGATAAATGTGGGAGCTGATGAAGAAAGGGGAAAAGGCAAAGCAGAAGGAATGGCAAAATCATGCCACTTCTTATTCTGCTGGCCATATCGGTTATCATATAATTTTCATGGTAAAGGAAAAGAAGGCAAAATTCAACCTATTTCTTTAGGCTTGAGAAGACTAAGAAAAGATTGAGGGGTGCCTTTCTTTCTTTCTTTCTTTCTTTCTTTCTTTCTTTCTTTCTTTCTTTCTTTCTTTCTTTCTTTCTTTCTTTCTTTCTCTCTTTCTCTCTTTCTCTCTTTCTCTCTTTCTCTCTTTCTCTCTTTCTCTCTCTCTCTCTCTCTCTCTCTCTCTCTCTCTCTCCCTCCCTCCCTCCCTCCCTCCCTCCCTTCCTTCCTTCTTTTTCTATCTCTTTCTTTTCCTTCCTTCCTTCCTTCCTTCCTTCCTTCCTTCCTTCCTGGATTGATTTATTTGAGAGAGAGAGAGAGAGAGAGAGAGAGAGAGGTGAGGGGCAGAGACAGAGGAAGAGAGAAACTCAAGCAGACTCTGCACTCAGCATGGAGCCCATTGCCAGGTTTGATCCCAGGACCCTGAGATCACGACCTGAGCCAAAACCTAGAGTCAGTCACTTAACCGACTCTGCCACCCAGATGCCCTGGGAGGTACTTTTCTAATAACCCAGCTGACACTTCAATTATCTTTAGCATGATCCCAAACAAAGCGACATTCAGACTCAAACACAGCCTATGAGGCACAAAAGAAGTCTTGTCCATTTAGCCTCTGGGACCATTCTATTGCTAATTAAGCTTCTACTGTTGGCAAGTTGGTTTTTAATGGAATATTTTTTATGACTGTGTATGAGTCTCACAGAGACATTTCAGAGTCTCCCTTTTTTCTTCCCCCTGAATGAAAACCAAGTAAGAACTAGAGATAAAAACACATAAACTAATTTATGTAATGTAGTTAGCACAGTTCCTGGAGATACTAACAGGTCAGTAAATGCCTTTCATAATAATATTGTGAACACTTTAAATTACAATTTACAATGTCGTTTTTCCCATTTTTATTATGTAAAATCATATAGTTTCTAACACGTTTGTTATTTTTCCCCCACAATGCTCTGTAAAATAGTCTTGAGAGATTGGTTAGGAGAAGAATTGGGTTTACTTAATTGCCCAAAACAGCAAGGTGATAGAGCAGCTGGAAAGGTCTTGCCTTCTTGTACTCCACAGAGGGACAGAAAAACTAAGAGGAAGAGACAGAATACATAGAAAGTTTTCACCTTTCAAGTTGTTTGAAAATGAAAAAAAGGTCTATCTTAAAAATATCCAGTCTTTCCTTTATAAGACCACACTAGAATTTTAGGAAGTAATCTCTAGTTATCATTGTGAGAGCCCGGCAGAGCAGAATCAGGAATGATCTTGATGAAACAGTCCTACATACTAATGCTTTGTCTAATGCTGCGATAACATCCGAAGATTCACAGTCCTATCTACTGAAGGACTACTTTCTTCCCTCTTTCCCTCACTGCTGTCTCCCAGGCAGATGATTTTAGTCTAATACCGGTAACTACTCAAGAGCTCTCTCCTGATGTGTCCTTTGTTCTCTGAACGCTTTTAAGTTGTAGCTTCTCTGATTATTTTGGTCCCAGAGTTTCATGCCTTTTATACATTGTTATTCTAAATTCCGTGAGTTACTTATTGACTCATCATACAGGTCTTCCAAACCCCTTTGAGTTTGCACATTCTGTTCTACACAATTTGCCCCCATTTTTGTAACATTAGCCAAAGTGACTAATATGAGAACTGTCCCAGATGGTTCAAAATGAAAATAATGAGCTAGCTGAGTAGTAAATAATACTGGTTTATGAATGACAAAGTTTTGCTCACAAACTTTACTTATGGTGTAAGTAGTTCACTATAATGACTACATACCCTCCCATACAGCAAAATAAGACAAAACTAAGCAACCCCCCAAATGTTAGAAATGACTAAAAGTTTCCTTTTGTAAGCAAATATGATTTTTCTCGAAATGTAAAAAGTCATATTTGCTCATTAACTTTCTTTAGAATGCAATAAATTTGCAGCAACCAAGTTTCTATTTGAAAGACACATTTTCTAAAACATGTTAATGATGTGTTAAGTAGAACAAATTAGCTTACTTGGCATTTTTTCCAACATCCTTCTGATGTGTTTTCTTATACTGAAGAGGCTGGAAAGCTAAAAATGACATTCTCTGACTCCTTCAGAGTTAGGTTTCCAGCCGTGATTTATATTCTGAAAATCAGATGAATATGCTCAAGACTTAAAATTCAGAACTTTAACAGTTTAACAGGGAGGCAGTGGTAGATGAGTCCTTTATGCTCATCAAAAAAACAAAAGAAATGGAGTCCCTGTGGAGTTCAGAGTGCTGGCTACTCATTGCTGATCTCAAGATTCTAATTAACGCAGGAATTTTCTAGAAAGGTCATACTTTTGTAATGGACTTCCTGAATTCTTCTGTTCCCTGAACTGGGTAGCACAGCAGTTTCCTTGGTGGAAAGGCAGGCAGTGTTCTGGAAGCGCATCCTGAAGACCAGCCTACAAACTGTGATTGCAGCCCTCTCAAACCATTTTGTCAGCCTCATCCCTCTAAAAAGTCACTTTCTGCTTATGAATCTTGAATGGTTTTTGCAAAAGAACTCTTGCTGACTCAAGTCTGAGGTCCTGAAATTAAGGTTTGAGGTACTGAATATTTTTTTATAAAGATTTTTATTTATTTATTTGAGAGAGAGAGAGAGAGAGAGAGATCACAAGTAGGCAGAGGGGGAGAGGAGGAAGCAGGCTCCCCGCTGAGCAGAGAGCCCGATGGGGGGCTCCATCCCGGGACCCTGAGATCATGACATGAGCCGAAGGCAGAAGTCTTAACCCATTGAGCCACCCAGGAGCCCCAGAAGTACTGAATATTTTTTAATTTTCTCCAAAGTTACCATTCCACTCCATAATTTTTTGTCTACATTGTTATACAGTAACTCACAGAAGCAGATTCTACATTCAACTTTTGGCTGCATTAACTAAATATTTTTGCCACTTTTGCTACCATGTACCATGACCTACTTGTATCCTTTCTTCTGTGATGAACAGATTTTCCAACTTATATACAAACCATTCAGAAAATCCATCTCAGATTCCTATCTTTAGGTGTGTGTTGTGTGCAATCAGAAAGACTATATTCAAGATTCACTAACACATAACATGGAGGTTCTTTTTTTTCCCATAAAGATGATGTGGCATAATAAAAGTCTGGAAACAAGTGATTTAGACTTGAAAACTGGCTCCACCATTTTTCTTATTATTGGTGTGACTTTAGAATAATTAACTTTTTCACGTCTGTTCCTTGAAATTCAAATACCTTGTACAGTTCTTGTAAAGATTTGTATGTACATATTTGTATGCATGTAAACATAGAGAAATGTATGCACATAAACATAGTCCATGTTTAAAAAAAAAAAAAAAACAAAAAACAAAAAAACATAGTCCATGTTTTTCCTGTTGGAGAATTACTTCTTCCCCATTGTATGTAGCTTTGTGTATGGAAGTATTAAAGATAAACAAGCTCTATAATATAAACCAAAAGAGGTAAGTATTTCCTTTGTCTGTCTTAGGCTACATAGGGAATAGGAAGTTCTTTCCCGAGATTTAAAAATTCCCACGTAGATGGAGGACACTCATTAAAGAGACCAAGGTAGTGCTGGCTTTGGCAGCACATATACGAAAGAGACCAAGGTAGCAGCAGTGGGGTCCTGCCCAGATAGTTGCATGCTGGGTTTCCAGTTTTCTACTTCTTGGCTCTCGAGCATTCCACTGTTCCTGATCCAGTCTCAGGCCAGGTTCTCCCTTCTCTTGTTGATATTGTTAGCTCCTAAGATATCTTTCCACTAAGTTGTTTTTTACCTAAGTTCTTCAGAGTTGGTTTCTGCTGTTCCCTGTAAAGAACACTGATTGATAGAGTATTACTTTTCTACTCTGTAAAAGATAAAAGTAAGCCACAGAAAGGTCGTTTTACTAATCAAGGTCACATAGCTAGTAAGTAGTGAAGCCATGATTTAAAGTGGGTCTTTCACATTTGAAAACCCCCAGTAAAAGCTGTTTTTCTGCTTAAACAGAGCTTTCTCCTAAGCCCAAATTTGGATAACTGGTCTTATTTCCCTGGAGTATACCCAGGAAGTTCCCATTCAAGCCAATTTGGGTTACTTTAAAATAGGAAGAGGAGAAAACAAAAGCCCATACAGTTGTAAAGGAGGAGGATTTTTTACATTGCTTTTAATTCATTATATGCATGCACTAAAATGGGATAAAACTGAAATTACTGCACTTCTAGAGAGGAAAAAAAATAGCCCTTCATCCCCAAATAAAGCAATAACCTTATGTTAATCCATGAATTAAATTGAATCACATTATCACTTACGTACTAATCTATATAACCCCTTAAAATTTAAATGTATGACTCAGAGTTTGAATGGATGCATGCTATGTATTGTTCTTTACATCATAAAATAATCTTGGGACTGCTAATGTGATGTCTATTGCAAACTCTTAGGCATTTCTTATTCTTGAATAAAGAAGTGTGATTTTCTAAATTATTCTTTTATAGGACTGTGTTCTTTTTGTTTATACCAAGATTGTATGAAATCTAAGCCAAAGGTAGCTATAACTATCATATATTCATTTCAACTTTGAAATACAAATTTAGAACTGATATATATTTGTCACCACCGTAACTGAATATGAAATTTCATTATTCTTACTCCAAAATGCTATGATCACAGGATACAATGTACATGACCACTGATATTCTTCCAAAAACCATCATGGAAAACACCCAGTGTGACCTCAATGAGCATTGTTGCTCCAGCTTTCCACTGATCTGTTTTTTCTTCTATTACAACATATATACATACATAATGTTATAGATATAACAGGTATTCTTATTGCAACCAGTGTAGGTAATGTTGGTCCACTCACCTGTGACTGGGTTAAAAAGAAAGGGCATGTGACTCAGTTTTGGCAAGAATTGAGACACATCTTAACATGTGAAGGGAATACTGCTACAGGATTCTGGGGAAAGTTTCCTCACGGAAGAAAAGAGATTCAGAAGGAAAAAAAGGTTACTTTACTTCCTTTGGACATTGATGTGTCTGCATGGAAAGCCTGGAACAGCAGCAGCCAACTTGTGATTTCAAGAGCTATTAGCAGAACACAGAACTGATAAATGGGGGAAATAATGGACTCCTTGAGTCATTGAATTAACTAACTTGGGAGCTGGTTTCTTGTCATGTGAAAGAATAATGTTTCTTTACTGTTTAGGAAACTTTGACTTGGGTTTTTCTGTTATGTGAAGCCCAAGGCATCATAACTAATGTACACAGCAGGTATTTTAGAGAAGATCTTAGCATAATCACTGGCCCATAAAAAGTGTTCAAGTACTATTTGTTAACTTAATAATGAATGCCAGGAGGTTAACATTATCTTACAGATTTGAGGAAACTTTAGGGAGTCAAAATTTATTTGGGCTGAGGATGATAATGATGGAGGGTGACTACAAGGAAATAATGGTTATAATGTAAGTGGCGTGATGGGGGGAAAGGCACATTTTAGAACCTCTAGTGACCACTTAGAGCTTGACCCTCTTTTCTTGAAGTGAGAACATGAACTCACAACAGAATGTTTTTTCTCACCCTTCATCCTAGTGTGAATGTCTTTCAACTCTATTACAGCAAGGCTGGCTCCTCCACATTTCTAGCCTGTAGGCACCACACTAGCAAACATTATCTCCTTCCCACAGGGAATATAGCATATTTTCACAATGGAAAAATAGGACAGCCACCAAACGTGTAAAATATAAAACAAAACAGAAGAATGTGCTTATTGGCTTTTCCTTCTATCAGCATTCTAGGAGAAAGAAACTTGTCTTTTGAAGATCCATTTAATTGGGCAAGAGGAAAATACAAACTAAAATGCAAGGAAGAGTTTCAGATGAGGGAGACAGGTAGAGACAAAACCGAAGAGCCTATCACTCACAAGGAGAGAGCCTGTCTACTTCTGTAAGTGTCCCTTAGGTACAGGATAAATTTTCCTTCTAATGAGAAGCTCTAAACCATTTACAATGGTGTCAGTACCTCTTGAAAATGATCAATTAAAGTTTTATTGAAAAAAACATAAAGCCTTTTTCTCCATTCTCATTATCAAGATCTCACAACCAAGCATTCAATCTTGAAGCTCTCACGTTCAAGTATTCATAACAATGCATGACCCTGAGCTTTCTCCAACTCCCTTTCTTCCCTCCCTTCTCCAAGCAGGCAGTAGCGCCTATTTTCTCTATATTCACTTAGAGTTTTCCTATTTATTGATTTCCCTCAGATACTTTTTTTAAAGATTTTATTTATTTACTTGAGAGAGAGAGAGAGTGCAGGAGCTGGGGGAAGGGGCAGAAGGAGAGGGAGAAGCAGACTCCCTTGCTGAGCATGATCCTAGGACCCTGAGATCATGACCTGAGCCCAAGGCAGACACTTAACTGACTGAGCCACCCAGGTGCCTGATTTCTCTCAGATTCTTGTCTCTAAGTAAATTAATACAAAAATATTTACTGGAAGCTTGCAAGACACAAAACTGGTTTGGTAACATAAAAAGATGTATAAAACTTTGACCCCACTTTCAAGCATCTCAGAATAAAGTTTAGGAGACAGACACTTAAGTAGTTCTATTATAAGCCACACTGTGATAAATGCCATAACAAAAATCTTTAAGCAAAGAAAATGGAAGTAACTGGCTCCCCACTGGAGTCTAAATGTAAACTGTCTCCTGCCTACTGCTCATTGAGCCTCTCTCTTCGATTCAAACTCACCATGTTTAAGAAAGAATTCACCATATTTCCTCAAAAATTGTTCTCCATTGTGATGACTATTTCTACTAGCAGCTTCACAGTTAGCCTGGTCACTCATGCTTGAAAGGTGGGTATTCTTTGCATTTTCCTCAGATTCATGCTCCCCATCTAGCCATTCACCAAGTTCTGTTCATTTTTCTTTTGAAATGTCTCTTTTATCCTTCTGTTCTATGGTCATTACAACCTCTCTAGTCCAAAATTGGATCACTTTATACCTATATTCTGGTAATTTCCTAGCAGATGTCTTTGGATCCAGGCCTTCCCTCACCTAAATCATCCTGTGTACTTCAAAAAAACCCACAGAATTCTAAAATAGGGAGAGACACTGCCCTCCAAAGCAAAAGTCTGCACAAATTAATTTGGGACTGTAGAGCAATAGCTATCGATTAGCCGCATACTTATTGATGGAAACTCAATTCTTCAAAAAAATTTTTATTGAATTTATAGATTATTTTGATTGGTAGAAAATTAGTCTTTATATTGCTAAGTCTATACATTTTTTGGTAGGTCTCTCCCTCGAATTCTAGTTTTGCATCTGAAAAAAGATTTCTATCAACCTTTAAAGAAACCTATTTTGTCTCTTTAAGCCCTATTTTTAAAAAAAACTGGGTAAATACACACTGTTCCCATAATTGGGTCTGATATAAATTTTAGGCCTCACCATTTTGATTGTTTTCCTGTTGGTACTTAATAACTGTCTGCATTATTATTATTTTTTATTTATTTTTCGGGGGGTGTCTAAGACCCTTTTTTTAATTTCATTTTATTTTTTCAGTGATCTAAGATTCCTTGTTCATGCACCACACCCAGTACTCCATACAATACGTGCCCTCCATTATTTAAAATGTAGTGTCCAGAACTAAAAAAGAGTAGTTTGGAATTTATCTACATTGAATTTTCATTATTCTACTCATCTCACAAATTCAAGAATCTTAAATACTCCCAATTTTTATTGATCCAAAGCGCAACTCCTGAGCTATACTTGGCAGTTCTAGCCCAACTTATTTATCCTCAGTGTCTTAAAGCATCTTCTGCTTTAGCTGGCCTGGGATACTCACATTAGTATTCCTTTTCATTCATTCATCCACTTACCCTTCCAAGACTTTCCTTATATTTATCCTTTTGTTTGAAATTACTTATCTCCATTCTATCTATTTTAATTTTCTCTTGCCTCTGAAACTCAGTTCCAGACTATGTAGTAAGAAAGAGGGCCTCCAGACTATAGAGTAAGAAGTCTCAACTTTGCCCTTGGCAAAAGGAGGACATCTTGAGGCTCCTAGGATATTCTGACAGGACTGTTTGCTGACAGCTTTGGCCATCACCAAGTGTCTAATAATGTGATGTATGACAGGGGCTTTGAGGCATCACCATATCAGTTCTGACCTCTGGAGGAACAGATGACTAAAGGTAGCCCGACCTTGTGAGGGGCTGGGGATGAAAAGGAAGCCACCTTGGCGGTATGCGATTGAGCCCTGATAAAAACTCTGGACACCAAAGGCTCAAAGGAGTTTCCCTGGTTGGCAATACTCTGTGTGTATTATCCCACGTTGTGGCCAGGAGGAGGTCACACCATCTATGACTCCACATGGAGAGGACAGCCAGAAGCTGTGCGTTTGAACTTCTGCCTGACTCTGCCCTGTGTGTGTCTCTTCCTTTGGCTGATTTTCAGTATTCTTTCTCTGTAATAAACCCTGAGTATAATAGCTTTCAGTGTGTTCTTGAGTCCTGTGAATTATCAAACCCAAGGATGATTGCGGGGGTGTCTGAATTCATAGCCAGCTGGTTTGAAGTGAAAGTGGTCCTGGGGACTCATGAATTTATCTTATGTCTGAAATGAGGGCAGTCTTGCAGGGACTGTTCCCTCAAACTGTACAGTTGGTTAAACGCATTGCATAGAACCACTTCCTTCTTGAAGCAGTACTATCTACCTCCCTGATGTCTTCCTCTCCTAAACATCTATAGTGTTTATATCGAGGATCACTAACATACATCGCTGGAGGTAGGTTATTAAGCAGACATTATGATAATTACCAGCAGAGGTTTGAATTTTCATAACCAAGAAATTTAGTGACCTGGTAACTTCTGATGTCAGGAAAAAGGAAAAGAAGGAGAGAAAAGACTACATATGTAATGTTGTGAAAAGGGGGAAGAAAGAGAAGATGGTGATACTAGAAAGAAGATATTAAGCAGTTTCCTTAGGAATCGTTGCATTAAAGAAATAGTTCAACAGTTTTGTCAACATACATGGAGCACTTGTTAGGTGTTGAAAATGTGACACCAGCTTTCCAGGAGCAATTCTTGATGAAGGTACCTGATAATTGGTACAATATTGTGTGAGTTTTGTTTTGTCGTGTTTTGACAGAAAATTATCCCAGAGGCTTCAGGTTTTGGGAGTCAATCTCTGCCTTTCCCACATCTTATAATTTCAGCTGAGTAAGACTGTCTAATGCTCACTGCCTATGACTGGAAGTTTATCACTTAATGATAATTTTTTCCCATTTCTTCACTAAATGTTAAGGGTCAGTTTGGGGCTCCTGCCCAGTTTAACAGAAAGGGATAATTCTAAGTAATGTAAGATACTCTGAAATAGAAAGAAAGGACATGAACAGCATATAAATAAAGCAATATGGAAACAGCATAAGAAACCAAAAGGAATAGAGGAATTAAAGGGCCAGAAAATGGGTTCATGCTGGCACCTGCAATTAGTTTGAGGGAAGATATCCAGGGACACTTAGAAAAGTCCTGAAATCCGAAATGGTGATGAACTGATTCTTGGTTTGAGTACAACAGTAGGGGGTGTTAAGAGAGGATGGGAAGAATGAAGTACACATTGGTCAGAAGTTTGATATCCTTTCTTTATAAAATCCATGTTGCTTTCTTGGTTTTATTTTTTTACTTCTTTGAGAACTTGTGTAAGGGGACCAGAATTCACATTTCTTTGGGCTCGGATTATGACAGACTCCATTTTTTTTTATCCCAAGATAATGCTTTTCAGAAAGAAAAACATCTCAAATAGGCATCCTGGAGGGTCCTGAAGGACCTTAAATTGGGACAATTCTATACAAACAGAATGTTTGATTATCTGCTTGTTCTGTTCAAATAACACTACAGATCCTCGCTGAGCTAGGGAGATGTGCAGTAGATCAATAACAAGGCAAGAAATCATTATTTACCTGCTAGAGTGCTATGATAACCTATCAACAGGATACATGTGTAAATCCTTACTTTATAAGCAGTCTCCACATTCCACTAGACCCTTCCATAGACAGCTAAACCACCTGCAACTTCGCTAACATCCATCCTTAGTGCTAGAAAACTTATCCACCAAAATAATCCACTAGATTTTGATGTGCTTAATCTGGTTTCTATTTGAAACATTAGCATTTATGCATTAAATAAGTAGTCATGTATGCAGTTCCCATAATTGCCATCTGATTCCAGTATACTAGAAAGAATTGGGAGAAGAGCTTATTAATATTGAAATTTCCAATAAGAAATGCATGTTTAATTGAAGTGGTATTAGCTAGTACTTTACATACTGGGTTGGTAAGTGCTGATCAATTGACAGATGATGCTGTTATTAAGTAAAGAGAAACTACTATTCCTGACGGAAAGAAATGCTGTTTTTAGGGAACAACATGTATCTTTATGATTTTCTGTGTTAAAATAATTTTCTGAAATAATACCAAGTGTGAATGTGTATGAGAAATATATTTGGAACTGTCAGGAGTTACCCTATAAATTGTTTGAAATATGTATTTCTCTTTTAAGCAGAAACATTTACTCTTATTCCATACTTTTAAAAAATTCCAAATATGCTTTTCTAAAGACAATTTGAAAACCTTTTTGAGACTGAGGGTTTTCAATCTCTTTTATGAGAGCAGATGAATAAATGACTTTTAAGGTAGCTGATTCCCCAGGGTAGAATTGGTTTGTTGCTTCTCTAAATTGTGGTAGCTTAAGATCTCATTTTTTTTTCAACATATATTCTCTACTTCTTTAAAAAGCCATATAGAGAGGATGACGAAAAATATATGATTGTGAAATACACAGATGTAAATACATGCAGCATATCAAACGTATATGTCATATGTTTCATATTTATATATCAAATGAAATATGTCAGGTAAAATAAAACCTAACACTAATGTTTCTTATTATTAGAACCTCTTTTTCACTTGTTAATACCCATTTTACTCAGGATAGGATATTAAACTACATAACTTTTGTGTTTCAGTCAGGAGATCATGCTAAATGAGATGAGAAGTTATCCCATAGCTTTTGCAATTACAGAAACAAATGTATGCTGATTAAAATTTATGAGCTAATAGCCCCCATAGTCCCTAGCACAGTAGTAAAAACTAGTTTTTACTAATTTAAAACTAGTTTACTAGCACAGTAGTAAAAACTCAACATGAGTTCATTAATAATTATTGAAATGGATATTGTTTCTGTAAGTCTAGGCCTGGGCCTGTCTAATAAAATACACAAATGGAAAAACATGAACTGCGTTAATGATGAGAGGTAGTGGTCATCAAATGCCCCCTTTCTTTGGAATGCTTAAGCAATTCTCCGTATGTGTTAAGATGAAGTTTGTCGCATTCAAAATCATAACGCTGTAAAATATGCCTTTATCTCTCTCAAAACACTTCCTTCTGGGTTGGGAAGTTTCCTGCAATAAGATAGTGTGATGGACTGTTTGACTTTCCAAGGTCTATTAATCTATGAAGTGAAAATTAATATCCTTTCATCAGATGAGGCTGGTATCCAATTATCGGTAGAGCAGATGTTGTGCTTTTCTGCCGGGTATGAAGAAAAGGGATGTGCATCTCATGCTTCAAGAGGTGTACCAACATAAGCAGGACATCCTCACTGCGCTACTGCTACTCTGGAGGTAAATTGCATCAGTGTGCAGCAACCTCCTGCAGTCCCTCCAAATACCAGAAAGGAAAAGCACAGCTATGAAATGTCCAGGCTTGGCTCTCCTCAATAGTAAATTATGGGAATGGGACTCATACAGCTGCTATGGGTACCTGCTCTCTGCCAGATCCCCTTGCTTCTATTTCTTCTGCCCACTGGGTATAGCCAGTCATTTCCAAAAGCTAATTTGCAGTTGATTATGCAATCTGCCAAAACCCAATCACTGTGCACATTCATGACCACTCAGAAGATTATTTGCCTTAATCATAGGAGACCTCTAGGTCATTTCTCCACCATAGGGAATATATTCAGTGGAGATGGTTAGGGGGTTGCCCACTATACAGCTGCCTGCCAGGTCTCTTGGCTTTTATTATTTTCATCTCTCGGATGTGGCCAGTTCTATCCAACGACGCTTCAAAGACAAATCCATTCCCTATCAGTGAGAAACCCTCTGCTGACTACTGACTTCTGGGGCAGAGGGATAAATACAAAAACCTTGAGGATACTTCAGGATTAAGGCTTCTTTCTTTTTCTTCTTTTTTTAAAGAGTAATGTTAGTTTTTAGCAAGAGCTCATTCTCTTCCATGTAGCGAAGTAGACTTTCTTTGGATATGAAACACACACACACACACACACACACACACACACACACGCACACGCACACGCGCGCACACATACACACATACACAAAAGTCTTCTAAATATCAGACCTCTTGTTGGGGTTTTTTGGGATTGTGATAACCCTCCATAGCTATAAATTACTATTTGAATTCTTTTTTTAAGATTGTATTTATTTGTCAGAGAGACAAAGAGAGAGCATAAGCAGGAGAAGCAGGCAAAGGGAGAGGCAGGCTCCCTGCCAAGCAGGGAGCCCAATAGGGAGCTCCATCCTAGGACCCTGGGATGATGATTGAGCTGAAGGCAGACACTTACCTGACTGAGCCACGCAGGTGCCCCTACTGCTTAAATATTTTACTTTCAAAAATTTCTTTTTAGAAGTAGACTAGATCAAATTTCAACACATACCCAGGGACTGTGTCTTACAGAGACTGGCGCAAATAATCACCTAATGCAGGGAAGGCAACGATGCACCGTGTATACTGCTACTTCCCTTTGTCTGGCTATCTATCTATCTATCTATCTATCTATCTATCTATCTATCTATCATCTATCGTGTCTGTTATGTGCTGAGCACTATTATAGGCAATCAGGATGCAACAGGAAACAAAGAAGACAATCTTCCTCATGGTGTTTATACTATTGGGGATAGAAATATCAGTGCTCTTATCACAGAGTCATTTCTTCCTAACTCCTGACACAGCCATGACATCCTTCTCATCCTTGCTCCAGACTCAACACCTACCTATAAGAGTAGGCATGTAGAATAAGACCTATTGGCCATCCCTGATTTAGGAAAGCCTATCAGTGATAGAAAAATAGCTTAGCTACAAGAAAAAAAGTACACACCACATTATATTGAAACACCTGAATCAAAATCTTTAAGCCATAATAAATGCCAGATCAATGTATGGGCCATTAACTATTTAACCTACACTTCTCAACACTGAATTTTTTTTTTTTTAAGATTTTATTTATTTATTTGACAGAGAGAGATCACAAGTAGGCAGAGGCAGGCAGAGAGAGAGGGAAGCAGGCTCCCCGCTGAGCAGAGAGCCCTACGCGGGGCTTGATCCCAGGACCAGGATCATGACCTGAGCCAAAGGCAGCTACTTAACCAACTGAGCCACCCAGGCGTCCCTCAACACTGAGTCTTATTGGACTGCCAAGTAATGTGATTTTTCCCCCAAGTTTTTATTTAAATTCCAACTAGTTAACATACAATGTAATATTAGTTTCAGGTTAGGATTTAGTGATTCATCACTTACATACAACATCCAGTGCTCATCACAAGTGCCCTCCTTAATCTCCATCACCTATTTCACCCAAAACTCCTCCCCCTCCAGTAACCATCAGTTTGTTCTCTATAGTTAAGAGTCTGTTTCTTGGGTTGCCTCTCTTTTTATTCCCCCATGTTCATTTGTTTTGTTTCTTAAATTCCATGTATGAGTGAAATCATATGGTATTTGACATTCTCTGATTTATTTCACTTAGCATAATACTGTCTCTGTTTAATGAATTAAACTTTAATTTTAGAAATGCATCTTAAAAGTTTTATTTGTTAACAGATTAACAGATTTTTATGAACCAAAAAATGGAATACCAAAGAAATCAGTTGTACAATTTCTTCATGGTTCTTCTTCTGTGTATACACACATATTTCAAGAACATGAAGTTAATATGGCTAAAACTGTGTTAAATATCTTATTGTCAATGACATCTTGATTCAAGCAAGTTTTAGCTCCAGCTATCAGGCTCAGGTCAGACTGAGAATGAATAAAAGCCACATTGCTGAGCTATAGGAATAATCTAAATGAGGAAATGACAATAATCACCTTTTCCATTTTATCCTATCCTTAAGTCTACTAGTTTTATTTTTTTAACCAGCTTTTTAAAGTGAAAACTGAATTTTGACCAACATAATATCTCGCTTTTGGAATGGGCCAATTTCTTCACATCTATTACATAAAGAAGTCTCACCTTCTTTGCTTATGTAAATGTCTTTGAACTTCCAAAGACCAGATGAAGTGCCACCTCATCCTTAAAGTTCTCCCCCATCTGCAATAGACTCTTCTCTAAGATCTATCAATATTTAATGTTTATAATAATAATAGTATATTTAAGTATGCTCGTTTAAAAACAGTATATTGTAATTGCTATGTGGTATTTAAAAACTGTTACAGATTTTTGTCTTATTCTACAGTAGGATTGGCATTAGTATGCAAATGATACCAAAGAGTGAATATCAGCTTTTCCATATATTTGTTATTGGTCCCCATTTTAATTATTATTTATTTCTTCTATACAGACATACAATAGTATGTGCACACACATTCTTTTCTATTTGAACCCTAATAATAGATTGTGATCCAATAAAGATGTGACTTTTTAACCACTTGGTATTGATTTATATCTTTGATTTATTAATTTATATCTTTATTGATATATATCTTTACAATTGATTTATATCTTTAAAGCAATGATGGCATATTTTCTTTGAAATTATATCATTTGTGGGGCACCTGGGTGGCTTAGTTTGTTAAGCATCTGATTCTTGGTTTTAGCTCAGGTCATGAACTCAGGGTCATGGCAGGGAACACCTCAGGGAGCTCTGGGCTTGGCATGGAGTCTGCTTGGGATTCTTACCCCCCCCCCCTGCTCCTCCCCCTGATCACGGAGCACTCTCTCTCTAAAATAAGTAAATAAATAAAATCTTTAAAAAGCAATTAAAAATAAAAATAAAATTATATCATTTGTGACACCTTCATAGTGATTCAATGAATAAAATAAGTTTTAACTTTACCACAAAGTAAATATTTTCAGCATGATTTTTAATGTCATTTGAGGTGTAAATGAACCTACAATCTGGAATATTGCTGAAAGTCTCAACCATCAGTTTTCCATGTTACAAAAGAGATTCGTCCTGAATTGAGAAACATTAATTCTAGGTTTTATCACCTGACTCTGCCTCTAAAAGCTGTACCTATGACTAGAAAATTCTTTCAGCTTGACAAACCTTAGTTTATATATCTATAAAATGAAGAGTGATCTCCATGGGCCCTTTACTACAACAACAACAACAACAACAACAACAACAAAAACAACTGCCCAATATTCTGTGTTGATACAAAAATGTTCACTCCCTAGTAACATGTCAAAGAAAGCCAAAATGTACAATATGATAGTGAAAAGACAAGGTTTACAAGAATGTAAATAGGACGAAATAGCATGAGAAGAAATTTAAGGACTATTTATCTATCTGCCTTCAATAGAGACTATTATAGTTATTGTAAGTCACACACAAAAAATCTTTATTAAAATAAAACATTAATTATTTATATATTCAAAAGGCAAACATTGATCAGCATTGTTCTATGTGTACAGAATTCTATTGACTTCTGCTACACTTTCAGAAGGCAAAATACACTGAAATAGTCAACAATGAATTAAAAGTGATTCTATTTAACCTTCAGGTTTATTGTAAATTTGAATATATAATTAGATATGCCCTATGACTATTTGGCTGGAAGCCAATCTTTTGGAAAAGAAAGAAAGTTGAGGGTTGTAACATTGAGTATACATATAATTCTCTCAGGCTGTGAAATGTCTCTTAAGGTATGATTTAGTCAGTAAAATTCCTGCGGCCTGAAACAATGTTAAAATGCTCACCAAGTCAAAGACTGACTTCTGAAATTGGCTTGATGACTTTGCAGATCCAGACTGCAAAGAGCTTTTGGAGTGCGACTTGAGAAGGAGCAAAATGAAGACGAGCATTTTGACTGCTTTTCAGGGACCTTAACTGCAACTGACAGTATGTTCAGCATAATGTGCTCTGCAAAGCTGAGTGTTGGGTAATAAAAAAGGAGGAGTGGTATTTCATGCTTACCTAAGTTTAGGAAATTCTGAATTAAACAGTTCTGAATTAAATTCTAAATTAAACAATTAAAATTCTAAATTAAATTCTGAATTAATCAGGAAATTCTGAATTAAACCAGGTTTCTTTATTGCAGAGTTTTTCCGAATCTCTAGTATGTTTAATGTATAACTTGAATCTTCAAGACAATGATATAGTATGCAGAGTCATCAAACATATTTGACCAACAGAACCATTTTGTCTCAAAATATGCCACAAGACTAGCCTTTGTGGTCTAGTATGTAAATCTCCCTTTGTCTCCAAAAGCCTTTGTTTCCCCATTACATATCACATCACATTTAATTGTTTATTGGAGGCTCAACCCAACAAAACGGAAAGAGTTTAGCTCCCAGGAGCCCAGAGACTTTTACAGAAGTTCTGCAGAGTTGAAGCATTATTTTTACTTATTGATTCCATGTAGATCAATGCCAGGATGTTGTAAAATAAATCATCTGATAGGAATTCTTTTCTGGTTGTGTTGAGATAAGCTAAATCAAAGAGAGATATATTCTTTCGTTACTATTCTTAGTGTCACAGAATATCAGCATTTGTATTTGCACTGAGATGATGGGTCAAAGAAACACAGAACCAATATTAAATATAACTGATGTGAATAACCTTGTAGTGTGAACACATAATAAGGCCTATCTTTCTTCCTTTATATCTGAACTTAAATTGGCCAAATTCTACATTAGGATTTTAGAAAAAGCAAAGCAAAACAAAAACAAAAGCCTTAAGAACATATTCAGTGGAGGGCTCACATTGTAATATCTACAGCTATATTCTGCAAAAGTAGTTGGATTCGTTGGAAATCTGTTAAAAGTGGGAATAACTGGAATTCTAGATGTAAGTAAATGATGAATTATGATGCATGAGGAACTTCATAATCACTTGCTTAATTAAAGTATTACTATTGTTTATTCTTAAACAAACCCCAATATTTTCCTTTCAAAATATTTTTGAAATATTTTGAAGTATTTCATGTTTTATTTTAATGAAATATTTTGTGTTTTGTAGAATCAAGTGTTATATTTTAAAAATAACTGTCAATAACATTAAATTAAATCTTTTATGAGATAAAATTTTTTTTCTGTTGTGAATATTGTGAAAACACTTCTCACCACCCCCACTCCATACATAACATAAAGTATATAGATAGAAACATATTTAACATAATGCTTTAATAAACAAAGGTGAAAGTGAAAATCATTTGTGATAACTGGACTGTATTTAAGAAAAAATTATCTGTATTCTTTAATGTTGCATTTTTCCAAGTTTTAAATGTTGTGGTATTTAGTTTGAGTGCAGTCGATACAAAGACTAAACACCAGTGACACAAAATTTGTGTAACATCTGTTCACAGAAAAACTATTCTTGGTATCACTAATTTAAGTAGTACTTGGAAGGAAACAAATACTAAGAAAAATTTTTAAGTTGTGTTAATGAAAATGCTATAAGAATAAGATGCACTGGAAACTCAGGTTATCCAGAAGCTAATAGATTTGCTATTAACATATAATAGTTTGCCTTATAAAACTTGGACAAGAAATATGATACATGTAATACACTAATAAATGTGACAGATTAAATAATTTCTCCTGTAGAAGAGTTACAGGTATAATTATACATACAATTTAGAAAGATTGAATTCAGATGAATCTTGTAGAATTCAGTTTTATTGGCCTTGTAAGTAGACTTCATACAGTAATTCAAAAAGTTAAAGTCTTTGGATTAAGTAGGCATATTTAGGGTGCTAATATACTGAAATATTTTCCTACCTACTTTCTGTTTGCCCCCACTTTTACCTCCTCCCAAAAATAAGCTATGAGGAAAAGCACACAGAGTGATTATTATCTTGGCAAATCTGCCAATAGTTAGGTCCTAGTTCTTACTCTTGTGAGACCAGAAATTATTTTTCCTATGTTTTTAGTTGATAATATTAGGATAGGAATTCTTGCTGAATAAATTCAGAAGCTAAGGAAGATAAGCCAGTGTCTAAATGTATACTAAAAACTCTGATTGATTAGCATCTTTCTCCTGAAATTGAGCCAAAATTAATACCCTACCTTTATTAAGTACAGTGGTGTTTATATATATATTTTCTAAAATATCTCTCAGTCCTAATAGGTATCTGTTTTTACCTTCATAATGAACAGAAGAAACTGAGACTCAGGGAAGTGAAGCAACCTGTTTAGGGTCACACAGCCGGAAAAATACAACCTCAGATTCAAACTGAGGTCTCAGGCAGCTTATTCCAGTTCAGTGTTTTCAAATTGAGATCTGTTTGAATTCTTTTTAAAGAGATTTTATGATCCAGTGAACTTGAGACTATGTGCATGGACCGCGGATTTTTTAAAAAACTTGTTCATTATTCACTGCATAAGGAAATGTGTTTTCTTAAAAGATATATAAAATTGGTAAAAATGATTCTTTAAGGATTATCTTAAAAAATGAAAATATAAAATTTCAAAATTCTCATAGAATTTATGGGCCTTTAAGAGGATGGGTGAGATTCTCAGCTGAAAAACTGGCTTAATTTTTAAAAACATAGGATTTGGAGTCAGATAAAGCCTGAGTGCAATCACTCACTCATTAGCTCTCTTGGCTTCAGTTTCTTCTGTAAGTTGGGATGAAAATATCCACTCTTAGGATTATCATGAAAATTAACTGAGATAATATATTTAAAATTATTGAATACAGTGTCCACTACAGAGTAACTGCCCCATAAATGGTAATGACTGTGATCTGTATTTCCATCCCAGGGCTGTCCACTGAGACATGCTGACTTTCTTTCTGAGTATCATCACTAGCTCATTAAGCCTGGAATCAGGTTCAGTCCCAAGCATTCCTGGCTCTCTGCTAAGCAGATCCAATTTGCATTTGTCTGCCAGAGAAATCTCTCCTGGTCAGGGCTTAGAGGGACAATAAATAGTTCGATGACTCCCTTGGAGGGCTACTAATTCATACCCTACATTCTTTAATTAGATATGTTAAGATCTGTAAACCATTCACAAGGAAGTCAAAAACCTAGAACACTGTTTGTTTTTGTTGTTGTTGTTGTTGTTTATTCAAGGTAATGTTGAAGCCTTAGCTCTTTATTTTGGAAGGCAGATCTATTTCCAAATTCTTGAAGTAGCACTTAATTTTGGCTCCTTTTTATTAACTACTATGAAAGATAACTTGTGTGAAAAATGTAAAGTTAACTACTCCATAGGTGCTCCTTAGTGTCACAGGCTATGTGGGACATGGAAAGGCAATAAGTGAGAGTGGACGGAGAAAATGGGAAGGTGACTGATTTCATATCTGCTTAGGAAGGTACAAGATAACCTGCTTTTACTTGCCACCAAGAGCTTTATGTCACTCCATCCCAATGCAGCAGGCTTTGAAGGGTTCATCCGTCTATGGTTAGATGAGCCCATTGGAAATTTTTGCATTTGCGCCAGACCCATTTTTTTTAGAACTTGTCAAAGTGAAGGATAAGTTAGTTGTGATTTGTCACTCTTGGGAATTTTAATTAGTAGCCTGGCAATATAGGAAATGGTAGAGTTGCTTTCTTTCATTGTGCTTGGTTCCAGGGTCTCTGACCTGGGACAGATATTTATGTCTGAGTTGAATTTTTCTCATTCTAAATTCCTGGATTCAATGCAGATATTTCAGAATAAACTATATTCACCAAGTGCTATGTACCCATCTGACTGGGAAACAGTCAATTTAACTAAGCTCATAAGGAACACCAAAGCAATTTCACAGCCGATTTAGACCCGTAGACCTTTTACATCCTTTTTATAGGAAAGTCATAGAATTTAAGAGTTGGAAGCAAACTTTAAGATCATCTACTCCAACCACTCCATTTTAGAGAATCTATATTCCTGGGGTAATGAGAGAGTTCATTGAGGACAGGAGCCACATCTTACTCCTCAATATTCTTGAGTGAGTTGAGACATGTCTAAACCCCTAAACTAATCATTGACTTGATTTTAGGCATTTTTGAATAATGAACAGTGGCCTTCTAATCATTATACTATATTGTTTAAATAGATTATCCTATATCACTCAGTCTCCAACAAATGAAATATTAAATACAAATAGATGGTATGGCACAGTGTTCTTCAACAACCAGGCAACAGGATTGGATTTTTCATATTTCAATGGTCAGGGACACAAACAATTTCAATATATTACTATTGAGTATTTTATTTTATTTTATTTTAAAGATTATATTTATTTATTTGACAGAGACAGAGATCACAAGTAGGCAGAGAGGGGGAAGCAGGCTCCCTGCTGAGCAGAGAGCCTGATGCAGGGCTGGATCCCAGGACCCTGGGATCATGACCTGAGCCTAAGGCAGAGGCTTTAACCCACTGAGCCACCCAGGAGCCCCACTATTGAGTCTTTAGATGCAAGCTTCACTCAAAGGGTTAGAACAAATCACACTTTGGTGAATATTACTGTGGGAGGGAAAAAGATGTAAAATTCCAACACAAATCAGAACAGATCTTTCTTGACTTACAATGGATTTATGTCCTGAATAACACAAGCTGAAAGTATCATAAGTCAGAAATGTATTTAATGCACTCAATCTATTGAACATCGTAGTTTAGCCTCGGCTATCTTAAATATGCTCAGAACACTTAACATTAGCCTATAGTTTGATAAAATCATCTAACACAAAGCCTATTTTATAATAAAGTGTTGAATATCTGATGTAATTTATTGAATATCGTACTAAAGGAGAAAAGTGGAATAATTGTTATCAGTTGTTTGCCTTCATGATCACGTGGCTGACTGGGAGCTGGGTCTTGCTGCTGCTGCCCCGCACCACAAAAGAATACTGGACTGGATATTGCTAGCCCAGGAAAAGATCAAAATTCAAAACTGAAAGTACAGTTTCTACTGAATGCATGTTGTTTTCACATCATCCTGAAGTTGAAAAATTGTTAAATTGAACCATCCTAAATCAAGGACCCTCTGTATGTGGGAAGGACACTGAAGACTTCAGTAGAGAATATGGCACAGAGGGGCCGCCTAGGGACTGCATTCTTCTGGCTGTGAAAAGTACAGATTTGTTAGCATGGAGAATGGGATTTGTCTATATTTCGGGTCATCTGTCAATACATTATAATACAGAATGTCTATTCATAATTTGCTCTGTACTGTGAAGTTCAAAAGATAAACCGAATAATTCCCTGCAAGCCTTTAAATAGCACAAAGGAAAAACAGTGTAAGATCTTTATCAAAGTGCTGTGCTCCTTATGGGTACAAATACCACCAGTTCTAGATAAACCCAATAAGCAGAATTTCTAACATATGATGTGATAAAAGAGGTAGAACACATTCCTGCCTTCACTATTCTGTTTTAGGATTATCCCTATGATATATTTAGCACAATGCATTGCACAAAATAGATACTTGATAAGGATGTTGAATGGATGCCTGCATTAATACATGGATAACTACATGAATCCTTGAACTTAAGGAATTTCAAGAGAGATAATGTTACCTTGGAAAGTGGACAGGTCTGATTTGTCCTCAGTACCTAGATGATCTGTAGTAAGACAGCCAACTCATATCTGGGTATAACCTCATTTTGAAATTGAGAGAAATCCTGAAATCAAAGGACTCTGGTGACTCCAGTTGAGTAGAATGGTAAAGGAGGAGGTAAAGCCAGAAAAGTGTCAAAAAAAGTGCTATAAATGAAATATAAAGATTGGTGAGATGAACCATCATTTCTTTTTGCTTGTTTGTTTTTTGAATGACTTTTTATAAGGAACACATATCAAGCAAACATTAAGAAGATTTAATAAAAAATCATCAGGATAAATAACAAGGTTTCTACATCCAGATGAATAATATGAGGTGAAAAATTATGTACAGCTCTGCAGGTGTTACTAAATATTTCGGTGGAAGATGTTATTATTTTCTAGGCATCCCTGCACAGCCCTCTCAGTGTTTTTTCTCATTTAGTTTTCAACACAGTCATTTGAGGTTGGCTTCAATATTCCAATTTTCAAGGTGAAGAAACAAGTTCATCAAAGTTAAGGAAGTTACCCAAATTGAGTGATAGATACAGAATTAAAATTCAAGCCCACAGAAAAGCGCACTGTGTTTAATGCTTGGAGCTATTTCTCTGTAATCATGTGTTTAGCCATTTTGTTTATTATCCTCCATAAGGAAATGATCTGAAGGTAGGTTAGAGTTTGGTATTTCTTCAAATCTTTTTTTTTTATTTAATTTTATTTTTTAAGTATTCCAAGATTCATTGTTCATGCACTATACCCACTGGTCCATGCAATATGTGCCCTCCTCAATACCCACCACCAGGCTCACCCAACCCCCCACTCTCTCCCCTCCCAAACCCTCCGTTTGTTTCTCAGAGTCCACAGTCTCTCATGGTTCATCTCCCCCTCCAATTTTCCCCAATTCACCTTTCCTTTCCTTCTCATAATG
>CM053606.1:50295186-50418172 GCA_028646535.1 Procyon lotor
GGACCTAAATGATATAAATCCATTTTCTTCAATATATTCTCAATGTGTCCAATATTTTCATAACTACATCCACTTTATCTCTGCTTTAACTCTCTGACAGTAATATTACAAAATATGTAATCTGTCTTGAATTATTTTACATTCTCTCTTTCCACTTCTGTAGAAGGAGCAAATGGACATTTGAAAATCTGATGTCTCTTATCCCCTGAATACTTTTGTGAAAATTTTCATTTACTGCTTTTTATTGAATAAAATGTTTTTATCTTTTTATTTTTATTATTATTTTTTAAACATTTTATTTATTTATTTGATAGAGAGATCCCAAGTAGGCAGAGAGGCAGGCAGAGAGAGAGAGGGTAAGCAGGCTCCCTGCTGAGCAGAGAACCCGATGCGGGGCTCGATCTCAGGATGCTGAGATCATGACCTGAGCAGGAGGCAGAGGCTCTAACCCACTGAGCCACCCAGGCGCCCTAAATAAAATGTTTTTAATGCTTTGTTTTAAATGACTAGGTCTTTTACCAGTTTAGCTTTATTCATAGGGTAAATTATTTTCTCACCTACCTTTAATGATCTTTTGCTTAGAGTTATATATTGACAAGTTCTTCTCTTTCGTATCTTGCACAGCAGACTGCACATACTTTGAAAAGCTTTTGTTTATCATTTATACCACTCTTTAAATCCTGCTATAACCACATGCTCTTCAAATCCCTGACTAACCAAACTGTTCTCTGGAGGCCTTCAACAAATTCACAATTAATGAAGGATGAGTTCCACTGAAAGCTCTGTTTGTTTTTCTACCCTTCAATTCCATTCAATTCAACATATATTTATTGATCTTTGTACAGTAATCCTTTTTAAACCTACATCTTTTTTCCCTAAGACTGCAGTGCCGAGGAATTCAACTTTAAACCATTTTTCATGTGTTTATTGTTTTGAAACATTGAATCCTAGCAACCAATTGACCAATATGGGTGAATGATTATCTGACCATTTGAATGACTATTGCCTTAGGTATTCCATAGACAGTGGCTGAAAGTGTAAGAACTCAGAGAGCTCTTGAGAGACTATGCGGTCCGGTTGATATGTAGTCCAATATATCTATATCTATATGTGCTATATATATGATATTTTATATACGTAATATGTTATATAAGTGTATATTTTTCTTCGCATTTTGAACTACACTTTTGTTATGTTTCCTCTGTAGCAGGGGCTCTTTCAGGTACTTTACCAGTTTTATTTACTCAATTTTCATAATAACTCCAAATGGCAGTTACTATTATTATTCCGCCCTCATCCCATTTACCAAATGATGACTCTGAGTCAGAAAGAGGTTAAGTAACTCAACTCAGCCAACAGGTAGCAGAGCTAGGATTCCAACCCAGACAGCTGGCCAAATTCTTAACCCTTACGCTCTGCATTGTTTAAAGACATATGAATCTTGGTAGAGGAAAGAATAATTTGTTTGCTTTCTCACCTGTGATTTTTTTTTTTTTGTAAGAGTCTCTTCCACTGAAAGAACTTTTGATACAGATAGCCTATTGAAAAAGTCTTTTTAGGCTTATCTTCAATAAAACTTTCTCCAAAAATATAAAGTCAGCAATACTATTACTGAATGCTACCAAACCCTACTTCTTAAAATATTTTGCATTCCACTCTTTATTTGACTAGATAGGGAAGGGAATCTATCCTTTTAATTTATGAAAATTTTATCTAATAATTAGGGCATGGCCTAAGAAGAAAAGTAAGTACTTATCTAATCTTTACTTCAATCCACTAGGTGACAGTGATATAGAAATTATTTAATATCTTCTTTAAAACTGATGGAAAAAGGAGATCAAAAAGTTTACTAACAAGATTAATAACTCTTAAGATCTCATATGAGCCTGAGATTATATATCTCTGTGAAAGCCCTAGATATTCATAGGAATTATATTTAGTGAGTCTTTTTATAAGTTAAAAGAAAAAGCAGATCAAATGATTAATAGCTCTCATTATTTTGACATGGCACTCAAACTTGGGAGGTTATTAACCCTATCCATGAAATGGAGAAATTTTCTTAATCATATGACTTAAACCTTGTATGCATCAACTGTGAAATAATTTAAAATAGACTATTCAAGTATGCTTTGGTTTGAGAGGTTATGAAAACGTATTCTATAATTTGACCAGAAAGTGTTATAATATGAGATTCTTTAAATACATAATCATAGACTTGCTCAAACTTGTTTCATTCAGGGGGTGGGCATAATTCATAATCATCTAAAGTAATTTTAAGCATTTTTGATTGATTACAATTTGAGATAGAATTTTTTTTTCATTCCTAAAACACTTAGTTTCTCAGATCAGCAAATCCTGTTTTAGACTAAAATTTAGAGCCATTTCTGGAATGAGAGGAGAAACAACTATTTAACCAACTTATACCTCTTTATGGGTCGGCAGCATCAACAAATCCTTTAACTCAGCAGTTACAAGAAATCCCTATGAACTTTTCAAAGCTAAATAACTTTAACAGCTCCACTTTCTTCTTTAAATAGCCAGCAGCCAACATTCAAAATGAACTGCTAAATTCCTATATAACAAGATAAAGGTTGTTTCTAATATCAATAGCTTTTATCTCAATTTCATGTCACCCAGAAATACTCACAGTTAAAAACAACACTTAAAAACACACTATAGTAATGGGCTATCTTTTCAGACTGAGTGTTTGTAGTTGAATTAGGAACAATCTGAAAATAAAACACAACTGAAATAAGTCCTTTGATTTGACAGTTTCAAGAGACCAAAATCTCCCACTATCGTATTCCAAGAGTGGAAGTATAGCTTTTCCCTCAGCTATTCCCTTTCAAAGCACTAAATGCTGTCCTGTTTCATAATGATTTAATAATGAATACCAAACCAAAGTATATAGTTTTTTAACAGCTACTCAGAAAATCTTGTAAACTCTCTACAGCTCTGTGAAGATATTGCAGAAGCTAATCACCTTGCCACTATATACAATGTGACACAGATTTAGTGCATAAGCCCTAAAGAATGAAGTCAAAGATACTGGCCTCAAATCACGGTCAGATCACAAAATCCACAGGGAGGACAAATCACAGATAGACAAGGACAAGTAACAGACATTACAGTGGTACCGCAAACATGCGGCCCATATTCAAATTGGTTTATTTCTATGACAATGCAGAGGTCTTGTTTAATGGAGAAAGTACCCAAACATACTTTGCGAATGTATGTGGATACTGACCTGGACTTGTGACAGGACTAGAGGTAGTAGGCTCAATAATTTCTACAAAAAGGGAAAAGGAAAGAAAAGAAAAACATTTTGTGTATTAATCATACATAAAAGACAAACACTCATGAGACAATCAACAGTCATGCAACATATACACAGGTGGTCTTTTATTTGAAGTCTTCTCTGACCATGGAAATCACTGAACAGAATCCAATCTCTGAGGCTTACACAACACCCCGTCACTGTCTTTGATATTAAGTCATCTTTCCCTCTGAGCCTACATGTAGGAGTCCTTGCCACATTCTGGTCTAGAGCATCAAGTTATGCTGTGTGAAGGTTAAGAAACAGCCTTAGAGTTCTTGAGCAAGTTTTCAAACCTTTCTTGTAGAAAAATACTAAAACCCACACATAGAACGACTTCTAAGAAAGCTGATTCCAGTTCCTATAAAGCCATTCAACTAGTTATTGTTTCTAAACATGTATTAAAAATAAAAATCATGGGTAAATTCATATAACTCAAAATGCCTCTTTGAAGATAAATTTCCTATTTTACAAGTATACCTGCAGAATATAGGCATTTAAAGGACTAAATATGTCTGCCTTTATGTCTTTATGTAAAAAGTAAATATACACACACACACACCACACATATACACAAACATGTACACATTTTGAATTACCTGAAATATATTTGCACATCTACAAGGCACCGCTGGCTATAGTGTAAGCATAATTGAAGGGTAACTATGTCACTGGTGTATCAATATAATTTCCTAGCAAGTATTTAACAAATAATAATCTCTATGGCATTTTAAATAATGTTTACATTTTTATTTAAGATTTTTATTTTAACTTATCTTTTAATAGGATTAATTCTTTTCAAGTACTAAACAGTAGTGATCTAAAAATAATAGTAATAGAAAGATTAAATACCATCATTGGCAATCCTGAAGTATATGAATAATTTTTAATGAGGAAGAATGCAAATATCAGTACAACATGGCATTTTGAGAAACTCTAATAACATAGTGGTCTGAGAGACTTATTTCAGTACTAATTACACACAGGTAACCTATTGCTTTTTACCCTATTAATAAACATATCCTATAATAGTAAAAAAAAGAAAAAAAATCTGGATTCTTATACCCAAACACAGTGAGTGTAGCTGTGGGAGGTAAAAGCAGATACTTTCATACAAAATCATATCTCTGAGCAAGTATTCCCACCTTGCTCATCTATGTTCCCAAAACCAACAAGAGGTTTTATAGATTAAAAAAAACTTTTTTTAAAATTTTTAATTTGCTAAACCTCATTGGGGTTCTTGCTGTCTTTCACTGATTGTTCCACAGATAAGGCTATGATAATTCTCAATTCCACTTAATAGTGAACTCACTAAACATCTAGCTCAGCTACTAGCTTGAATAATAAAACCATAGTTTAACAATAGTTATGAAACGGAAACTCAAAACATTTTTAGATGTCCATTATTTAGGGGACCAATGTCTGTGTGTGTTTTAGTCTGCAGGGCTGATTTCCTGGGTCCTTTCCTGGGTGTTCTGAGCTAATGGATTAGGCAAGATGTTTAGGACAGTTGACAAGAATTATGGCTTACGTTACAAAAGATTTGGGATGGGGAAATGTAACTTTTGAAGAGAGACCATTCTCAAGTGGTCAAATAATTACTCCGATAACAAGCTACAATTGAAAATTCAAAAATCCAGTCAATCCTTCTGGCAGTGTGATTTGGTGTTGTTGAGAAATGAAAACTTTCTACAGCAACTGTGCTTGAGATTACTTTAAAATGTGGAAATTTTCCTGTTTTCCTTCTCTAAGGAAAGTTATATATATGTTAACCATTAATGTTTCAATTCTTTCTGTGTATTAAGCAATATTCTAAGTACTGGGATTATAGAAGTTAATAAAACCATTAGAAATGCCTGGGTCAGGAAGCCTATGGATTATATAATGTAGAGTTTTAAAATATTAAAGTATTCAATACTTATGTTGAAATGCCATTATTTATAGAAATCTAAAATTTGAAATAAAAATCACTAACACTGCTCAAAATTTAAAAACTATTCTGCTAGGGTGGTTTAAATCCTCAGACATTTTTATGCTATTGTGCTCTTAAATTACAAAAAAAAAGCTCCTTCAAAAATAATGAAAATTTATGTTAAACTTGGTTTAATTCTATGTAGCAAATCTCATCAGGAGTGTATACCCAAATGAAAGGATTTTATAATTCAAAAGAGAAATGAAAGCATAAAATGGCTTGTGAAGTATAAGTTTAATCAGGATGTGTATTCACAGGAAAACTAAATTCAGTAGGATAGTGAACAGAGTTTTCTATGTTCAGTAATTTGGACAACTGAACTTCAATTTCTTCAACTGTTTGGTTTCCATTGTTTTGAATTTCTAATGTTGATCTGAGAGTTCATTGAAAAGGATGGCATGGCATACAACTACAACTTCATCTCAATGTAAGGATGCTAGAAACAAATAGCTATCCTACTGAACCAAGCTCTTCATTGTGCTTGCTTATGTAGAGCTAAATTACTTATGTAAAGCCACATTGTGTCCTAGAAAGGGTTTTTTAAAGAATACAGGAATTCAGTGAATGAAAAATTATGCTGCATGTAGGATCTACTCCATAATTTAGTGCAGTTTCATAGTCAATATATAATTTAATTTCAGAGTCAATACAAGGTATTTTTTTTCCACATAGGCCATAATATAGTAGAAACCCTAGCGAGGTAATTTTATGTAAAACAAGAATCAGGACCAGAGAAGTTGATTGATTTGGAGATTCCTGTTATAATAACAAGAGGTCACATCTAGGGCCAGATAGGCAGGGAGCAGAAGAGAAAGCAGAGGAAGTGAGGTCAAAGCACCAAGACGGGGATAAGCTGGTGCTGAGGGCTGAAGATAACGAGAGCCAGCTAGATTTCTTGATGTGAGGCAGTCTGATAAGTTATAAAGGAGGCAAATAAAATTGGGATTAAATCTCAAACCTGCCATTATTCAGTTGCATGATGGTGAGCATGCTAATGAATCTCTCCAACCCCCCAGTGTCCTCATTTATTGAATTTAGATAATAGCTCTTACTTTGTAGGGTTGTTGGTAGGATTAAAGATCCTTTATATAAACAACCAAGTGAGAGTGAGTAGCAGCAGTAGTTTCTATTATTACTTATAGAAGTGAATGGAAAAATTACTATCTGAATCACTGAAGAGAAAATTAGTAGAGTGTTGGGATTTGGGGAGGTTTAACTTTACTAAGTAGAAGCAAAGATGAGAATATCATGAGCAGTTGAAATATGTAAGTAACAAAATTCCACCCAGAATGTGGATGCTGATTTTTTTTTTTTCTAATTCAAAAGGTTAATAGATCATGCTTTGCGGTAATTATCTGGGAGTCACACTGGCTCTTAGAAGATAACTATAGAATCCAAAGTATTTTTTAACAGTTCTGGTTTAAGTAAGGGTGGAAATGTATAGATCTTACAATTTTGGTGAGGGATGAACACACTTTAATTTCAAAATGGGGACACAAACTATAGGAATACAGAATTAACATATACAGAGGTATTTAAAAATACACTTTTCCTCCTTACATCTTTAAACAAATTAGAATGACACCACTAACTCGGTATAGCCAGGTTCTTTTTCTACAAAATAATGATATTTTATTACCTAAAAATACAGTTTAGGTAATAGTTGAAACTGACTAGAGCCAATAAATCTGCTGTAGATTTTCTTAAACTCTTCAGATACTGACTTAATCTTTCAGGAACAACTTCATGAACAGCTGCTATAACAACAATAATTATTATTATTATATCAATTACAATCGCTGACATTTATTGAACTCTTGCTATGTGCCAGGCACAGTTACATGTATTAACTTACTTCCTTCTCCCCAAAACTCTGTGAGGTGCATACTATTATTAATTCCCTCTTACAGAGGAGAGAATGGAGTACAGAGAGGTGAACTATTTTGTTCATTACCACACAGCTAACAAGGAGTAGAAATGGGAAACACTTTATCCTAGGATGTCTTAGCATTCCATTTTATCACCTTCTGGAAGAAATAACCTGTTCACTACCACTATTTCTTTAATTACTTAAATAGGACATTCCTATATGAGGAATCTTACAATGCTTTATCACCACTAGCTTTCCCAATAACAGGATCTATTAGAGGCAGCTCATAAGTGAATGGCTTCTGTCACTGAAAACGGAAGAGAGACACATTCAATGTAAATTCCTGGAGGCTTCTATAATATAGGGGTTTGTATGGGGAAAAAAAAAAGGTTTGTAACACATGATTTTCCAATCTCGTTCTCATATTTCAGGCCAATACCAAATATGATTGTTTGTTTCTGTATAAGCCTTGATGCCATAGAGGAACAGTTCTCCAAATAGCTCAGAGGACATTATCATAACTGGATTATACAATCAAATAAGAATCTTGAACTTGTAAACTCCCACTCTGTTAACACAGTAGTTCGACCAGATATTGCTTAACTTTAAGACTGCTGGTTGTTTTTATATGGATCAGACTTGAGCTGTTGTTCCATCGCATTAGTCAACTTGTAAGCAGTGAAATTTTCCTCAGGAGGTGCCACGTGGGCTCTCCTGATGAACAACAGTAAAAGTTCTCAGTGAGACTTTCTTATGTGTCTCATTATGTGGAGAATCAGAGTGAGCGCTCCAGGGTTAATGGCGGAATATATCATTGTGGGCAATTGTATTACTGTAGGGAATAGCCTCAGCAAAGAGATGGTTTTAATTGTACATAAAACAGAGGTGAAGGGAAGTTCACCAAGACAGACATTTTCAACAGTTATGTGAAAAAATGAGGTGTCATGTAAAACAGGAATTTACTTTGTTTGTAAATGTGGTTTTGCTGGGACAGGAGGAAATGCTATTAAAACCAGATACTGAGAAAAAAGAGTGGGTTATAAGAGGGAGTCATTTGTAACAACCCTTTCTATAGACCTTGTTAATTATTATTTTATAACTTCACACACACAATATGTTGTTAGCATAGTCTACTATCAAGCCCCTTCATTCCTATGTATTTTGGAAATTCATATTTGGTTTCTAGATTATTTTATCCGTATGTTATTATATTGCTATGACGTGTGTGAGTTATTGTTTGGACTTTCGAGAGATAACATGATTGTGTGTTGAGACACAGCAGAAATTAATCCTTTTGGTTGCCATGGTTTCCTCTGAAAGCTCGGACTCCCAAACATTGTGGAGTGGAAGCGATGTCATTTTCACAGTAGAATGAAGAACATGTGGCCGTGGAATGGCCAAGGTTGGGGCTGAGGGAAGCCCCAGAAGACAGACTGTGAGCTAGATTGGACACAGAAGGCAAAAAAGGTGACCCTTTCCTTTCACCTTTATGGGGAAGGCCCATAATGTGTGCGTCAGGCTGTGAAGGCACCGGGATAATAGAGAGTTTGTGCACAGAGGACAATGCAGGCATCACACTTTAGCCTCCAGAGAAGAAATACGTGATCTGTGAACATTCGTGGGGTTGCAGCTGACATCAGTGGCCACAGGGTATTGTTGTCTAATATAAACAGCACTATCTAGTAGTCAGAAAATGTAGGTTTTACCCCATCTGCCAACCTTAGGTGTATGACTCTAACCCAAGTTCTGGATTTCACTTTTCTAGTATATAATTAAGAAGTTATAATGATCTGCTCACATACTTCACTGGATTGTTTTTATTTCCATCATGCGGTTGTTGTTAAAAAGATGGTTTAGCACAATGGTCAATGATAGAGGTTCTGGAAGCAACCTAACTAGGACCAAATTCTGGGTGCAATACTTAGAAGTCACTCACCCTCTCTGTTTGTGCATTTAATACACTGGAGATAGTGATAATATCTACCAGTCCACATTATAGTGAGGGCAGAGATAAACCACTTCACACAATAACTGCCTGGCAAATAAATAAACGTGGCTCTATAAAAGTTAACTTACTTTTTAATTGAAATTATGATAAACGACCTTTAAAATCATTACAGCACTCTCAACACTTTGTGTTATTATAAGAGACTATACTATAATTCAACCACTATAATTCAACTTTAAAAGTAAAATATGTTCCTCTTAAGAAAAACCATTTCTATTAATGGAAAAGTTGCAACAGTATTTCTCAAAGTTTACAAGGAGAAGCCTCCATGTTAACATTATCTGAACCCAATGACCAAAAATTCACTGTAACTTTACAAATGCACAAAATTATTCTGCATTTATTTAGAGAAGAAGCTTTGTGGCTAGTGAAAGGAATATCCTATGTAGAGTTACTGCTTGCAGATATTCGAGTGTGTAGAGTGAGAAGCGAGAGGATAAGGGAGGATTCACAGAGGCACAAGAATTAGAGAGTTGATGTAAGTATCTCTATAAGTTTGTGTTTCTCCAGGATCCACTTGAAGACAAAACCCTTTGCAAAACTACAAAGAAATGCATGTCTGTTATCATCTTGGTAAACAGCCCAAGGCAGTATCAGTGTTGCTATATACATCTTCCTTGACTTATGATGGGGATATGTCGTGATAAAGCCACCATAATTTGAAAATAAGTAAAAAATGCATTCAATGCCCTAACCTACCAAATATCATAGTTTAGCCTAGCCTACCCTTCTAAAACATGCAAAGAACACCTACATTAGCCTCCAACTGGGCAAGTCATCTAACATAAAGCCTATTTTATAATCAAGTATTGAATATCTCATGAAATTTATTGAATACTGTACTGAAAGTGCAAACAGAATGGCTGCATAGGTCCAGACTGGTTATAAGTTTATTGGTGGTCACACTTGTAATCCCATGGCTGACTGCAAGCTGCGGCTCACTGCCACTGCCCAGGATCGGGAGAAAGCATCCTACCCTGGGAAAAGATCAAAATTTAAAATTTGAAGTAAGGTTTCTACTGAATGCATATTGCTTTTGCACCATCAGAAAGGAAAAAAAAATTAAGCTGAACCATTAAAAGTTAGAGATGGTCTGTACTTAACTTTATCAAAATTAGTTCTTTGATTATCAGTCCACCCGAAACCTGTTCTGAGTGATAAAAATGTTTACTGTATTAAAAAGGAGGGCATTAATAACAAATAGTACATCCATATGCTTAATAATATTAATAAAATAACTTTCTAGACTTATAGTCACGGTTGCTCCAAAATATTTTCTACTGGATGAAATTTTGAGAGAATAATTTTAGAAGAATTTTGGTCCATGCTATGGATTACCATGGATTGAAATGTCTGTCCCAGACTGCTTCAGCGTGAACTACCAGCTTTCAGTAAATATAATATTGACTCAGAAGGCCATTGTGGAACACTGGGTTTTAGTGAATATTTCATATGGCACTCTGATGCCAAAGACTCTGTGACTTTCATCATTATATAGATAATCTCCAGAAACGACCTGAGGATGCAATCTTATTTCTGAAACATGCTTCCTGGAGTCACAGAATAACAAATGTCTCTGATTTCAGCAGACATACTTGGTTTCCCCTCATACAAATTAGAATGAAAATCAAAGTAAAGGGAATGTAGTTAAGGATACAACAAGCATCCAAAAGAGGACTATTAACCACTGACAGGTATAAACCACCAATGTATTTATAAAAGTCCATAGCATTGATGTCATACAATGAAATGCAGGGCCTCGGCACCTGGTAATTAATAGTCAAGCTGTTTATTGTCTTAAACCTACAAAATCTTGATGACTTCCAAGACTGAATTACAACCTGTGAGCCCTTTCCAATTCTTCCCCAAGTATGATTGTACAGAGGAATGGCTTTTCCTGATTGCCTCCAGATTTTTTTGGCACAGGGATGTTCAAGGAGTTGGCAAATGACCAGATACTTTGAGATACCCATTTTCCTGCATTAGCATATTACTCATCAGTTTGAACTGTTAAATCTAAAAGGGAGTTTGATGAATTCAAATTTGACACTGTTACTAAGATCTAGCCACGTGAGTTATGTCTTTAATATTGTTGCAGTCATACAGAAATGGATTCAAATGTCTGTCATATATTAACTTCAAGATTTTTTATAAGTTAGCAGTTATAGAGAAGATGGCTTTTTCAAGCACAATAACCAACATGAGATGCCTCGCATAGTGACTGGCAGGTAGTAGAAAGATACCAATTTTTGTATCCTTTCTCTCTGATCAAGATCTAACATTTCTTATATCATGGAAGAAATCTCTTAATCCTCTGGCTAGTCGTAGGCCTTATTTAGGCAATATATTTGTAAACAGCTGAGGAATATAAAAAATCAGCCCTGAAGACTAGTAATAAAAAGGCAGCTTGAGGCTAAGCATTGGCTCCACTGAAGATCTATTAGATGAGGCCACCTGTTGGCTAGTAAGACATGGCCCACCATGACAAACTCTTTTACAGAGAGGAATGTTATGGGATATTCCTTATGGGCACTGAAGTAAGTTACAGTCCTGTGCTGCTTCTTTGAGTCAGGCGATAAGGCCAAGTTTTACATGGAACAGCAGGAACAGAAGAGGCCGGCAGGATATGTGTTACTATCGTTGCATCAGTGCTCTATTTGAAACCATGTGGCAATGATACAGCTTTCTGGGGGTACCAATGCAAGCAGAAAACCAGGCTTGCCAAGAAGCAGTTAAACTAAAATACCAAAGGCCAAGGTCAAAGCCTTGAGAAGTGACCACAGAAGGCTTCCTAGAGCAGTGTTACTTGATCATTGCTGCACTGACACATCAGATTCATTGGGCATCATTAATTTCCTTTCAACATACCCTTTGGATGCATTTTGTTTTCCTGACATTATGCAAGTTGTGTTGATATAGTGGTGAATAAGACGAATTCCCTTCTCTGTAAATATATTGTAAGACAAATTGGCAATAAATAAAAACAAAATAATTACACCTACACTTAATTACACTTCGTATAGTTACACTGTAGTAAGAACTATCAGTAAAAAAAAAAAAAAAAAAAAGAACTATCAGTAAATACAGGGTACTTTTGGTCTATAGCAGGGGAATCTATCATGTAACAATGAAACATTTTTTAGGGAAAAAACTCTCTGAGCTCTAACACACTAAACTTTAGTTTCCATATTCAAATTACGTGCTTTGTCCAAGCTGGCGACAGACAGCAACAGAAGGGGATGTCATATGGGTTCATTGTTAGCGCGAGCTTGCCAACAACAAATTTAGCTACAGCATAGTCTATGCTGAGCAGTGTTCTTCAGAACAGGAGATGTCATGAGGGTATGATATGGTGTGCTCTCTGAATGGCAAGGAGATGAGGTAAATGATTCTAGCTGGAAACAGGGGATATTATAACCCAAAGATATCTTAGAGGCCATTCTGATCCCACGAGTTCATCTAAGAATTGAGGAAAATGAGGACCAGACAGGTACACTGATGTTAGCACAGCCAGTAAATTAAAGAGATGAAATTAGAAGCCCAGTCTTTCCGCTCCCCATCCAGTGTCAACGAGAAAGAGAGACACCTTTGCCAGGTTCTACCCAACAACGTTAGTCTAAGAGAGCCAAGTCTTATTAGTAATGTGCCAGGGTGTATGTTATAATTTCACTCCTGTCGTGACATCTGGCCTTCCTAAGAACAACCTAAGGCAAGGAGAGCAAGTGACTTAAGATCAAGGACCCCATAAGCAATTTTACTTGATATACCTGATGAATTCTGGAGCACATCCAACTTTGGAAAATTTCTCTACTTGGTCTTAAACGAACTTAAAAGAGCGCAAATGTGCATATATGCATACAACAGAGTGTAAAGTGTCAGATGAGTGTATATATACACACACATATCTATGGATGTGTATGTTATATGATATAAACATATATATGATAAACAGTTTTTCCTTTCCAGGTAGAATATAAACATCACAAAGGCAGGAGTTTATCTGTTTTGCTAATGTATTCTCAATGCCTAGAACACTACTTGGCATGTAGTATGTCCTCAGTAAATGCTTCCTAGATCAATGAAAGGGTATGTGTACAACCACATATATGTAGGTAGCTCTGCTCACGTGTGAATGTTTTGGTGTGACATTTATACTACGCACATGTCATGCATATGTGACAACCCCACAATATCTGCTGGAACAGGAGAATTTGTGAAGAGTAGTGACTCACAGACTCCAACCAAACATGTTAGGGTTACAGTTTAAATATGTCCTCAAGATGAGAGGAGTTCTGGGCGTCTGGATGGCTCAGTTGGTTGGGTGTCTGCCTTCAGCTCAGGTCATGATCCCAGGGTCCTGGGATCAGGTCCCCCATCACATCGGGCTCCCTGCTCTGTGGGGAGTCTGCTTCTTCCTCTATCCTTTCCCCTCTGCTTGTGATCTCTCACACACTCTCTCTCAACTAAATAAATAAAACCTTTAAAAAAAAGATGAGAGGAATTCTATTACTGAGTCGAAATGGAAGTTTAAGCTTTGCTTGCATATAAATTTTTTGAGACTTTTTTTAAATTTGGCAGGATTGAAAGTTACTATTATGCAAATCGAAATAGTGAAGTCTGACCAAGATTCTTGCTGCCCTGACCATATGATAATTTTTCTATATTTTCTTCTCCTGCATTTAATTATAAAACATTTCATTATCGTGAAGAAAGAAAAGACAGATAATGAAGGCAGGCATAATGAGTTGGACATAAATGGGTCCTAACTGCACAATCTATTGTATATACATAAAAGAAATACATAGGATTTCGGTTAAGTTTCGTTTTAGAGAACAAACTGGTTTCAAGCTCAGTGCACCATTCCTGGGTTGGGATCTTCTAGAAGACATTCTTAACAGCAAGACCTTTACTAGACACAGAAAAAAATTAAGTTTAAAAATGTGAGCAGGACATCACTTTCGACTGATTTTTACTACAAGTCACACATTTCAGTGAAGCAAGTTATTCTCTTCACCCAAGATTAAACTCCTGGAAAATCTAGGGCAGAGCACCAGCTGGTTAAATTGGGTGGAATGTTTAGCCGTCAAAACCACAAGAGGTTGTAGGCATCATATGAAGTCAGAGCAGTTGTCTAGCATGCTTCATTTGTTTCCTGTCTTGGCTTCACCACAGCTCTACATAACAAAGGTATGCACATTGGGGCCACTGTCCCCAACTGACCGACCTCATCTTTTTTTTTTTTTGGTAAAATTCAGTAACTCCTCAAGCTTCCTTGAACGTGTAGGCTTTTCTTTCTCTTGCTAACTCATTGTTCCTCTCATTTGCTGAACTAGTATGTTGTTAAGTGACTTATTTGCTCAAGGTTCATTTATCTAAATTGTTTCCTATTCTGTTTCACACTGGCTGCATTAAATAGCTTCTCTAGGCTTCAGTTTACCTAGTTGTAAAATGGAGAAAATAATAACTTGCTTCATAAGGTGATTGTGAAAATTAAATAATTTCTGTAAAAATTTTAGCATGTTGCTTGGTATATAATAGACACTAAAAAATTAGTAATCATTATTAATTTAACTTGAATTATATACCTGTTACATATTAAGTATTACAATTATTATTGTCTTCTCTCTAATGACAGCCCGGATGGAAGATTGCTAAGGAGGAGGGTGGGAGGCAGTCCGGCTAGCTGTGTTTGGTGTCAATGAGTGTAGCTGATAATTTCATTGAGACTCAATTTACTTTACTAACCCAGCAAGGTATGGTGGAAAGAATTGTAGACTAGGGAATTGATCTTGGCTCTGTGATTGTTAACTCTGCAGCCCTGGGCAAGTTATCTAAACTTTCTAGGGCTGTTTCTTCAATCAAAAGGGGGAGCAGAGAGCCAAGAGAAAGGAAATAGCATGTCATTTGATGCTAGTTGGTTCAGAACTCAGATCAGAATTCAAGTCTTCTGACTTACAGGTCAAATCGGCTTTTGTGACCGAATGACTGCTGGCTCCAACCGAAGCACTTCACTCATTAGTTCATGTGACAATGATTATTAATTATTATATGCCAAGGGCTATGTTAGATGCCAGAGAACTAACAGTGTATGGAAAGAGATAGCATCTCAGGTCTGATGCAGCTTTGTCTAACCGGGGGGTAATGATTTGGGGTGTGGGCCCCATGCTGAATTTAGAGAACCCTGAATGAACTCAAAAGCCACAGATCAGGATCCGTTTGTGTCTGCCTTCGACCTGTTCACAGAAGGAACAAAGAATGCTTTATATTTATCAGGTAGAAGCATACTACACATGCTTCTCATTTTGGGGTGTTTTGCTTTGAGTTTTGCTGGTTTCCATGGCAACTGCCAAACAAGTTTTATGGAAAAGAAAATCTCTCCTGAACTGTTCTAGCTTGGAGGTGATTAGACTCCTTTAAAAGCCAGTGCCCTTGGTTGACTTCAGTGTCATAGCATCACTTTTAAATCCCCGTTTTGTAGATAGTTTGTTGCATTCTGTATCTTTTTTTCTTTTTCGTTTTTTTCTGTCTCTTTCTATTGCCATATTCCTGCCTTAACTTTTCCCCCTTTATCTTTTAATTGTCTGTGGGGTGTGGCACTTTGGTAAACACGATTCATTTCATGACAAATCTCCCAGTATTTCTAGCTCCTATGAACTTGGTAAGCAACACCCAGCAGGCAGCTCTGGCTGATGGCTCCACAGGAAGTGCGTGGACCTTTGAGTGGAAACTCAGGCTGTGTGTAGAGAAGTGGCCCACTGAGGCAGAATGTAAGGGTTGGTAAGGATGAACTCTCTCTCTACAACTACTTTCTCATATATATTTCTATATTTTGGGTTCTGATTAGCTCCGCCATTTTGACATCATTTGCTTTTGCCCTGCTTATGAGATTAGCAATCTGAATATATGATATCCATGATGCAATCCAACTTGAAAATATTATGAATCTATGGATCAAATGTGAAGGATCAATATGGATCAATATGTGAAGAGGAATTTGTGTCTGATAAGCATATAAGAGTAAACTACCAAAAGGGAAGGTAATCTTTTAAAGATTAAAAAAAAATAACACAACAGCTCTTTGGTCACTAATATTAATACCAAGTTATTTAACCAGGGTTTGGTTAAAGTCAGTATAAAGGTAAACTGACCAGAGTTTTCTTTAATCTATGTGAATAAAGACATATTTGGCAATATATGGCAAAAACAATTTCCAAAAATTCTCATTTTCCCAATATGGCAAAAACAATTTCCAAAAATTCTCATTCATTAAATAGAGGGTAAAATGAAAATTTCATGATGAAAAATAAAATTACTTAATTTATCTGTTAACTCATTCATCTCAAAAGTTGACTGACTGCCTACTATGTGCCAAGTATTATACATTGTTCTGAGGGTACAAACATAAATAAATGATGGCACTTGCTTTCAAGTGGGGCAAAGTAATTAAAGTTGATATCACATATAACAAAAAACATTAATTGCTACCAAATAACAAAGAAGGCAAATACGTTTTTAAGGTAGTGATTTTAGTAGAATGCATGTATTTGTCAGGCAGCATTCTAAATGCTTTAAACACATTAACTGTTTTAATCCTCCAAACAGTCCAGGGAAGTAGATACAATTATTATTAATCTCACTATTAAAGAGGAGAAAACTGAGACATTGAGTCCTCTGTCCAAGGTGGCAAAGAAAGGAAGTGGCATAGGCAGAACTCAAATCCAGTGTGTCTGGACCCTAGAGCTTATTCACTTACCACTTAAGCCTATAGTTCCGAGAACGTACGGGGTAATGAGTGGCCTTTGGCATAACTGGGTAGAAAAGACAGCCTACGGGACTGAAGGAACCAGTGTGAGGTGAATTAAGACCTGTATCATCTATGATCAGGTTTGTCTGTATAAAGAAATGCCCTATTGGTTGCTGCTTCTAGAAATCATTTCTAGCTACTAGTCAATCAGGCCACAGATTTAGATTGTCCAGAATGAAGTGAAAAACTAGAGGGAGGTTGGCAATTTTGGTCTGACACTCTAATCACTGTTAAAGTTGCTTTTATTTTTAAAACAAATATTCTATTGTGACCAACAGCTGAGTCTACCAACTTCCCTTCTTCCAGAATGTTTTGATGTTTTTGATGTTTTCATATAGCTAAAGTAAGAGGTGGAAAAATCTTTTTTGAATAGCTTGTCTATTCTTTTCATCTAAGTTTCTTTGTTTAAATCTTCATTTCACTGCCAGTTCAAAGCAACAACCCCTACCTTTGTTGTCTGCTACTGTCCATCTGACTTGTTCATTTGTCAAGAGACAGAGACAATAGGCTGGGAAATATCTGTTTGAAGATAATTAATTGAAAATGAGAGGATGTGTATTTTGCAATTTAGTAGTCACTGGAGTAGAAAGGGGATAAGTCCTCTCTGCCACTCATGGTTTATTCTTGTTTCTCTCTTGTTTGGGAAGAGGTCTTCTAAAAACTGGATTCATAGCTCTGCAGCTTTAGTATCTCTCAGAAAAGAATCAAAACAAGGATGGTCCCTCACAAAAAGGAAATATAAAGTGAAAGATACTTAGATATAAAAAAATTAAAAAGAATCATGGAAGATTAATAAATAAGATATTCATTCATATCAGTGGGGTCCCAAACAGCAATGAGGACTGCATGCACATCTCAGAAAGTTGATCCCACAGAAGAAAAGAGAGGGGTGGGGAAGAACTGTGTTTTGCCAGTTCTGCTATAGCCATGGCTTGTGTGGGAGGCCACCTTCAAGATGGCCTCCAGGGACACTGACCTTCTGATGTCACACCATTGCCCCAGAGTTGGTGTGTGTTACCAATAGCATGGTGCAGAAGTGACAGAATATCACTTTGCTATAGATTAAAAAGGCTCCTGAAGCTTTTTGAGCCCCTCACCCACTGCTCATCCACTCTCACGGAAAAACCCACACGGCCAGTCACTGGGTTATCCTGCCAACAACCACCCTGAGTGATCTTGGAGGCAGATTCTCCACATTCATCAGACCTCAGATGACTTCAGCCTCCTCTCACACCTTCACTGCAGCCTTGTGAGAGACTCTGAGCTAGAACCACCTAGCTAAACCACTCCTGGAATCCTAACCCACAGAAACTGAGATAATAAATGTTTGTTTGTTTGTTTGTTTGTTTGTTTTTAACCTAATAAATTTAGGGCAATTTATTATGCAGCAAAGCATAACCAAAACAGTCCTCTGGTTCTATAGTCATGGTGAATCTTTCCAAAACTGGTGGCTTTTCCGAGCAGGAATATTCCTGTGGCTTTGGCTCAGCACTCTCAGCCATACCTTCGCACAAAGTGAGGCCCACTCCATGCTGTCCTCAAATGCAATGGAGGGTGATAATGGATTTTGTGGACGCTCATCCCCCAAGGCCAAAACCATACTCTCCAAATTTCTCCACTTTCAGAAAAGAGGAGATAAGATCCTTGCAAGCATTGGGTTCCAGTCTGGATTTGACTTTAGCTTCCTGTCACTGTTTCAAAGACATCTTACATTCTTGGATATTCTTGACGTTTGAATCATGTGTCAAGATGTTGTTGATTCTAGTGATGGCAACGTTTCATCTCATATGCATAGCAGATTGTTAAAACATGCCGAGGCTGTGGTGCTCCTTTCCATTCTGCTGTTCCCAATTTTATTGTCACTTCAGAAATAAACTACAACATATAAAGGAGCACTGAGAAGGCGGCTTTAAGAGCCCTGGGGTAGAGCTAAAAGCAGCTCCCTTGATTTTATGTTGGAGCCATCTGGTGCTTACATCAGCTACCACTTGTTTTCAAATATATATTATTTGCGACTTTGTAGAGCTGAATAACATGAGCCCCTTTGGTACAGCAAATATTGTCAACGTACAGTGATTTAAATAAAAGAAGAAGCTAGTCATTTCATATGAGTCTGTGTGGAGAGAGGTTGATAGCTTCCCTGTACTGTGAGCAGAAGAATTCCTAAACTAAGACACATGTCTAAAAACTTCATCCTCCTGGACACTAGAAAAATAAGCTAAACTGCAAAGAAACCCTCTGGGTCTAGAGCAAAGGCCAGCATTTAGTGAGTACTTACTATATATCACAGGTGTTGTGCTAAACACCTCAAATGCTTTATCTAATCTGAATACTTCAAATGCTCTGTCTAATCCAGAATAAATTCGATAATGGTGCAGTAATAAGCAACCTTAAGATCTCAAGGAATTAGCATAACAAATACTTATTCATCGCCTTGCTGCATGCATATCTATATCTCCCTCAGAGATCAGGTAATCATCTTGCTATCGTACTGTTTGGAAAGAGCAAAAGTTCAATTTGGGAGGGAAAGATATGGAGTGTCATTCACTGTCTCTCTTATGTGTTAGCTCCATATATCAAGATTGCTCAAAATCTCACTGGTTGAAATAAGCCACATGATCTTGCCTAAAGTCTTCTTATATATTTAGGAGGAAAGAAGAACCAGATCTAAGTTCCCTTACTAGAAGCCTCTAGAATACTTTCTCTTAACCGACCTATTTTGCATTCAGAAAGAGTGACTCAGAGAAGTAAGGTGATTTTTCAAGACCATTTACCTGATAGGTGGTAGAACTGTATATATTTGTATCCAGGTATGTTAAAACTCAAAGCTCCTGCTCTTAAGCACTACATATAGAGAAAGTAATTTTTGGCCTATAGCAGCATTGATTAGAAGGAGCTGGAGGATCATATGATATCTATTCTGTCTGTATAACATTTAAAATCTTTAACCCAAATACCCTAAAGTGAAAGAGGACAGGGACCATGTCAGTTTTGACCACCACTGAGAGCTTAAATTCTAGTACAGTGCCAGACACACAGCAAGTGCTCCGTAAATTTTGGTTGAAATCTATTGAATGGATGCCTAATTTGTTACACAGGTTATATATATAAATCAGGATCCAGACAGTACACTTAGCTGTTTTAGGAATCATACGGATACTTCCAATGATCTATACTTCCTTCCTCATTTATATAGTAAAATAGTAAATCAAACTATATTACATATTGTCTGCTCATCCATGAATGTAGCAGTATTTTTAAAAAATATTTTATTTATTTATTTGACAGAGAGAAAGAGATCACAAGTAGGCAGAGAGGCAGGCAGAGAGAGAGGGGGAAGCAGGCTCCCTCCTGAGCAGAGAGCCCGATGCGGGGCTCGATCCCAGGACCCTGAGATCATGAAGCTGAAGGCAGAGGGCTTAACCCCCTGAGCCCCCCAGGTGCCCGTAAATGTAGCAGTATTGTGGAACAATCACTTCTCCTTTCCAAGGCCAGATGGTGGAGTAGTCAGATAGTCTTAGATTTTTTTTTTTGGCTACCCATGTGTATTGTCTAGAGCTCCCGAGCTTGGCACATGTTAACTTCTCCACCTATCATTATTTTTATTCTCATTCTCATTGCCATGTTACCTTTCTAGTACATCACAGATATTTTTTCACTAATGTTTATTTATAAATGTCATAACATTTTAAAATTAAAACCGTCTGGACCTTGTTATCCTATGTCCTTAAGAGCTTTTTCCTCTCCTAGGGCCTAGAGTTGCTATTTCATAGAAAAACCATTGCTTTAGAAGACCTTTTCAGGCTCTAACTCACGCTTACTCCTGTCAGAATCCTGAAGCTGACTTTTTGCTACTGACCCAATTTCTCTGTCTACTGCTATGGACATGACTTTGTTGAATCCAGCCCTTCATGCAGGAACATGGTGACCATAGTTATGGGGCATCTACATTGTCATCTAAGGCTGAGGCAATTGGCTCACAAATTTTTACTCCTTTCTATATAATACTCTGTATTCCTGGGTCAGCCTTTGTTCTAGTTCCTTCGACCACAGCCTGGACTATCCCAAGGCCCTCACAATCCACTTTTTGCTCCTTACCCAAATCACTTGGTAGGAGAAATTGGACCACAGTTTTCTGTGGTATAGGAAAAGCCACCTGCAGTATTAAGTACAACAATCAGCATATGGGAAAGAATTTAGGAATTTTATTCCCTTTCTAGGATCCTGAAATTTACCACCTAGGAAAGCTATGAAATCTGCCTTACCTATGTGTTTACTGTTTTAAGTGTATAATACATCTCTCTGAGTATAATGTAGAACGCCTACATCATGGACATTATGTTGTCGCAGAGCTCGGCATTATAAAAGGAATTTACTATACCATAGTGTGGTACTCTACATTTTATCCCCTTGAGAAAATTTTTTATAGATATTGTTTATAAGTACTTAATTAAATGATATTGCATACTCCATCAGGATTGTCAATGGGATTTTTCCTACCTCAACATAAAAGTGTAAGCATTACTCTTTTATAATTTGTAACATTATTCTTTCACGGCGAACTTGACTTCTTCAAAAACCTGAACGTTGAAAGTATCTGAGAATTGATCAGATTCTATTAAAATCATGAAGGAAAAAAAACCAGTCATGAATTAGTTTATTGAGGACATTTCAAACATATTTGCCTATTTTAAATAAATAATGAAAAAGAGGAACTGAGAAATACATTGCTTGGTGGGCCACTCATATGGTTGAATGCTTTAAAGGTATCCTCAGACAGCCATACATATATGGACATATACACGTAGATGTTTACCGCATAAATATACAAGGAACATATTCAGGTATGTTTAGTATAATACACAAAGAAAGACTAGAAAACCAGAGACGTGAGGTCTTGTCCTTTTTTGCACGTATTCATGTTTCAGATCTTAGAGAATTACTTTACTTTGTTTAGCTAGCTATAAAAAAAAAAAAAAAAAAAAACTTAAATCAGGACAAAGACCATGTATGTTAGTTTCCCTTCCTCAGTGTGTGGTAGACATTGCTAATTCATCTCGACATTCATTCTGGCCAGGGTGGCAGTCTCAAAACTTTTTAGTACTAGATTCTAGGCAATACTTCCAATTAATTTGATTTTACACCTGATATAAAACCCATTGGTCATCCCAGGCAGATGCCCATAAATATTCCTCCTGTAATATCATTAAAAAATACATACCTTCTTGCATATTGAAAGAATTTGGAGCCTGAAAAGAACTCATTCACATTCATGTGCATAAAAGCAAAACAAGTGCTAAAAGTATAAAAATTTGTGTATCTTTAATCACAGATATTCTTTCTTCATCTCCTTCTTCTTTTAGAATACACTGCATATAAATAGGCAAAAATGCATTTTATTTTGCAGCATATTCTCAGGAGAATCTCAGGAGAATGGAAACTCCCCTGATTCCTTGACAACACAGAAAACTGGCATTGTCAGGAAAAGATATTTCTTTGCATTTGACCTAAATATAGGGACACACACTAATATTTCCATTCTTATCTTTTTGCAACACAGATTTTATTTATGTTCAGTATCCTTCCACAAAAGAATTGAGTCAGCTTGTAAAAATTACATACACTTAGGATGTAATTTCTTGCTTTTGTTTTCTTTCCCCTATTATTAAAAATCCTACCGAGTATACTTACTTTCTAGAAATAAGATTACATTTAGAACCACATTCCTTCCCATTAGGTATGTTTCTTAAGAGCATATGCCATCATATCTTATATTTTATACTTACCCTCTTTTTGAGTGACCAGTTTCATCTCTAAATTTTCCTATATCTTTAAATAATGAGGTTATTTCAAGCATTTCAAAATGAGTAATTAATTGCCTAGCCCGAAATCCGCCTGGTATCAAAGTATTAATGCCTGAATTAATTTTCAACTTATAACTGTTTTCATTTACACCTACTTCCTTGGTAGTTATTTAAGGCAATTTCATTTTCCCTGTCTGTAGCTTATATGTTAATGTATTTCATTTTAATGAACACTCTTTAAGCTGTAGAAGTAGGCCAGACGCTATCAGAATGTGTCATAAGTGAAGAAATCTGACTCAAAGATAAAACTTTCAGATGAAAAGGTTGAAAAGAAATGGTACAATGGAGATATTTTTAAGTCATAGCTGAGATAGAAGTCATCTGAAATATATTGAGGTAACAGGTTCAATCCTTTTCTAGGAACTGAACAGAGATAACACATCTGTTTGTGCATAGTTTTTTAAAAATTTTACCTAAGATTGTGGTTATACACACAAGCTAATTTGCCAAAAAAAGTTTGATAACTGATGGTTTTCAAAATTACTTATTTGACTGAACTCAAATTTGAGTATGTAGATATAGCCTAAGTGTCCTTATACTATTAGCATACTCCTAATAATTACATTTAATTTGGTACAAAATTGCTTTCCTTATTTAACACATTTCCTTTTGTTAGTATTGAATATCTTCATCACAGGACATTTTAAAAGTAAGATTTAATAGTAAATTAGGCTTGCAAAAAAGAACTTTTTATTGCAATAGCCAAGTCAGCATCCTAAATGAGAATTCATTGCTTTAATTAATACTTTTGAGAATTAATAAAAATAATTTTGTTATTTAGCTTTCATCTTTATGCCTTTCAGACATATTAGATGCTAGAGTAGGCAAATAAAATGTTTTATCATTATATAAATAACTTTACTTAACTTTTTAGCCTTAAAAAGTCTTCCTTTTTTAGAATATTAATTTTTTTTCTATTATTGAAAAACTGGGCATAAGTCAAGTATAAATGAGTGTCAGGTGTCAATCACGTGTTAGTTGTGGATCATATTATTTTGCTAGTTAGACCATACTATGTTGCTAATCAGAAACAGTATTTTTAAAGAATAGAATATTAATATAAAATCAAATAATTGTATTATTCTCTTAGTACTTCAGTTACCAGAGGCCACTTAATTATCCATGAGTCAGTGACCTGTTTAGCCTGGGAAGGGTTCTTTAGTTTTCAAGAAAAAGAATTTGTGTTAAGGAAGAATGAGTCACTTAATTGTTCAAAAGGTGAAAAGTTTGCAGCCAGAAAATCATCTGTAATGTGGAGTTTCTCACCCTCCTGCATCCTATTATTGTTCTTAAGTTCCAAAAAATACAACGTAGGGTGTTAAATCTCGTTCTGGGATGGAACTCCATCATAGAACCCATTATTCTCCTTTTTCTGGTAAAAGTATTTAGACAATCTAGAAGAAATATCTGTAGCCTAATTTATCATTTCTCTTAATTAGAAAATATATTTTGAGCATTGAGCTCCTGGATCTCACCAGTAGGTTGCCAGAATCAAAGATGTCTTTCCTATAGAACCTGCTAGAAGGTTGGAATGAGATCAGTTCACAGGCACTTAAAGGGGACACTTCAGAGCCCTCAAAGTTCCGGGAAAAAACCAAGAATCTTAAACTTGAGATGTTTCAGTGTCCCTGATGAAAAACGCCAAGAAGTTACCCCAAAAGTTCTCAGCAGTTTTGCTTTAGTATCCTTTCTGAAAGTGTACTCTTTCAAAAGAATCCATTTTCCTCCCCATTAGTGAGGAGGAGCCACTTGGAATTCAACTTCAGACAAAGAGCAACCAGCCTTTTGAGTAATGGATTGAGAAGTCCTACTTGAATATGGCAGCTCTGTGTCCCTTTCCCTCTCAGATTACAAATGGCATTTATTTCACATCATACCCCAGCTTAAACAGTAGCCACTCTCAAATATTTCTAAGCAATTATATTATCTCTTGTAAGCTAACTCTGATGATGGGTAGTGGATGCTTGGAGGCAGTGATTGGTTAACAGCCAAGAGGGCCAAGGTTGATTAGCAACGTCTATCAGGGGAGAAGAGAGGCTAGGAGATGCCTACAGGCTATGTTACCCTTCCTGCTTCAGAGAGAGATAATTTCCTTTCTGAATCTGGGTTCATGATATCACTTGCTACATAAGAATAAAGACTTCTAGAATGTTTGCTTCTTACAAAGAATATATAGGTAAAGATAACATATATTTTTTCTTTGCTCACAAGGAAGGAGGAAATTAACTTGTTGCTGTACATAGTGACCAGAGTGAGAGTTTGATAGGAATACTACTGAGTATGCACCTAGAGCATAGGGATAGTCAGTCTTAACGTTTGAAGTTTAATATGTTGCCAAATTCTGTTATTTTCATAGGTAACTTAAGAGAACGGAGATCCCTTAAAGGAAAACAAATATTCTCTACTAAAACCCTATGCACTCTATCTTTGAATGCACCGAAATCACTTCTGGTGCTCCTTTATTGCTCTCTGTGACCCTATGAGTTGAGAATATCTTTAAATGTCCTTTACCCTCACTGCACTATTAGTGATACATAGGTTTGAGGAAGATATCTTTGAGATATTCTTCCAGATATTTGTTGGATTTCTGCTTGATAATGTTCTTATATATCAGCTAATAAACTTAGTAAAAGGTATTTACTATGTTACATAATCCAAGAAAATATATAGATCATCTCCCACTTGATATGACTAGATCATGAAAGACGGTACAAAGTTCTGAACCTGAAATATCTAAATAATACTATGTAATGTACTATAAGATGTCACTTACTAGACATTTTCCCTTTAAATGAAAATAAAATACTTTTTAGATGAACTATGAAAGCCCAGATTCATCAAACTTTAATGGAGGAAAGCAGTCTCTATATTGCATTGAAACCTGGGGTTCCTTTGCTGGATTTTAGCTTTTGAAACATAGAATTTATATTTTCATGTAATATGTCTGAAAATGTTCCTGCCTTACATGTCTGTGACAATCTGTTCATTGCCTATTCAAGAGAATGACCAGACAGCAAGTAGGAAGTGTTTGCTGAAGAAAGGGGCCCACAGAGCTCTATTAGTTAATAGGAGAGAATTTCTCAACTCTCTGAAGAATTAACATGATGTGGCCATTAGGTCAAATTGAATGTTATGGTTTACTTAGCAATTCCAGAAGCATTTACTATGATAATGTATGAATCTTGGTGCACACATTATCTTGAATATACATAGAATTCTAAGAAAAACTCATTAATGTGCAACAATTTATCATGCCACTATCCTCTTAGTGACAATGTTTTATTTTTATTTTTTAAAGATTTTATTTATTTATTTGACAGAGAGGAGAGAGATCACAAGTAGGCAGAGAGGCAGGCAGAGAGAGAGGAGGAAGCAGGCTGCCCACTGAGCAGAGAGCCCGATGTGGGGCCGATCCCAGGACCCTGAGATCATGACCTGAGCCGAAGGCAGAGGCTTTAACCCACTGAGCCACCCGGGCGCCCCAGTGACAATGTTTTAAAATGAAGTTTTATCCATTTCCTACTTATACACACAAGTGAATAGACACACAGAAACTCACACTAACACAACCCACACTCAGGGGAAATGAAACATAAAGAGAGAGAGCATTAAAAACAAACATGGAGGGGAGGGATATATATCCTCTTTTGAAAGTAGACATAAATGTTCAATTAATCTATTTCTCATGTCCTTTCTTATGAGTACATATGGTGACAAATCTTCCTAATAAGAAGAGATACAGAATAACAGATGTGCAAAATAGCAAAATAAAAACACCTCAGCAGATGTATAATTTTTATTTTGCATGAAATGAATAGGAATGTGAAAAGTACATTTTGCAAAGCATGAAAAGCCCTTCAATTAGGAAAGCTATGTGTTAGAATGGTTTTGGAAACATTCTATGGATTGATTTGAAGAATTCAGGAAAGACTGTCCCCACTATAGACACCTAAATTCTGTGAAGACTGACTGTAGCTAAAGAATTAGTTCTTTAAGGCAGATATAGTTCACCTTCTACTTTGCTTTTGGAAAAACACAAATACTTTTGGGGGCATATCTGAGAGACAACCACTTTGAGGACTGCACAAAAAAACATGGAGAGAATGGAAGGTAGCAGAGTCTTAAGTACTTAAATACTGGTATGTGAGGGCTTGGAATTGCTGATTCTTAAGTATGGAGAAGTCAGGGAAATTTGGGCCTGTTCCAGACAAATGTTAGCTGGAAGGTGGTATGGGAGTTGGGAGGCATGTCAAACTCAAAAAGTTTTGGAAGTTATGTTAAATACTTGGAAGACACCAGTCAAAATGAGGAAGAAAGAAAATATTGATAAGATATTTCTAGTCTTTCTAATTGTTTAATTCCATTAAACAAATGAAGATTCTCATGACTTTAATAAGGTGAAGTCTTTATTTTGACATACTTTTTTTAAACTTTTTAATTTGAAATAATTTTAGACTTAGAAGTTGCAATGATAGAGCAGAGAGTCCACATGTCCCCCTCAGCCAGCTCTCCTAAGATTAAAATCTTATGTAGTCATGAGACAATAATCAGGTATCAATTACCAATAATCTCTGTAATTAGTAATACTAAAAATTAACATTAATAAAATATCATTAACTAAACTATAAACCTTATTCAGATTTCTCCAGTTTTTCCTTCAATGTTCCTTTTCCATACCAAGATCTAATTCACGGTACCATGTTGCATTTAGTTCCCCTGCCTGCTTTGTATATACCAGCTGTAAAATTTCTTCAGTGTCTTTCATTACCTTGACAATTTGAAGAGTACTGGTTGATACTCTGCAGAAATGTTCTTCAATTTGGATTTCTCTGATATTTTCTCATGATCAGATAAAACATATATTTTGGGGAAAAATACCACAGAGCTGATGCACCTTTCTCTTCCTATCATATCAAGGGCATATTATGTCAGTATGTCTTATTCCTGGTGATATTAACCTCAATTGCTTAGTTATAATAGTTCTTATCATGCTTTGATGCTGTAAAGTTATTATTTTTCCTTTGATATACTCTATTCACTAGTAGGGAGTCACTAAATCTAGTCCATACTGAAGGGGAAATGAATTAAACTCCACCTCTAGAGGGTAGAGTATATATGTTCAGATCACCATTGTAATTAAAGATTTTTTTTAAATTTATTTATTTGACAGAGAGAGAGAGACCACAAGTAGGCAGAGAGGCAGGTAGAGAGAGATGGGGAAGCAGGCTCCTTGCTGAGCAGAGAGCCCGATGCGGGGCTCGATCCCAGGACCCCGAGATCATGACCTGAGCTGAAGGCAGAGGCTTTAACCCACTGAGCCACCCAGGCGCCCCCATCACTGTAATTAATATATATTTTGGGGCAGATACTTTGAAGATATGAAATATCCTGTTTCTATATAAAAGTGTTTCACTTAAAATTTAAAAAAAGTGTTTCACTTATTTTAAGATACATCAGATTTTACCTGCAGCAATAATTTCTATAGTGTTCTGATGATGGTTCTCTCTTCCCCTCATTCCCACATTTAATAATTGTAATTCTATAAGGAAAGAATGTCTTCCCCCTTTGTATATCTATTAAATGACATATTTATATCAGCATGAACTTATGGACATTTATTTATTCTTTGAATTATAGTTCAGTACTATGAAGATTTATTCTGTAGCTCAAATTGTTCCAGTTTCGGTCATTTGGAGCTGTTTCAGGTACTTCCTGTGTCCTTTTGGCATATCCCTCATCTTTCTTTTTTCTTTCTTCTACTTCCTTACATCTTGGCACCACAAGATGTTCTAGACTTATATTTTTCCTGCCCAGTAGAATCAGCCATTTCTCCAAGCATACTACTTTTTTTTTTTCATTGAAGAATGGTATTAAAAACCAAGATCTGGGTCTTAGAAGTGCTTGTTGTTATTGGTGTGTCAGTGTTTCTAGGCTTCTCAGGGCGCAGTATTAGAAAATGTGTGTATGTATATTAGCCCATATATACACACATCTAATTTTATTTCTATATCTATCTATATATACATTAAAATTAACATGAGGTCATATTGATATTCTCAACTCTAATCAAGCACCACAGGGTTAATTCTAGCATTTTTACCTTTGCTTATTTGTAATTTCTTTTTTAGACAATGGGAAAGTCGACCTTCATTATCTATAATACATCTATATATGTGCTCAACCCTAGTATACATGCAATTTTAGTTTCAGAATTGCGAGCCATAATCTTGAGAGATGTTTTTACCAACTGGAGCATAGTTCATTTTCATCTTTAGCCTTACAGTATCAAATCAAAAGACAATTTTACAAAGTTCCTTAAATCAGCTCCTTTCTTTCTCACTCGTTTCAGTGTGGTTATGTGATTCGTTTGTTACCCAGTGAGGTTCATTTGTCATAGTCTGCATTCCATCTTGGCTTTCCCTGACAACTTGTTTGATTTTTAAAAATTTGCATACAATAAAGTTTGTTTTTTAATTTGTATATTTCTGTAGGGTCTTTTTTTTTTTTTTAAAGATTTCATTTATTTAGTTAGTTAGTTTTAAAAAGATTTTATTTATTTATTTATTTGACAGAGAGAGAGATCACAAGCAGGCAGAGAGGCAGGCAGAGAGAGAGGGGGAAGCAGGCTCCCTGCTGAGCAGAGAGCCCGACGTGGGGCTCCATCCCAGGACCCTGAGATCATGACCTGAGCTGAAGGCAGAGGCTTAACCCACTGAGCCACCCAGGCGCCCCTGTAGGTTTTGTTAAAGGCATAAAGTTGTGTATCCACTACCACAGTACCACATCATCCCAAAAGTTTCAAGCAAAGTATCCTGACACAAACAAATGAACAGAACAACAACAACAACAGCAGCAGCAGCAGCAGCACTTTACACTTTCAATTGCATTCCTAACATATGTATATGAAGTACCTGCCAGGTTGAACTGTGATTGGCTCCAGAGAGATCCCACTATTTTTAGGGAACCTAATACTCAGAAAAATACTATAAATACACACACTTTTCCACACTAGTTTCTCTCTCTTTCTCTTTTTCAAAAGATTTATTTATTTATTTGAGAGAGAAAGAGAGAGTGCGCATGCGTGCACAAGTAGCGGGAAGGGCAATGAGCAAGGAAGAGAACCCCAAACAGACTCCTTGCTGAGCTCTAGGTGTGCCTGATCTCAGGACGGTGAGATCTTGACCTGAGTGGAAACCAAGAGTTGGATATTTAACTAACTGAGCCACCCAGGCTATTTTTAAATCACAATATAGTTCAGATTACCATTCTGGCAAAAAAAATCTTCAGGAATTCCAAATGTTGTACATATTTCTCAGCCTGCAAAAGACTCCCAAGACGTCAGCTTGGACCTGCTTTTCTATCTTCAATCCTACTGTTTCCCTCTTCACTTTTTATATTCTATCCAGTCTTTTTTTTAAATATTGTCTGAAGACCAGCTGCATCAAGTTCAGTGTCCATGGTTATCACCTACACAGATATTGCCCTAGTCATGAAGAGGCTGTGGTGGTTGCGGTGGTAGTGATGATAATGATGATAACTATATTTAGAAGTTATCATTTAAGGAATGTTTACATGAACTTTTAAGTATTTATTTATTTGAAAGAGAGAGAGAGAGAGCGTGCACATGGTGGGAGGACAGAGGAGAGACGTAATCCTGAAGCAGACTCCCAGCCTATCATAGAGCCTGACATGGGACTCCATCCCAGGACCCTGAGATCATAACCTGAGCCGAAACCAAGAGTTCATCGCTTAACCAACTGTGCCACCCAGACATCCCTTATATGCACTTTTATAAATAACTTTCATATATAACTTATAATGATCCTGAGAGATACTATAGTATCTACTTAAAGATGAAGAAATTGAATCTCAGAGATTATCTCCAGGCTATAAATCTAATAAATAGCAGAGCTAGGGCTTGAACCCAGATCTTCTTTTTCATATTTATTACTCTTCCCATTATCTAGGTTGAAGCCCTTCAGTGCCATCAAGGGGGAGAAGTAACAAAATCAACATTTATTACATATGATCTTAACTTGTGCCAGGCATTGCATAAAATTTCACCTCATCCAATTTACCGCCATTCTTTCAATGCTATAAGGTAAATAATACCAAATGAAGACACCACTACTCTAAGAACCACTTTCCCAAAGTCACCTACCAGGTTTCAGTCTCAAATTGCTTGAGCACAAATTCCCTCTTATTGCCACAAGATCACACTAGACTTTTGTTAGAGTGATTAGAATTACCCTTAGCCATCAAACCCAATGTTTTGTGTCTCTTGACGGTAAACAGTTTGGGTCTCATGAAGGACTAGTCAAGATTCAAAGAGCTAAATGGGAAAGGATTTGATACTATATGAAAGGATGGGATTCATATCCATTCTCTTCTGTTAAGTAGGAAAGATTCTCCTGACTTTATTCTCCTAGCTCTCCGAAGCCTGGATCTAAGTCAAGAGCCTTCAGAAAGCCTGTAGCTTGTGCTAGCTAGCTAGAACAGGATTTGGATCAGGGTCCTTTTTGCATTAGAATATGGAGTTGGGCGAGCTATTCAAAGTCTCAGAGATTCAATTTTATGTTCTACATAATTGAGAACTATGTCATAATGTTGCAGGAAGGATTAAATAATATGCTGTACATGAAGTCCTTAGCACATTCTGGCTATAATTATGAGATCAAGTCTGAGGACAGGCAATTTTTAATCTCACTGAGCCATTTCAACAGCTCCACTCTTCTGTTAGCCACTAAAGTGATCAAGCAAGTTTAAGAAGTTTATCATGAACATAATCAAAGCAAGCCTGTAACAAAGATCAATAGTCTTATTACTTTTGATCCAGCATTTACATTCCAAGTGTTTCCATAACCACTGTGATTATACATCCTGATTTGCTTGGGACAATCCTTATGTAATTTTTAATAGGGCCTTCTTTTACTCTCAGAAGTTTCCCAGTTTGGATGATAAGCTATATGATCACACTATTTAACAGGGTATTCTTCTGCATTCATTAGTTCCTCTATCTTTTACTTCTTAAATAGAAGAGACTTACCGAACTGGATTATGTGCCCACTTGAATCTATAAATACCAACCTACAAAGCCACATTTGAATGGATAATTCTAAACATTTTATACAATGACAATAGAGCAGCTATTTTTAAAAAAAGATTTATTTATTTATTTATTTATTTATTTATTTATTTATTTATTTATTTGGTGGGGGAGGGGCAGAGGGAGAGAATCTTAAAGCAGACTCCCCGCTGGGCATGGAGCCCCATGCAGGTGTCCATCCCGCCACCCATGAGATCATGACCTGAGCAGAAACCAAGAGACAGAAACTTCACTGACTAAGCCACCCAGGCGCCCCTAAAGAAACTATTAAAGCAATCATTTTAAATGGAAATATTTAAGAGCCCACATTTTTAATATCATTGTTTCTCCATAGAGTTTGGTGTTCAAACAGCTAAGGGCAACAATGAATCCTGGAAACACAGATACTTAAAAGTCCTGTGTGACCAATCATGTTGAATTCTAGAGTCTTCAGAGCCGAACAGATGGTCGAGGTGTCATTTTATTATCTGTTCTGCCTCTATCAAAAAGAGAAAAAAAAGTGACGAAGTATTCTTTTTAGATCTTTCTTTCATGAATATGCATAAATATAGCATTCATGAATCACTGAGATGTAGGAGACTGTTAAATTGCATTTTTGCTAGAGTTTAGAAAAACATATGATTAACCATACTTTTGACTCTGAGTAATTACACTTCCTTACTTAGAGGTCATTTTCTGAATCTGTTACACTGCTGGCTTGTGGGCTGAAGTGAAATGGAAGCACAAAGATATACTAATGATGAATTATTAAAGTTCTTTTTATTCTCTTGTGGTTAAAAATCTTTCTAGTTGCAATGTAGGTGCCAAATATTTGATTCAGATGATCATGAATAAATAATATAGATTATTTAGCAAAGTTTAAAAAATAGGAACGAGAGCATAAAAAGGGCAAACTTTCTCATTAGAACTTACTCTGTGTTGTTAAGTTTTCTGTTGTTATTTTGACATCTATTTGAAAGAATGAGTTTTCCCCAGACTCTAGAAAAATCTTATTTTCGTCTTTAAAATGCTGCATATACATCTTCAGACTTACCATGGTATTTTTCCTGGTTCTAGGACAAGGATGGCAAATATACTGCAGTGCTTACCATTACTCCTATCATACACCTGCAAATATTAATAATCTGGATGTTTCCCTCCACATACCTCACAGTCATTTTCATTCCAGCATTCAAAGAATGCACTCCCAAGTAAGAAGCCCTGGACTCCAGATGAAATCTAAATATCTTCCCCAGTATAGATTAACTCAAGCACAAGCTCTTTGAATTCTCCCTTACCTTTAAAAACTGCTGTAGAAAATTACCTGGATATTTAGTTGACCTTTTACTCTCTAGTTGAGGGGCTTCATTCCCTTCTCCTTTAAATCACTTGAATAACGGCATCTTTTGCTAGGCTAGACTCTGGCAGTAGTCTTAAAATCTCAGTGACTCCAACAACATTTGTTTCTTGCCCACGTAATTTGCTAACAGTAGGTCAACAGCAATACTGCCCTTCGTACATGTGTCTTCTTTGTTTTAAGGCAAGGTCCGAGGCCTATCTCTTACCTGGCTCAGGCCCTTCACATGGCGGAGGGAAAGTCTCAGAAAGAACTATTAATAGTTCTTGGGACTTCTGTCTACAATGTGGTATACACTACTTCTGCTATTTCATTGGCCAGAGAAAGTCACATAGCCACGGATGTCCATAGTAGGGAGGACTTGCACATCATTTAGAAATCGGTAGAATCGTGTAATTTTCTTATGGGAGAGAATTGAATATTTATGAAAAATAGTAGTATCTTCCACAGGCATATCCTTCTTTGTTTTTTTAGAGAGCTATTATTCCATGCAACATATTGGGGTAGGGATTATAGGACTACCTTCTACTTAAGTGTAGCCAAGAAGATTTCAGGTTTCCTGCTGACTCTGGAAGGTACTTAATCTTCTGGAAAGACATATCTATGGCTTTTGCCTGGGAGCTGGACAGTTCATGAACCCAAGATATGGTTGATTTTTCCCTCAATGTTTTTATGCTGCTTTGCACCTGGACTCTATGAGCTAGATCAGAGAAAGCCCACAGAGCATTTTTGCAGAATAATGTCCTAAATGCCCATGTAATTTTGATTACAGACCAAGCTTAAATGGATAATTTAAAATATGCTCCAATCATACAGAGGGAGAGTAAATTATCTTCTATTATTTACTGAAAGAACTAGAAAGACAAGTAAATGGTTGCTAAGCCTTTGCTATCACTCGGAGAAATAAGTGAGTATCAAAAATAGTAAATCCATGAGCCTGAAGGAACATAGGAGTGAGATTTATTTATTTTTTGTGACATTTTCATAATAGAGGGAAGTTTGAAATAAGCACAGGAATAGAATTTTACAGGGAACACTGCCTTTCTCGTATAAAGAAGGGTGACAACTTTAATCAATAATTTTTTAGCATTTGAAACCTGGCAATGGTAGCTGAAAAAAGAATCACAGTGCTGAGTGAAAGTGTGGGGGACTTGTCCCAGCAGGTTGACATGAGATGACTTGAAAATGATACGCTATTAGTGTCCTTTGTCCTGACGGTAGGTGATAGATGGCTCTGACACAGAAGGGGCATGCTGATCAGAAAAACAATACAGAACAAAACAAGAAAAACAAAACCAACCTTCCCATCTATCATTTCAAAGTAAATATGTACTTAGGTTTGTAGGGGAAAAGACGAAGGGCAAAGGCACTCCGTATTTATTAAAACCTCTACTCTTTTTTTTTTTTTTAAAGATTTTATTTATTTATTTCACAGAGGGAGATCACAAGCAGGCAGAGAGAGAGGGGGAAGCAGGCTCCCTGCTGAGCAGAGAGCCCGATGGGGGGCTCGATCCCAGTACCCTGAGATCATGACCCGAGCCGAAGGCAGAGGCTTTAACCCACTGAGCCACCCAGGCGCCCCTAAAACCTCTACTCTTGTCACACAAACTGTTTGTCATTACCTGCGAGCTCCTTGGAAATGCAGAATCTTAGGCCCATCTTAGGTCTAATAAATCAGAATCTACATTTTAACAAGACTCTCAGGTGATTTGCATGGACTTGACCATCTGAGAAATAATGCTCTAGGATGACCAGCTCCGCGCGGGGGGAATATGTGTCTATCACTTTACATAATCATCACCACACAGTCATACTTTTGTTTCTAAAATTTAAGAATTAGAGCACTTACTATCACTCTCATAAATTTGGCAAGATCTTTTACATAGAATCTACTAGCTTTTATTTCCCTCACTCTGCCATGTCCCCTTATTTTAATTTTTTTCCTCTAAAAACAGAGAAAAATAAAAACTCCTGTTTCTTTAGCACCTCGGTTTTCTACAATCAAAACTGAGCGCTTCCTTTAGTCATTTTCTCTCATTCCCCCTCTCCTCCCTCAGTGCTCACAAGTACAAAGAGGTACCCCAAGCACTAAAAACTAAAAAAGATAAAAGAAAAGAAAAGAAAAGAAAAAATTTGATCATAATTTTCTTTTGTAGTTTAAAGAAATAAGAAAAAGGTTTTTTTTTTTTAATGAGTAACTATGTTTTATAGAGTTCTGGATATCAATGGTATTCATACAATTGCCAAGGCAACAAATGTGGGTACTACAGACTACTTATTAATCAGTCTCACCAAGGATAAAACCGGAACTCACAAGTCATATAATCATTGACTCAGAGCCCGAAGAAGATCTAGAGATAACTTTCTCCCAGGCCCTGAGAACTCAGGTGACTTTCCATGCTTTCTTATTGCAGAGCTGTGGTTAAAACTCAGGTCTTCTGATTCCTAGTTTGGGGTTCACCTACTTCTACTATTATACTGCTTCTAAAGAGAAGCTGAAAGCACCTGTCAACCAGAAATGATTAGGAAAGCACACAAATTTTGTGTGAAAATTTGTGTTTTCAGGTGAAGAACCAACACTGATATCCTCTCCTTCTGGCCCATTTATTGAGAGGTAAGCAGGTAGAATAAAACGGTAGTAAGGAAAACACTCCCTGATGGTTCCTGGGAGGAAGCCATGCTTCTACTGCTTTGAGCCTTTCTATGAATTCTCTCCAGAAACAGGGCTGGATCAGATTCCCACTGAGATCCTACTTGACTTAATCCTTGGCTTGGGGTTACTAAAGAATTACGACACATTCAAAAGAAAAGAAGAGGAAAAGATAAACAGCTGGAGTTTGTGTGCTTGTGCATGCTTCTATGTATATATATATACACAATAGTTTAAGCCTGACTAAGACTTTTATGATTCATGTCGTTTCTTGTATACAGACTTCATCACGGTTCTTAGTGGTTTTCGGTAATAAGCTATTTGCTTAGCAGGGAAAATAAGTCTCTTCCTATGATTGCCAACATTGTACTGGTCTCTGTGCAGAGCATATTTCCTCATCAAGAACTTAGGCCCTGTAAATAGGACAGAGCAACAAGTATTGGCATGCAGACAGGAACATGCAGAGTGCCAGCTGGCTCTTGAGTTTCTTCACCAGGTACACAGAGAGACAGAAAAAAGAAATGGCAAAGAGTTTGCGGGGAAGAGGAATGTGAAATAAATATGATGGAATACATGGAGTCAGAGATATTGAGAAAGACAGAATACTATGGGGGGCAGTGAGGGAGCAGATTAGGCTGGAGATGTTCTTAAGAACATTTCAGGTAGGAGTATCCTCTTTAACAGACTTCTGTAATTCTTTAAAGTTTTCTAAATTTATTTTTTAGATTCTGCCTATTTTAATAAAATCTTCCTGTCGATCTATGTCCACATCTAAGTCAAATCATAAAAAATATATGGCATGAGTTAACAATGTCCGAATGTCTGGCACACTGAGAAGAAGGCCTTTGAAGACAGAGGCAGAGATCGGGGTGAAGCTGCCACCAGCCAAGGGACACCAAGGACTGGTGGCAACCTTCAGAAGTTAGAAGTGAGGCATAGAACAGAATCTTGGAGACTCTGGAAGGAACCAATCATGCCAACGCCATGACCTTGGAGCTCCAGAACTGTGAGAGAATAAATTTCTGTTGTCTTAAGCCACCCAGTTTGTGGTAATTTGTTATGACAGCCATAGGAAGTGAATATAGATATTTAAGTGAATGGATTACTAATAATACCTTTAACTTTTCTAAGTATTTGAATTTCTTATATCTTGACTTTATCATTAGAAAAATGCATCTATAAGGTAAAACATTTTCTAGTATTTTCTGCACTTTGTAGGTAAGGAAACTAAGGCACAGAGAAGGCAGCAAATAGTAATAAAATTGTTAGCCAATGTTTTTTTTTATTAACATATAATGTATTTTTAAAAGCATGTATTTAACATTATATCACATCAGGCAATTTGCTGTGGCAGTACTTGTGCATCTTTTCATTTATTCCTAGAGACAATATTCTCTGTCAGATAGGTATTATATCCTCCAAATGAAGTAACACGCTGGTAAGTAACAGAGTCGGATTTGAACTCAAGTCTCTCTGGTCTAACTGCACTCATACTCTTAAACATGAGTCAGCAAACTTTGTCTCTAGAGGGCCAGGTATTAAATACTTTTGGCTAGGTAGGTAGGCCAAATGATCTTAGCAACTTCCCCATTCTGGTTGCAAGTAGCCATACACAATGCAAATGCACAAGGCTATATGCCAACAAAATTTTATTGGCCATGAAATTTGAATTCATATGATTTTTATATGTCAATGCAATATCATTCTATTGACTTCTCCAACCATTTATAAAGGTAGAAGCCATCCTTAGTTCACAAGTCATGCAAACAGGGGTAATGGCTGGATTTGATCCATGGGCAATAGTTGGCAGACTTCTGTTCTAATAATAACAAGACAGTAGGAGGTAGCCATGAAGAAGTCCTGGGAAGTTAGGCCTAAAATATACTCTAGTAGGATACAACGATTTTAGTTATTTGAATTAGGCAACAGATATGTGGTTTCAAATTACTTTGTTGTATTTCAAAAATCCAAAAAAATTAAGGAGGGTATCTCTCTTATAGCACAGGATGTAAAGGTGTCCCCTCTTCTCCACTCCCTAAGGTCAAGTTTAATTGGCCAGTAAGGTCTTCTGTGAAAGAAAAGTGAATAAAGTTTTATGTAGAAGGATAAAATAGGTGTGGGTGGAGGCCAGAACAGGGAAGGATCGACTCTTATTGAGGAGAAACAACAGTGAATGTTACATTTTAGGCCTCTGTTACCTGGACCTTGATCCAGAGGGAGTTGTCAAAGAATTGTCATGGGGGATGGAGAGGAGGTGGGTTGGGAACAGTCAGAGGAGTAGACCATGGAAAGATAAAAATAAAGGGTAATTTTGGAGGGGCTAGGAGGCAAACTTGAGCTTTCTTCTTGCCAGCGGAGAGGCCTGATTTCAGAATAACTTTCACCTGGGCATAAGCCAGTTGACCGATAATTCTCCCTGGAGGAGGACTCTCCACATTGCCATTCCCAGGGCTTGCATAACATGACTAATGTTAGATGGAGCACAAGATGTTACTGTCCCTCCTTGACTCCTTTCATCCCCATGTAGATACCACATCACCACACTGACAGGCCATCTGGTGAGATCACAAGAAGCCATGTCCCCAGTCTCCTCCATTTGAGTCTATGGGAGGTGGAATGAAGAAATGTGACCCCCGGAGATGAGGAAATATTTTCTGATGCACCTTGTTAATATCCTAATTCTGTAGTTTAGCCCTCTCCTTCCCTCTTTCTCTCTTTAATCACATATCAAATTTTAAATGTAAGGTAATCAATCTACTCTCACTTACAATTTTAATCATCACTAACACAGAAATAGAGAATACAGTAATGTATTGAATCAAAGAATTAAGCATTAGGAGTCTCAGTGAAGCTTTCTGATTCCTTGAGGACAATTTGAGACTAAAACGGAGACAAGGAGATGTCTCAATTTTATTTAGAGAAATGCAGACCCACAACATTATTTTCTTTGCTTTTTCATTGTGATTTTCCTGCTTTCATCCCCATTTCCATCATATTCCAAAACTATGTACTTGAGATAAAATTTATTAAGTATTGCACAGTTCGGTGCAGTTTCAAAAGTGAATTTTCTATACAGAGTCTGCTATGAATGTAGTAGCTGAGTATTAGAAAAATGACTTGAGGGAAGATTGTTCTAAAAATAATATTTCCAGCAAAAAGCAGAAATGATATAGGAATTGATAAGTGTTTGCTATTACCTATACTTTAGTCTAATTGTCTGTGCTTCTTTGAGCAGTTACTTACATTTTCTAGTAATGTTTGTTTATATGCAGCTACTTTTCTGCTTTCTTGATACTTAGAATAAAATTCAGGTAAATTGTGCAATTGCTCAACTATTGCCTGATTTTCACATAATGGAGATGTGTAAGAATTCACAGTTTTTTGTTACTCATTCTGGATTTCATATTGTAATTGATTTCTGTCATTGTTCAGCTCACAATAAAGCATATCAGCATATGCAATGTATAAGTTCAAAGATTCATAAATGATAGCATTTGCATCCCACTCATTCAATCAGCACTGTGTATCAGGAGAGAAGGCACTGTTGCTTACTGTCAGTTAGATTACAGATTTCCTTGGTTGTTTTAGGGAAGTCATTTTATTCACTTGTTTATGAAGTGTGCAGGTTAGAGACCACTCCAAGCTTCCTTGACAGGGAGTATGCGTTCCACACCCAAGAGCCCTAAGACCTTAGAGTATGATGAGCTCTAGTGCAGAATCATTTCTGCTAAATGTTTAGTTCTTGCACCACTGATTCTATCCTTTTACCCCTGAGATATTGTCTAGAAACCCCAGGGAGTAAACTTGGGAGAACAGAAATGGGGCTGGGCTTCCAGGAGTCCCCAAAGGAACTCAGGTAATCTGGATATTCCAGATGAGCAAACTCAAAGAACAAGTCATTTGTTCATTATTAGTCAGTTAAATACTTATTGAAGTTACTTTGTGATGAGTCCAGTGCGAGGAATTGGTTTTCCACTACTAAACAAAAGAACATATAAGTGGGGATGTGAATAAACACCCTAAAATAAAAGGATAAGAATCTGTTTATCTGTGTACATATCTATATATGTATGTATATGTAGTATGTAAAATAAAATTATAAGAATTAGATGTATTTCATGTGTGTATATGTATATATATGTGTGTATATGTATATATTTCTTAAGGGTAAGAATCCTTTGTTATCTGTTGTTAAAAGTAATGTATTCATTTTAAAATCTTAGATTAATAAATAATTTCTCATAAGAAAGGCACTAAGAAAGAAAAATTAATAACCTGGTGGTAGAAGGAGGGGTTGAGAGCAAGAAAAGAAGGGGGAAAGAATGCAAGCTAGCACAGTTGGAGCTTGGAAGAGAGAGAAAAAACAAAGCAAAACAAAACAACCTATATTTGAGCCTTTAATACAAGAGTTAGTGCATTTCGGAGAGAAATAAAAAGATTGATCTTTATTGCTGTTGGAATAATTTGGTGGCTCTCCTGAATTCTTAAGAAAATTTTCAGCGATGATCTAAATTACTGTTTTAAGGTTTTTGAAGTCACATTTACTTATTTATTTTAAAACAAGGTAACCCAGTTTTATTGGGATTACACGTGGCTCTTGCCCTCACTAAGCACAGAGTTGAGATAATAAATATCCGATGCTTGGCTTTTATTTGGGTTACTTTGAGAGAAACCTGCAGTGTGTCTCCTTGGCAAAAGGAGACAGAAAACACCATTATATGTGAGGTCATTGGATTTCTCTTCCCAGTTGAGCTATAAACTGGTGACCCTTGAAACAGTTCAGACACGTATGTGGTTCACACCTTCCCCATTCTTGCTGAACACTATTTCTTCTCTGGTGGTTCTGGTTTTAGTGTAATGGGTACCAGTAAACTTTGTAAAACAAAGTAAAACTCCCGCTATTTCTGTCACTTCGGGTCACTTACTTAATCTCTTGGTGCCTCAGTTTCCTAAAAAATGAGAAAAAAAAAAAACCCACAAAACTTCCTAGGCAAAATAATTTTGAGGACCAGATAAAGCATTTTAAATACTTAGTGTAATTTAGACAATGTTATCTGTTGACACACATAGGAGTTTTCCAAGGGAAGCCCATGTTTTAAAGGAAGAGAATAGCTTAGAAATTTTTAAAACAAGAAGCTGTTTCTAATGTGTTGTTATAGGCTTGGGTTTTTCTTATACATGGTATTTTCTTTGACAAGTGGCACATAGTTACACTTGTACCCCAATACCACAGACACTCTCACAGAACTTTCTATTTGTCCTTCCTGCCTAAGACTATATATAGCTCATTGGGGGTCTTGAATATGTCTTTTTTCCCACTAGCTCTGGTACATTACTTGAGTAATATACTGGATCTGTATGGCTTTACAAGTAATGGAATCACCTACACTTAAAAATTGGGAAGTGACATATTACCACTACCCAGTAGTTAAATGTACCTTTCAGCTAAAAGATATAATATGAAATCTTTGTATTATAAATACTTTCCTTACTTGTAAATGCACACTTCCAGTAGTCAAATTATTTTATGTTGTACAGTAAAACTTTTCCTTAATGGTACTTATAAACCTTGTTTATATGGGTACTTATTATTATTATTATTATTATTATTACTTTTTAAAGGAGAATGTTCTGAAATATTACTGTATGACTCTAGCCGCCTTTCTGTTTAACACATGAAGGCATGACGATTAACCTTTATAGAACAGATCACCATAGTTCCCAGAGGAAAACTAGTTAAAATGTTTATAAGCTTAAATGAAACTGAAAGGCTAGAGAGTTAATAAAGCATTTAGTTTGTAGCTGATAGCTTAGTTCAGAGCTTTTGTAATTGTTTGATGCTGTTTCTGGTGTGCTTGTCTGGCTTTTGCTTATTTTCTCTACATTCATGGAAAAAGCCAGTTTTAGTGATGTTTATCTGTCATTCTAGGTGTGGCAGCTAATGGCCAAATTAAACTGATGGTTGGTCAAGAAGTGAAAGGAGTTTTCATTTTGAGCCAAATACATTAATGAGTGAAGAGCTCATATATATATACTCATATTAGAAATTGGGACACATTTTAGCCAAGAATAGCATTTTATTATTACTTCCTTCTTAGTCATGAATATATTTTGGGACAGACTTATCTAAAGTTTTCTGAAAGTCAGGATAGAGGAGTCACTATGTGTTTAGTTGCCTCACAAAGCATATTTAGGAAAGATGCCATTACATTATTTAATCAATACAATATTATTCTCATAATTCCCTAAAGCACAAATATATCTATTGTTAATCATAGTCTGAGTCAGCATCATGAATTTACCATTTTTAAAAATAAATGGTAGTTTTCTGTATGACTGACCAAATCGATTTTGCCAAGATCCAGGTCAGGTAAAATAATTGGCTGAAACATATAAAACTAATAGTAACAAAAACAATAAAAAGATTTTTAAAATCTGAAATGTGAGATGATTATACATAAAGCTGATGTCTTGAAAGTATACTTTTTGGAGCGTATATTTGTCAAAAGTCAAGTAATATACCTTGCCTACAACCCAGCTAATTTTCATATAATATACAGTATGAGCCTGGATTGGGGCAGGGGTAACAGACAATTTTCTGGACTGTAAATTCATGCCATGTTTAGACCATACATAGGAGCTTTGATTTCTCAACAATAACTCTGGGCCTCAGCCCTTCTCTCCTATATTAGGATACTGATGATTTCTGGGTTTAAAATAAGCTTTATTTAGCTCTGTAGCAAGCTGTTCACCAGGGTTTAAAACTCTAACAAACCATCTAAGCATTTGCGACCTCCCTGATCTCCATTCCTTATTCTTAATCACAACTACTGAAAATGCCCATTAGGCTTGTGACATACAGCAACTCTAAACAAAGGCAGAAAGCAGAATGTTGAGGTTCGAGGAAATTCTAATTGCTCCTAGGGAAAAGGACAAGTAAACAACTGAAAGGCAAGGCTCTGTTCGGACCAAGGCCATTTCATTATCATTGCTGTTTCAAAGGGTTTTTTTTTGTTTGAGATGAGCACAAGCTCATAATCCATACTTTTTTTTTTTAAGTATTCTGAACAGAGGGGATAATACGCCCAATACCAGTAAGCTGCACATTAACTCCTCTCTCGCTATTGAGAAAAGCAAAGCATCTGTTCCTGCTAATTGACAGGTATTTTACACCACTGTTGCAAACTCTTGCTTAAACATTGATTTCCAACACAGAGTCTAGGCATGTACATTTGAGGTCTACAGGCTTTAAATATCAAACTTATATGTTCATTTAAATACATCTCTCTGTGTTCAACTTTATTTTTGCAAATGTCTAAGTGTATTAACCTCCTCGAGGTTGGAGTCATTGCTATGGAAACAACACTACTTAATATATGTATGACTGCACATATCATTGCGCTAGACACTAATAAATGGATAGATGTGGCACCTTGGCTTTTGGTTTGTTACATCCCCACAGGGGCCTCTAGAGCAGTAATCAATGAACACTTGAAAAAGGATGGTCATTTAGATTGGTTTGCTAATATCATCTTAAAAGCAATTTTCAGTTCCAGAGATGACTGGCAAAGAAAGTGCCCCTGGAGGAGCCTAAGGCTGAAGGAAAGCTCCAGAGGCTGAGTTAAGAGTTTTGTGGAAAATTCTCACTTGCTGGAGGCCTCCCCCTCTCACGCACAAAGTTGCACAGTGACACTGCTTCAGGTTTAGGAATATTGTGGCTTCGTTTACTACGGGTATGGATTATGGTGTGTTAAGAATAGAAATCGTTTGTGACTGAAATTTGGAAGTCTGCTGAACTAGACTGATGTATAAGAAATAAAATATGAGTTTGCCTTTGCATGCCACCCCAGAGGACTGCAAAGAGCGTTCTATTCAGAAATAAACAACTGTCTGTACTAAAGTGAGACCCAAACAGGTCATGATTACAGGAACGGAAAGAACGGCTGCAGGAAGAGAAAGAGCTCAGACTCTGGGATGTTCGTGCTCCACATCTTCCTGATAGCAATTTGAAAGGTTAAAAGATTTGGTTGAGGCCTCTGAGGCTATCTGCTCATCAGCCAATGACATCCAAAGCTGTGAGATGTATTGTGTAAACCAGCAAGCTTGCCAGACCAATCTGCTTTTATCCGCCTCTGTTTCTGCCCTACGGCTCGCTGTCTCTCCTGGGTAAAGGTGCAAGAGTTACAGAAGGGAGCAAAATACCCACTCAGGGACCTGAACTTACATTTTACTCTTCCCTTCCTCCTGGCCGATCTCTGGGTAAAATGGCTAGCTATAATATAAAAGATCAGAGGAAACTAGTTTCTTGGAATTTGCCAAACTAAATATATTTATTCAGTCCCACTCCATTTCATGAATCAGAAGAATGAATTTCACAGACATGGCGTGACCTGCTCAAATTCACATATCAAGGAAATGGCTAAACCGGGAGAAGAATCAACCTCTTGAGTCCCAGGACAGATTTCTGATTTAGATGTGAAGAGCTGATCATGTTGGGGCATGAGTGAGCCCAACTAAAACACACCTATATGTTCTAGCCTTCCTTACATATGTGGTTATGCGGCACATTTCAGGCAAAGTGGTAAAGGTAGATAGAAGTCACTGGGTGAAGTTTCTGGGAAAATTCCTCAAAAGCTAGCCAATTTAGTCATCCTATGTCCCCCCCTTCTTCTTGCTTGGAACGTGGTTGTGATGTTTGAGTGCTATCTGCCCTCCTATGCAAATGAGCCAACAAGAAGGTACAAAAGGAAATTGAAAGGACAGACTGTTTGGTCCCCATTAACACTGTGGGGCCAACATTGCGGACCACTTTACTTATCTCTAGACTTTTAGTCACACAAGGAAAACAAAACTACTAATTAAAGATTCTGTTTATCAGATATCTTTAAGTGCTATGGAACTTAATCCCTAACTGATATACATAAGCCTATAAACATAGGTGTGCTCATATAAGAATGTGCTAATTAAAGTCTCTGAGTCTAATGCATATTATAATGAATTCATGTTATTTTAAATTAGAAACTGAATAAAATTGCACAAATTATGCCTGACACATTAGGCATGTGTACTTAATTCTATCCTTGAGGCCGTGATTGTAGGGAGAATCAGGTGATGTGGGCTCTACCACTAACTCTCAGGTATATATGCTAGGCTAGTTACTGGGTCTCAGTTTCCCCCACCAAAACTCCATAGGTTAGATAAAATGAACTTTTTAAGACTCTTATACCCTTTCAACTAAGATTTAACAACTTGATCTTTTTTCTTTCCCTTATCTCAAGCAATCTGTGATTTCACTTTCAGTATATTATGGGTTAAATAGAACTTGTCAGGTAAACAGTCTCTTTTGCCTTGGGAATTCATATATACTCTTTCATCTGAAATCTATCTTCTCCTTTTTGCCTGGCTAACATTCACTTATTCTCCAAGTCTCAGACTCAATGTCTGTTTCTTTAGAAAGTCATGCTTTACCCTTGTATATAATATTTGCCTGATAACATGCTGATATCTACGATAGATTATACATATCTGGAATATTGGGGTTATGTCTGCCTTATTGCCATTGTATTCCAGCAACTTATATAGATCCTGGCACCAAGTCCATATTCAGTAATGAAAAGACAAATGAATGCATGAAGAAACATTGTTTCTATAAGGAAAAGATATTCCAGTTTTCAAATAATTGGCTAATAAAGTAATAATTTTCAATGGAATATGGTTTATCTGTGTGTGGAGATAATATGACTATAAATTTTATGTACATATATATCTATAAGATTGAAGCCTTTTCATAATATTAGGTTTTAGATAAATTTGTTAAGTATATATAAGCTCTGACTGTATTATTCATAGAAATTAATAGGAATACTAAATAATATTTAATGTGGTTTGAACATTGGTAGGATAACTCATACTTGTGGTCTTCAATGGGAACTTTCCTAAAAGTATTTCAAGGAAAGGGAAAAGCTCATTTTAAAATTTTTATTTGAGAATATTTTTTCTTATTTTTACAGGGTATCAAATAATCAGCCGAAGAAATAAGCAATGAGATAATTGGCTGGACTTTGAATGAATTGCCTTTGGATGGACTATGCCCCCATCTCACTTGCAGAATTGAAAATGAAGGAAATTAGCTTGCCTTCTGAGAGTTAAATTATGAAAGTAACAGATTAGAACAGATATATGCAAAATTACCTTTTAAAGACAAAAGAAATTATACGGAAAACAGAACTTGACAGAAACCTGATTGAATATATTAATCCATCTAAACAAAGAATATGGTACTCCTAAAGGGATTGAAGTAAAGATCCAGGATTTGGTCAGCTGCAGGCACAGCAAAGTCAGGGGCAAATCAAGATCAGAGGAGGTAGTTTAGAGATAGATGTGATGTATGTACTACTCAGAGAAAAGGGAGCCAGAATCACTGAACTTTATGCATATTTTCCCTTTATGCATATTTTGCTAAAATTGCCATTTTTTGGTGGATGAATGAAGGGATGTTGATTTTATTTATTTTTATTTTTTAATTTTTTTAAGATTTTGTTTATTTATTTGACAGAGAGACAGCAATCACAGGCAGGCAGAGAGGCAGGCAGAGAGAAGGGGGAAGCAGACTCCCTGCTGAGCAGAGAGCCCGATGAGGGGCCATCCCAGGACCCTGAGATCATGACCTGAGCCGGAGGCAGAGGCTTTAACCGCCTGAGCCACCCAGGCACCCCGGGATGTTGATTTTGGACTAATGCCATTTACTGTTTGATTTATTTTTCTCCCCTTGTCAGATTCCATGATCACAAAGCAATCTGCTGATTGTGATTTGGTGTCTGATGCAGGTCTGGCTATAGGGAGAGAATGGCTGATCCCACAGACTTCAAGTATTTTCTGTCTTCAGTGATTTCTGAGGAAGAATTAATAAAATGACTTCTGATTATGATGTGGCTTTTTATATTGCTTCACTTTAGGAACAGAATGAGCTGATCGTGCTAATATAAACATTATAATCCAAATCAATTTCTTATCAAATGTTAACAAATAATTATTTGTTGAGGGTCCACTCTGAATATATGTTGTGGTCTCATACAGTTTTTAGTCAGGATCAGTCTCCCACAGTTGTTAAGTCTTAGGCAATGGATTAGAAAGACTCCATGCTTTTGAGATAGATGTCCAGAAGCTAGTATATGGTGATCATTAAGCCATTCTCAGACCCAACCAGACTTCCCCTAGAGCCTTGCTATTTCATGAAGAGTGGTCCTTGGTCTCCTAGCATTAGTATCCCTGGTTACTTGAAGATTTAAGAAGTTTAGCCTCTGGTCCATAATCCCTGAATCAGTCTGCATTTTGCCAAGATTTTCAGTAGTATATTTCAGTGTATAATATAATTTGAGAAGTGCTGCTTTAGGGGACACATCCACAATTTTTATCTCTCTATCTCTATAGGCTATTGTGAGACATTCCTTCATGGGTATTTCACACTGCCTCATGTTTTGTTGGAAATGCTAACAATGCAAGGCTTGGTAGAGAATAAAGAGTAAATGCTCTTTATTACTTCTCTCTGGAATGATTTCTTCATGTATAAAGTAAGGGCAGCAGGGAAAGGGATGAAGGAGTTGATGAGAGTTTATAGTTCCTTAAGGGCAAGGTCCATGTCATAAGAATTCTTTGTTATTATTCTCCCCTCTAAGAATCAGCTCATTTCCTTGAATTTGGTGATATTAATAAATGTATGCTCTTTTTTAGCCAAAGGAACTTGATAGTCTCTTAGAAAACCCTAATAAGTTATTTTCTGTACCCACTCTAATTCTACATTAAAGGATGTGCACGTGAAGATAATTAATTTTTCATTGAACTCAAGATATACAAATTGCTTTCATTATCTCTGGTTCAGTGCAATCTTGATAAATCTTGATAAATTTCAGGTCCCTTCTCACTTGGAGTATTCTAGCATCTTCGGAAGAACAACTATTTGTTCAATATTTAATATGAAATTCTTCTGACATTGAACCTGCAAATATGATTTTCAAGAAAGAATGAACAGGTGAATTCAAGGGGTTAATGTGTGTGCCTGCATTTGCCACTTCTGGAGTCATGAATTCAATTTAGTGGTAGCTTGTCTACAGAGATGGGAAAGAATATACTTTTGCTAAAGGAGGAGCTGCCTACACCCTGCAATCTAAAGTGTTGGAGAGTCTGGTAACTTATATCTTGCAGCATTGAAAAAGCTAATTGCTTATATCTCCAATGAAAGCACTAAAAAAGTAGCTACACAGCATCAACCTCAACATGAAACAAGGTGGTCATGGAAAGGCTGTGACAAAACTAAGACAAAACTAAGAATATTATCTTTACTACCAGGCCTACCAAGCTGTGTTTGACTGAGAGAGAACAAAGAGGATAGTAGGTAAAAAATTGAAGCTACCAGTATTCAAAATTTTTTCTACCAAAAATATTTTCCTAAGGTTCCTAACAAATTAAATTAACTAGACTGGAAGCCAACTAAGTTTTTGAGCAAATTGTTTTGTCAAAGTAAACCACCCACCTGGTCTACTATTATAGTTATTAACTCTTTTTTTTTTTTTAATTTTTATTAACATATAATGTATTATTTGCCCCAGAGTACATGTCTGTGAATCTTCGGGCTTACACATTTCACAGCACTTAATAGCACATACCCTCCCCATTGTCCTGTTATTAACTCTTAAAGAGAGTTCTGTGTCCTCAATCTGCCATCAGTACAAGGTGGGCTACATGGGCTGTTCAGTCCCCACTACTTTCCTCAGATAGAGTCATGGAGCCTAGTGTCCAAGTGTTCCCAAGAGGACACAAAGGCAAGGGCCACAAAGGACAATGGACTTGGGAGTTCTTTCCAGAGCACAGAATGAGTAGCTGCCTAGTGTTCTACCTAAGGAACATGTATTATTGGCAGAAAAGGGTATCTTGATTCTTCAAACTAGTAGGAGCTAATCATTGCTATGGATAAGTGGCTGCTGTGGGTTTCCCCTTTCCCCCTTTTTATAATGGGAGTGCTATTACAGTGTTTTGGATGATAGTTTACCATAGTATATTCAGCCTGTATGTGGCAGAAAATGTTTGTTTGAATCCCAAGTTTAGCTCACCATGATGTGTCACATTCAGGCTGACAGAAAGACAGTGCATCACCCAGAGATCCTGCATCCCAGACCCAGTATCTGATAGAGCACGATAATCTTCTGCCTTTGATAGGAATGGGTATGTTTTATATAGAGGAAGAAGGGCATGCTTGGATGTCTGAGTCATAAACAGAATGTAGTAAAGACAGTATACTTACTAGTTGTCCCTCAATCTCCATTGTATCCTTTACCTATCACAAGAAAAGTACAGTTTTGGCAGAGAATTCAGTTGTCACTAACAAAGAATATGATAAGTGAAATAAACCAGACAGAAAGAAAAAAATGGTATGATCTCACATGTGGAATTTTAAAAAGTCAAATATATAGAAGCAAAGAGTAGAACAGTGGTTACCAGGGACAAGGAGGTGGGGGAAACAGCGGGGAGATGCTGATCAAAGGATACAAAGTTACAATTATGTAGGAAGAATGTCTAAAGGTCTAATGTACACAATGATGACTGTCCCTAATAATAATGCGTTAAATACTGGAAATTTACTATGAGAGTAGAGTGGATATCAGGGGCTCTCATAACACACAAAAAGGGGTAACTACATGGTAATAAAATATGATAATTACCTTGACTGTACTAATTATTTTACTATATATAGTAAAATATGTATACACACACACACACATAGATCAAATCATCATGTTGTGTATCTTAAATATGCACAAGTTTTAATTTAAGAACAATAAAAATACTGTTTTACATGAAAAAAATGTTAAGTAGTGTGTACAGATTTGGGGAAGTATTTCTAAAAGAAGAGAGTAAGATCTCCACCCCTCTATTTTCCTTCTCACAGCTTCAAGTACTATTATGTTTTAAACAAGATGGGATGCTCGGGACCATAATGTAACTTGGGAATGGATGGTACAGAGTGGAAGAAAATCATGCAAGGAAGTCATGTCCTTAATATTATTATGCCATTCTAGCCCTGGACTATCTATTGTAGGCTTTCATATGAGAGAAAAATATTTTGTTTAAGTTTTTTTTTGGGGGGGGGGTTGTCACTTGCAACTGTTCCTAATCCTAACACGGATGCTTTAGAAAAGTTATTCACAGATTTTAAATTTTTGTGGTCAAGTCTCACAGGATTTTAATGAATAAGCATTGGTAAACTAATTTTGGAATACAGCCCTTCTGGTAGAAGGTATCTTAGCACTTTGGTTCAATAGAATTTTAATGGTAAAGTAGAATATAGATAAAATAATTTCCTTTTGTGTCTAGACCTTTATTTTAGACATTTTTCAAAGGTCAGATTAAATAACAAACGTTAGAACTTTATAGTGTTAAAGGTTCACATATGAAGAAGCCTACAACATGGTGGTCACCACCAATAAGGTCACCACCACCCGCAAAGTTGGAACAACCAAGCTCCTATGAAATGATAAGTATAAACAAGTACTTAAATGACTATGCATCTGACGGTCTTTCAGAATGGATAGGTTATAAATAGCACACATAATGATGGTTATGAAGAACTAAAATCAATGTTAGGTGATTTTTATTTAGCCTTACACACAGATATAGTCACATACACACACGCATACTTGAAAGAATCATTTCCAACCACTCTAGTAGATTCCAGATTTTTTTCTGTTTTCCATCTATTGGCACCATTTCCAGTCTGAAATTGTCCTCTGTGTAAGCCTGTCACTTTGCTGCACTTTCTTCCATAAACAAAGACAATAATAACAGCAACGGAACACAGTATTTTTCAAAACTGTTAAGTTAGGCCTATCTCACATTGAATTCATCAATTGTAAATCACAAAGGATAATAATGTTGTTTTTGTATTGGAAGATAATGATTCTGAATCCCCATCAGCAGAATACTGGCTTGGAGTTATTCTTTTCCGGTACCTTGATACTCTGTGTTTCTGAACTCCCGAAGCCATAATTATCTTATCTGGATAGAGCACTGCATTACATTTTGCCTTTCCTCATTCTCTAATGGAACCTAGATACTAAGTCTGATCTCGTACCAGCTGTAACAAACAAAAGCTGCTGTACTTTTCTCCTCATGCTTCCCTTTCCTCTCCTCTTTACCCTCCAGCCATTAGTAGAGTGTGGTGTACACCTGCACTTACTTATATTGACCTTCTGATTAACAGTGGGGCTGGGTTTGGGCTAAGCCAGCTCAGCTCTCCCACCCACTTCCTACAATAACCAACTGAAAGATGGGACTGGAGATACTGGTTATTAAAAACTAAAGCAAAACAAAACAAAAGATGTAGAAAGACAAAGTCAATTCTACTAGCGAGCTTAACTCTTCCTTGGTCTGGGACTGGAAAAAGTACATACTATGCTGGATATTTCACTGCGTATAATAGACTGTAACTAAACTGGTAAAACTATCTTTATGGGCTATTTTCCAGGACATGGAAATGATTTTTTATAAGGTTTTATTTATTTGACAGCGAGAAACACAGCGAGAGAGGGAACACAAGCAGAGGGAATGGTAGTGGGAGAGGCAGGCTTCCCACCAAGCAGGGAGCCCAATGCGGGGCTCGATCCCAGGACCCTGGGATCATGACCTGAGCCGAAGGCAGACGCTTAACGACTGAGCCACCCAGGAGCCCCTGGAAATGATTTTTAATGTTTACTATCAACTGTTATTGTGACCTTACTAATCAGGTGATTTTCTAATCAGGAGATAATGTGTTATATGTCTATATAGGGAAGTTCTTCATGGGCTCATTCAGGGGCAAGAGTATTTAACTTCATTACAGTAGGCAGAGATGAAAGATTTTGCTCCAAAATTTCTTTAGAGAGCTTCTTTGCAACATCCTATGTAATTTGAAGGAAAACAGATTAGCCCAAATAATTATAGTATGTGTTAGTGAATAGATTAACAGTGTCCTAGAAAAAAGTTAGGGAAGACTATATTAGAAAAAGGTTAAACATCTCATTCAGTACTATTCAGTATATAATAGTACTATTCGGTACTACTTTATTCTTTGGTCAGCATAATAGGTCAAGAGAGGGAAGTAACTGCTCCTCCTTTAAATGAAAGTTGGCATGGGTATATATGATTTTCTAGAAATATATGAGGAAGTGATAAATAAGTATATGCGTCTGAGGTCTGCCAAATGCAGCAGAAGAATTAAGGCTCAGGCCAAAAGTAGTCTTTATCTCAGTAACTGGGGTTGTTTCACGTGTATGGCGAAACATCTTAAGAACCAAAGTATCACAATATTTCAGTAAAAGTATTTGGTTCTTCTGTCATATTTTCAAAGCTATCAATGGTATATGAAAAATGTTTTTGGCTGATGAAATTTGTATAACACATTAAAGGATGGTAGAATATGCTTATGAAGCTATTCACAAGCTAGTACCTGACCTTCCTTCCTTGTGTCTGCTTATTTTCCCTTCATTGTTTTCTGTGCTCCAGCCATATGAAATTTCTTTTATTCATTCATATTTGTCATTCTGTCTCTCACCTCTAGGAATTTACCATATTTTGTGGTAACTGCCTCTGTCTCCAATCTTCCCATCAAAAATAGTAGTCTTTAAAAGGTTCGGAATCAAGTCTTACCAGTTCACCTTTGTATTCCCAACATAGCATGGAACTAGGCATTTAGATAGTCAATAAATTGAATAAGCGAATAGGTGCTGAAGTTTTAAAATTATAACATTACTGGTTAAATTCACATCCCACAGTATGCAGCCTACAGATTATAATTTTCTTGCTTTAAGCAGGCAGAAAAATAAGGAAACAAAACACTTTTAAGATATTTTTTGGGAGTAAGAGGAAACAGATTCCACTTACTTCAAAGCAATTCAAAATAAGTATTCCTCTTCCCCTGACTCTGGCCAGGTTCTATGAGACACCACACTGAATCTGGAATCTGTTGTGATGTTAATATGACACATTGAAAATTTTTTATGATCAGGTGATGTATTTTTCTCTTTGGCTTCATAGAATTAAAAGATTACATGATAAGCATCCCCTGAGGCTTTACATCTTTGGTTTAAAATGTTGCTTAAGAACTAGCGTAAAGCAGGAATGAAGTTTAGTGATAAAGTCAGTTTTAAGAGGGGAAAGTTTTGTGCAAATGTAAACAAGAAATGCTACATGCAGATGTGGGCATTTGGGTATGCATGAGCTTATCACAGAGACAGAAAAAAGTCACAACTCTTCAGGAGTCATTATATTGGTTTGAACACACTCTATCAAACCATCCCTACCTCACCATAAAGTTAGACAAAAATTAACAAATCAGCAAACAACAAATGTTGGCGAGGATGTGGAGAAAAGGGAATCCTCTTACACTGTTGGTGGGAATGCAAGCTGATACAACTACTCTGGAAAACAATATTGAGGTTCCCCAAGATATTAAAAATAGAGCTACCCTACAACCCAGCAATTACACTACTAGGGATTTACCTCAAAAATACAGATGTAGTGAAAAGAGGGGGCACACGCACTCCAATGTTCATAGCAGCAATGTCCACAATCGTGAAACTGGAAGGAGTCAAGATGCCGTTCAACAGATGAATGCATAAAGAAGATGTGGTACATATATACAATGGAATATTATTCCAACATCAGAAAGGATAGATACCCACCATTTGCATCAACATGGTTGGAACTGGAGGGGATTATGCTAAGTGAAGTAAGTTAAGCAGAAAAAGACAATTATCCTATAGTTTCACCCATATGTGGAACAAAAGCAATAGCAAGGAGGACCTTAAGGGGAAGGAAGGAAATCTGAAGGGGGATAAATCAGTGAGGGAGATGAACCCTATGGACCCTGGGAAACAAACTGAGGGTTTCAGAGGGGAGGGTGGTGCGGGGATGGGGTAACGAGGTTATGGGTATTAAGGAGTGCACAGTGCAAGTGTTGTAATGAGCATTGGTGTTTATACGTAAATAATGAATCATTGAACACTACATCAAAAACTTATGATGTACCATACCATACAGTGGCTAATTAAACATAATTAAAAGAAAAGGAAATTAAAGATATAATGAAGGGGATTGGACTTACGTAAGAGGTAAAGGAAAGACAACAAATGGATGAATCCCTACCATGCACCAAGTGTATATAAACACATGTCTTGTTTAATGTATAAGATCGCCCCCCTCTATGTGAACAAATATGATTAACTCCATTTTACATGAGTAAATTGAAGGTAAAAGAAGTTATATAGTTTGCCTAGAATCTTGCAATTTGTATATAGGGAAGCCAAGTTTTCCTTTATATTCACTCAGGTAAGTAAAGGCATGTTGAAACTGGCTTGTATCAGGTCATGAGAGCCAACTGTCAAACCTGAAGGAATGTGAGCAGTTTGCTAAACATTGCTTTTGTTTAAAATTAAGTTATATAAGCTTATAATTAGTTATCTTAGTTACAACAATAAGTTATATTAAAAACATGGTATGACTAAACAAAACTCATTATTTCAAAATTATTTTATGATATTTTTACTATTATCTATGGTCTTCAGGTTTTTTACATTATATCTGTATTGTGCAAATACTGTAATGGTGTGATACCATACATACTTTCCCAACTCTGCATTCAGTGACATCACTTGGTAGCTTGAAATCTGTATAATGGGGATATCTGCACCACGGAAATGGGCAAATGCTCCAAATTAAGAGTTGATTTTTTGTTATTATTGTTGATGGTTACACTTAAGAAAATGACAATGAAAACATTAGTGGAAATTAAACCTAAAAGTATATTGCATGTAGCCATTACATCATAAGTGGGACAAAAAAATAAAGAGAATTTTCTCTCAGGATTTAAAACTGTTATTTGTTTCAGCAAAGAGGTTACTTTCATCTTAATCATTATCATGAATAAAAATAGCAACAGACATTCATATCAGAATAATACTCATAGTTGGGATACAACTCCACTTTTCAAATCATGACTGACTTACAGCCATAGTTGGCTACAGATATATGATTCTGGCAAAAATTAATGAAAGGATTCTTTCAGAAGGAATTGGCTGTACGGAATTTACTATAAAGTGTATAGCACATTTTATTATTATTTGTAAATTTTGTGATACACATTCTTTGTTTCAGTTACCTTTCTACCAATGCACCACTGAATATACAACAGCAAAGTCATAAAATTTTTATTAAGTAAGACTGAATAGAAATATGGGGAAGTTTTTGCAAGGTATAAAATTCAATCTATGTTATAATTATAAATAAGTAAAAGAAATACATAAAGATAAGGTTTATGTGAAAATAAAAGGAGTTTTGTGAGGAGGACAGATGATATAGAATTAATTTACAGTACAAGGGGGTAAATATGAAAAATAAAAATGCATAATAAAAGCCTGCTATGTCCTAGAAGAGTACTTATAATTCTTTTATACTAATCTTATAAAATATTTTGGAAAGGAAGGGTGAGATGTGTCGTCATAGAATATAATCCTACAGATACCTGTAGAAGGTTCTTTTCTTACATCACAGTAAACATATTTTGCTTTTTTCTTTAACTGCTGCATCTAGAACTATAAAATACAATGTGTATACAACCTTTCTCTTTATCTAATAGTAGAATATTTTACTGACTTATTTTTTCATCATTAATTTTCATTTTCTCTAAATTTTAGTATACATATCTTAAGATTTGAACTCATCTTTCCAGTCAGAAGAGATTCTCTGGGAGCAGCAGTTTTCTCACATCAAAATAAACATAAAAAAACAAACAAATAAAAGATGCTTTGGGCAGCCAATTCTGTGACTGGGGCTATTTTTAAAAAGTAAGCCTGCTTTTTCCCAGGAATGTATGAGAAAATCTTCCTGCAAATTTCAGGCACAACCAGGTTGCTTCCCAAATTGGCCATTTGCACTGCGGGGCTAGAATTCAAAGTGCACGGAATTGCTGAGTAATTCAATTGCGGGCAGAATCAATGCCAGTGCGAGCGCTGCCCTGGTCAGAGGTTGGCCCTCAGGCTGCAACTAAATCAATTTTGGGTAAGCTAAGTTTGATTACATTTTCGGTGATGAAGCTTTCAAAAGCAATTTTTGAGCTGCCTATTCTCAGAGCTGTTCGGTTCTATCCCGAATCTCTATTCCTGGTTAGAGAAGCATCTACTTATCTGTTTTGGTGATGATTAAGTCCCGGAGTTGAAAAAGAGAGAAAGAAAAAGAAAAAGAAAAAAAAAAAAAAGCACCATCCAGAAAGCATGTGAATCTATAACTAATAATATGTGAGTAACAATGTCTTTAACCTCTTAAAAATAAATAGTAACAAGAAGAAGAAGGAAGAGAAGGAGGAGAAGGAGAAGAGGAAGAAGAAGAAAGGATCAGGGAATATGCTAACAAAGGAAAAAAGTAATTAACAGACAGAACATTATGATGATGATGATATGGGGTTGTCTAAAAATACTTTGGCATATGAGACCCATTCTTTCAGGTGCTGCTGGCAGGAGGGATGTTAGAGATACACAGGTGATTCTGGAGTATGAAGCAAAATGGGTGTAAGCAACGATGTCAAACATGGACTCCAACAGCAATATGCCAGCTTGAGAGAAATAAACACTTTCCATTTATCTTTTTCCAGCAGAGTCAAGACTGCAGAGTTGTTGTGCTTTCATAGCTTATGCGAGTCTTCCTAAAAGTGTGTTTGCCTAGTTAAATAGTTTGATTATAGATATTATCTACATGTGGGTAAGCATATTATTGTAACACAAACTAAAGTGCTCCAAAGAAATTATTATTTTTTGAGAAAATATGAATTTTCCTTCAGGTATGACCATGAATTCTTAAAACATGGACTATAATCTTGCCAGTTTTAGAAACACACGTTGCTAAATCCTGTCTTAGGAAGTATTTTAGAAAACTTTCTAAGTGGACTGAGTGGTGACTCTAATAGTTTTTTTGACAAGAATTATGATCTGCCTCACTAATTAGGTTGTTCCACATATGCACTAATTGGATTGATTTAAAAAATCAAAGAAAGGAAACTGAAGAGCATGCAACTATCTAATACCACATTTTAGAGCTGGGTTACTCGAGTTATTTCTTTACTTTAAAATCATTGAAAGAGAAAACTGGTAAAAAAAAAAAAGATAAAATTGGAAAAATTCAACTTACTAAAAATTTCTGGCCATGCCATAGGTGAAGTAACATTTCCATGCAAGCAAGTCTTGGTTGTTTTATTCAAATCTTACTAAAGTATATACCAGGCAGATATCTAATTTGTGTGTCTGGAGAGAAATCACAATTGAATTATATTTAAAAGTAAGGAAATCCAGTGCTCGCTTCGGCAGCACATATACTAAAAGTAAGGAAATCCAGTCCATGATGAATAGACACATTCAATGAGGACATGCCATTTTGATATCTTCCCCAGTAGTTTTATGGCTACTAAAACAGAATTTACAGTGCTTTAGATAAAGTGTGGCCCATTGAAATATCATTGCTCTCACAATTAATTCTTCCTCTTTTTTCCTTTATTTGGAACATCAAAACAGAAAAAAAAATCCAATTTCACTTTCCTTTCTCTTTTGGTGATGTGCTCTATTAATTATGCTTCACGTTGCCTGAGGAGAAATGGGAAGTTTAATAATAATGGCACTCAGCACTTCATAATAATCATTTTCTTCACTTATATCTCTGAATCTTATATGAGAGGCCACATTTACATTTTTCAGAAAAAGAAATCACAGCACCCACGTGGAAGTGTGGGGAGTGGCTCAGTCTGCTACTTGTCGTGCGCTCACACTATTGGATCATGCTTCAAATCCAGTCACCGCTACGGGGAAAATAATGCATGCTGGGTAAGTATTCTCTAAGAGACTTACTCTTAGAAATCATTGGGAGGGGAATCTCTCACAGGACCTCCAATATGCTTTGTCAGGGAAAAGACTGGGAAAGGCACTACTGAAGGGAGAGGCTGGTAATATCTTTTCTTCAAGCTGGAAATGTTGGCATGTTTTCATTTTTACAAAATCTTAATAGCCACTGCTCTCATATATACAGGGTCACATTTTGGCCTAATTTGTTAGAAGGGTTAGTGTTTTGTGAAATAGCAAGCAAGAAGATCTATTCTAGTGCCTTTTCATAGGTTATTGGCCGACAGAACTGAAACTCTGAACATAAAGGAAATTTCCCCGGAGAGTAAAATTCTTTGTAGAGATGACAAAATGATTAGGCCAGCAGGGCTATTGAGCTAAACTTTATGGAAACTCACCACAGAGCAAAACACATTAAAATCTTTTTTTTTCTGTCAATAAAAAATAATTTCGGGTTCAATGACAAAAATGTACAGAGGGGGAAAATATTGGCAGCCTTTCTACTTTGTTAAGGGGTAAGTATAACTGCTTTTAGTAACAACCAATGCATAAATACTACTTCTTCTAAACGTATATAGATTTTTTCTTAGAATCTTAAAGCATGATAGCTGAAAGAGAATTTGAGTATTTATTTTATCCTCCTCATTTTATAGATGAGGAAACTGAGGCCAGAGAGTTAAGTGCTTTACTTAAGGACTTCTCCAAGTAGAGGCAAGAACCTAAATTGCCTGTCTCTTAGGCTAGGATCCCTAATAAAATTTTATGGTTGATTCTGAAACTCCTTTTGATTTTTCAGTATCTTTTTGGTACCTAATTCCCACAAACCTGCTACATTTCAGTGCTAATCAATGACAACAGCAAATGCCAAAGCTACCTTCTCCCTTTGGCATTTACTGACCCTTTGTCAACCATGGGGATATATGCGTAGCTTTAGTAGCTTGAGGATGTAGCTGTCAAATTGCCTCTTAACCTGAGAGAAACACATCAGTAGAGTAATTAATCTTGTACAACCCTCTCTATCAACCTGACCACTTTTTTTTTTATTATTACCAGTGAATGCTTATGTGCATGGCTGATTTAATTAATAATTCTAATAAAAGAGACAGTATCATACCGATATACATAAGTACATGAGTAAATGAATTAAAGAACCAGCGCTGTTCTCAAATACCCAGTGAGATAAAGTTACACAGTTACTGGGGTTACAGAGACTAAGCTTTACCGGTTACCTTTCAATGTTTGGACATTCATACCAGGAAGGAAAGAGAAGAAAACGGACGTTTAATGAGGCACTGTATTAGCTATTTAACATAACCTGTATCATTTGATCTTCACTGAAACCAGATAAAACTAAGTTATTTCCCCTATTTTACAGATGAGACCACTGACGTTTAAAGATTGGGATTGAGAGGACGTCCAACATCCCTAATAGGGGACTATGGCTTTGACTCAGATCTGTTTGCTTTCAAAGCATTTGGTGGTTGGCATGTGTAGCAGAAAGAGCACTGGAACAAGAGTAGGACTTGTAGTTTTGTCTGCTGTGACAATATACAACTCTGAGTTCCCTAACCCATAAAGTGAAAGAATCGGTCTAGACTGAAAGTTTTCAAACCTCATCTTGTGCAACTCTGTGGCTTTTTGACAGGCTTCAGGGTCACTGTGCAGGAAAAAGACAAGGTTTTCCACATTTACCTCCAAATCAACCAAATGAACTCCAATTTTATAGACCAAGGGCTTGCATCAGGTTTTATTTGGGGGAAAGAAAGGAATCCACTGCTTTAAAAAGTTGGTAAAAAACCAACCAGGTAATAGCTGAGACTCCTCTAGCTTTAAAGTTCTGTCATCTGACGTGGCCGACCAAGGCTCTGTTAGCATTTGTTATCTGGCTCTTACTGGTGGGGACTTGGTGAACTGGAGCTCCACACGTTCCAACAGCTATTCTGACGACGTCGACCTGTTGGGTATCATCTCTCATGAAAGGCACTGAATGACTATTTTGTGTCTAGCTTCTTGAGAACACACAAAGCTTCTAGGAATAAGGTCAGGGAGGAAAAGATCTTCTTGCTTCCCTCAAACTGCATTTCAGCAAATTTGTATACCTCCATTATGTGTATGGTGATTACGTCTGTGTGTATTTCACTCTAGCTGAGTGCTAAACTGGGTTGATGCAGCTATATCAAAGCCTATCTACAACTGCAAACCTAATTTTTGCCAAATATTTATTACCAGAACATCCAGGAAAGGCTTTCCATTAACATCTTAAAGCTGTGAGGATAAAGCTAGTTGGCTCACGTAGCACACTGTCTTCAATAATCACCAAGTCTAAATTTATTACTGCCTCTTTCAACCAAAATGAAATTCCTATCTCTTTTAAGCTCTGGGAGGGGAGATCAATTTCAATCTAAAGTATGAATCATTCAAATTTGTGGTATCACCTTTCACAAGGAATCAGGGTTCATTATAACACACAAAAGTAACGGAGAGCCCATACAGTTGCTTACTGGCATGTGGGGACATTTGAAGCAAGCAGAGAGCTGAAATATTACTTGGAAGGACACAGCTGGCTCCATATTCAACAAATCAGTCAAAAAATAACGTTTGCCTGCCTCAGTCAGATCTAAACAAGGAAAAACTGTTATGCCAGCCACATTCTTACTTTCTTCAATAGCCTCTTCCATTTTCCTTTTGGACACCAGCTACAGACTTTTTTTTTTTTTTTTTAATCTCAAAAAGAAGGTGTCCATCAAATTAAACAGACTAGGAAGAAATATCCTCTAACATGAAAGGAAATTTTCCAGAAACTTAAATAGCACTGATTGTATAAAACATTTGAAATCGGAACTTCATTATTGTCTCCACAGGGTTGCTAAGGCAGAGAAAAGACAAAGTTTTTGTGAGTCCTTTGAATATTTTATGTGTAATATTTCTGAGGCAAATGCTTTGTTATTTGAATAAATGCATGTGTATGCACATGTGCGCACACACACACACACACATACACACACACACACACACACACACAAATACGTAAGAAAAGGACAGAAGTCCTTATCGTTAGGACCTATATTCTAGCAAGATTTGCCACTCCACTTTTGGAAACACACAAAAGAGGAATTTGGCACCCACACACTGGAGCAGTATTATTGTTATCTATGTAGGCTTGTACACAAAGACTCTGTTAATATTAAAGCTTGACTTGTCCCTGATATTTTCATATATTAGGTTTCAAGAGAAAGGTGTATTAAACCAAAGCGATGTGATTTTTAAGCACACTTCGTTTATGTAGCTAAGATTTTTTCCTTCTTAACTAATCCTCTTTCCTTATTTCTCTTCAGATTGTGATTCTTTGTGTCTTATAATGAACCTTTTTTTTTTTTAAGAAGGTGGGAAACAAAGCATATATAACATATTTTACCTATAGAAATGACTTCTATTGTTTACTAAATTACAATCAAATAATGGTGTAAATTTGATGAATTGGACCCATAGATGGCAGGATGGGATCATTCAGTTCACATTCTTTAAGGGGAAGACTTATAGGAATCGTCTCTTTCAGTTGCTCATGTTCAGGAAATGAAAAACACAACTGAAAAATAATATAAAATCCCAAAAAATTCTGAATCCCCAATTTTTTACTTAATAAGGAATTTTGCTATAAATAGTTGGCATGCTGTCATCTATTATTAATTTTGTTAAAGCACTTGTTCCCTGAGGCTGGTCTATACTGATCTACAGATATTTTTCTCTCTCTTTCACACACATACAGACACACACACACACACACACACACACACACACACACACACACACACGTTTTCAATGCAGGCTACATTTCAGAAATTTCCAGACAGATAATCTAGAAGGGGAGGGATTCATTGTATACTAGGTTTCTCATAGTTTTCCTAAGATAAATTTTGCTCCCTCTAACTTGAGAAATAATATATTCTTTACCTACAGTAATTCTATTGATGGAGTTACTAACATCTCTGCTTAGTATCTTACTATTATAGTCTAAAGTCTACAGGCCATGGAAGGGAAAGTGGTTTAAGAGGACTTCATTTTAAATCAGTCCTTTCTTGTTTCTCTGGGACTGAAGAAAAATGTGAGGAAAGAGGCTCACAAACTGAGAATGAAGGAGGCTTGTGGGAGAACAGGAAGCATGGGAAGGATGATTCACCAAAAACTGATGTACTGCTTCTTTGCCGTCGCCAGTCAGGGAGTGGTTAACATACACATGGCCATCGGACCTATTGATCCTAAAGCAAGCCCAATTCAGACCAGCTGCTAAAGTGTCAAGGCCGATCATCAGCCTGTGTTCTTCCTTTCAGTGGTTGATGTTCAGACTCTTCTGATCTGCTGTAGCATTGGACACTGCTGACCATCCCTCTTCTTGAAGGAGTCTCCTCCTGTGGCTCTCATGACACTGATCTTCCTCTGGCATCTCTCCACACAGAATCCATGAGCTTCTACAGGATGGTTCAACTCTTCTGCTCATTCCTCAATGCTGATTTTACTTGGATTTTGGTCCTTCCATAGCTTTTTGCTATACATGACTGAGATGACTACCTCCATTCTGATCACTTCCAAATCGTATCTCCATTCTGGACTTCACATCCCAGCTGCCAACTAAACATTGCCTCTAGTGGAGGACCTTTTCTTCTTTCAATCTCTAAAATTAAAGTCACTTTTCTTCTTTCAATCTCTCCCTTCTCCCGAAATCTGAAAATACGAATCCTCTTTTCATGTTCTATCCTGATTAATCTTATCCAACTAAATGTTAGGAGTTACCTAGATTCCTACAGTTCTCTTCTTATTTTCTGCACATATGGTCATTAATTCTTCTCTCCTAATTTCTCTCCACTCTCTCACCTCTGCCCCTCTTTTTGTGCAATTATCGGTTTTTTTTTTTAAGATTTTATTCATTTATTTGAGAGAGAGAGATCACAAGTACACAGAGAGGCAGACAGAGAGAGAGGGGAAGCAGGCTCCCTGCTGAGCAGAGAGCCCGATGTGGGGCTTGATCCCAGGACCCTGAGATCATGACCTGAGCCAAAGGCAGAGGCTTTAACCCACTGAGCCACCCAGGTGCCCCTTTGTGCAATTATCTTCTTGTAAATCTAATATTTGGGTTTAGCCCTCATGATACCTAAGAGTGTCTTTCAGAAATGAAATTTGTTCATATCCTTCCTTTATTGAAAATCCTTCAATGGCTCTCCAAAGCCAGAAGGTAAAGTCCAAGCTCATTTGCAGCCCTTCCTGTCCTAATTCCACCAATATGTCCAGTCATTTCTCAATACTCTCTTCTCCCAATTTCTACTCTTACCATATAAAGATACTATCATGTCTTCAAATGTATCAGATTGTTTCATACTGCCATGTCTTTATAGGAGCTGCTTCATATTAGAATATTCCCACTCCCAGCCCCGTAACCATTTCACACTGAGACTCAATCCTAGCATGTCCTCTGTTCAAGGGACATCTCTACACCTCACCCTCGGTCACTGAGACTGAGTTGATCATTATCTCATTTGTGTCACTGTACACTGTGCTCATGATTGTTCTTGAGTGAATTCTCCAAACCTCTGTCTTTGAAAATGATACAATGGTGGCTAAAATGAAATTCTTAGTCCTATCTTAGTTATAATTCTCATAGTGATATTACCTACTCCGGGTGACAGTCCTTTCATAGCCCTCAAGACCAGATTAAGAGCCTCTTCTCTGCCGTGGTATGCTACTGTTTCTGTACTGCATTACAGTTGTCTGTTTCTTATTCCTCTCCTCTCATTCACCTGAGAACTCTCTAAGGATCAGTTTCCAGATGCTTAATTCTTTTCTTTTCAACATTGAGCACAGTGCTTTGTACATTGTAGGCAGTCAATATATATATATAAATACAATGAAAGAAGGCTGTTGCTATTGAATAAATTATTTAAGCCTGAAAAATAGAACAATTGTTTTAGTTTTGGCTTTACTCTTTGAATCTCCTAGATGTCTGAACTTCTATGCAGCAAACATCATATTTAATCTGGAATTAGTGCCACAAAGTCTGGTTCTTGCACTGACCAAGGATGAGGTTAAGTTACAAGCTTGAGTTGGGACATTGTTTCAGATTTGTATGCCTTCTCCCTGGCTTGCCAGGGACAGTTTACCATCTAAATCCTTAGTACACTGGGTCAACAAATAAGGTCAACCATCTATATATTGCTTTGTGAACTGGGTGCTCTTAGGGGATATAATATAATAACAATGACTAATATTTATTGTTTATTTTGTTCCAGGCTGATGATAAATGCTTTACATGCATCATCCCATTTAATTTTTATCCTATAGATGGGAGCTGGTAGTGCCCTCATATTATCAATGATGATAAGATGATGATGATGATAATTAATTGAGGCTTTGGCATTTGCTTACTCAAAGTCACATATAACTGATATGTAGTAAAACTGAGATTCAAACCCAGGCCTGCTTGACTCATTTTATGTGAAACACACACACACACATACACACACACACACACACACACACACACAACAAAGAATGTTGCATTTTTTTTTTTTTTTGATGGCTTTAGTTATAGCAAAGCTCTAAATTGTAGCTTGTTGCCTTTTGTCTTGATGATCTAGGAAATGCAGGCTGTTACAAACCAGGAGTAAACTGTATCAGTCCAAGATTTAGCCTAAGCAGTTATAGATGGGGAGCTGATTCCTAGTGGCTAAAGCTCTGTTGGAAAGCTATTCTCAATCAGTTTGAGTTTGCTATGTATAAACACTGTACTAGGCAGCTCACATTTCTGATAACCCTGTCTTTGAGGTAGGAACTATCAGGGATACAAACCATGAAAACATGGAAATTTTCTTATTCATGGCATGTTCCAAATATCACCACGTACACGAGTGGCAAACTTTTTGGAGTCTATTTCTTTTCTCTTGGATAAGAAAATGGGCAAGCTAGCTTAACTATAGGACTCCCTTAACACACTCCCTTCACTATAGGAAGAGCTTATCTTCAGTAATAGATTTTTAACAGCTGGTCATAGGCCAATACTAGATTAGTTTAGGACTGGCTTCATCTTGGATCAATTTAGAAGTTGAAGATTCTTCCATTCATAGACCTTGTGAAGATCTGACAAAAGGTCTTCTCAAGTGACACAGTGCACTTTCTAGGTAGAATCATGTGGACTTCAAGAAAGCTGCCTTTCCCCATAATATTGTTTGTAGATTCACAATGCCTATGTTATATTTTATATAACATATATATATATATAATATATATAACTATGCCATCCAAAGAGATATTAAAATGCCATAAAAATTTGTGTTTAAATGTCCCTGAGTCTCATTTTTGTGTAAGTTTTCAGCCAAACATTGAGCCCATTCATCTTTCATATCCTTAAATTTTATATTTGGTATATGGTGTTTACATCTAAACACTTGTTTTAAAAAGCTTTATATGTTGAAGAACAGCAGCCTAAATTATTAAAGAAAGTTGATAAAAACACAAGAAGAAAAAATATGTTATATGTAGAGGTTTAGCTTTGGAAGGAGTATGTTGCAAATGATGCAATTTATCTTACACTCTGTTGATGCTTTTACATTCATAGCAAGAGACAGGAAAATATAAGAATTAAAACCTTGAGCTCTGGAGCAAGACAGTAGGGATTCAGGGTTTTGCTTTGTCATTTATTAACCATTTGACTTTGGCCAAACTTTTAATCTCTCTTCATCTTAGTTTCCTCATCTGTAGGAAGGTATTATAGAATATACCTCTTTGGATCACATGAGAATTAAATGAACAAATTCATATAAAGAGATTAGAATGGTCTAGAGCAAGCTCACAATAAGTGCTACTTGTAATCCTCATGCTATTACTTTGCATATCTAGAGATTACAAATATACGTTTTACATCTAAAAGCCAGTTCATTCATTCATTTATTCATTAGCCGTTTAATTACTTATTCAATGTTTAACAAATTCATTTATTCCCTAAAGATGTATTGATTACCTATTAAATAGCAAGCACCGTGCTCGGTGATATGAGAGATAACATAATGAATCAGGTATAGATCCTATATTCTTAACAAACATAATTTGGTGGAGAGAGATGAAAAGCATATAAAAATAGTTACTGTACAAAATAGAAATAGTGCAGTAAGAGCCTCAGATGAGGCCATACAAGAGTTCTGAATATATAGATGTTTCTTCAGACTTCTAGGGCTATGCTCATAATTACAGATTAGATTTGCATATCATGTCTTTGTTGACAAATCAATCAAATTATGCTAGTATTTCATAGCTCTGCTACATCCAGGAACCAAGTGGCAAAGGGAGATGATCAGAGTCCATTCTAAAGTCACCATGCTTAGATATACTTTCAGCAGTGAATTATTTCCAAATGGTTGCGTTAAGGTTGTCAGAGCACCACAAACACTTAAGTAAGTGACATTTGTTCCTAATTTGTCACATTCATTAATGTTTCAGTTTCAAAAGTCAGAATGTGATTTAGAAATTCAAATAGCAAAAAGTTAATGTGTTACCATGTCTTAGATTTTTCTTTACTTTGCCTGTTTAATTCATTTATTCTTTCAGGTTCTTGAATATTTAAATCATTTAAAATATTAATAGTATACCAAAGAAGTATCAATATTTACATTAAATTGGAATTCACACTGCTCTGTAATATTTTTAATGGTTTATATTACTCATAATTACACTAAATAAATCATCCTCATGGAAGAAACTTAAACTATTTTTTATACATAGTTTATTATACTATGGCTATCTCATGGCAAGCAGCATTTTTCAGTGTGGGGGTATTAAGAAATATTAAATAATATTAAGCTGGAATAATAAGTGATGTGTTGTTTTTAACGTGTATATAGAGCAAATCCTTTTCATATGATTATTTTCTACTAACAACTGATTTATTTTATTTAACATCAGAAGTACTTAAATTGTGGTAATTCAAAGTTCATAAATCATGATACTTCTTACAGTATATTTTTAAGTAGTGGAAGTATTATAGATACCATCCTCATTTCTGCAAGATGGAAGTGATCATGTCTGTTAAGAATTACACAAGATCCACAGTTTTCAGAGACAGCTTATTATCACAGGATGATAACATAAATATATGTATGTTCACTTACTATAAAAATATTAACTATAAAAGATAAGGATGATTCAGATAATTTTGTGGAACTGAAAAGACACTATATTCTGTCTTATCTCCTTCAAATGTTTTAAGAAATACTCCACTTGAAAATTAGGATTATTTTATGGTTATGAAAATATGCTGTTTATTCAGCTCTTGAAAAGCACTAAAGTAATTGTAGGAGAAAACATCAGCTTAGGTTTCTCTCCCTTCAACTAATCCTCATGTTCTTCCTTTTTCATTTCTAGTCCTTAGAAATGGACTAGGAACCAAGATACATTAGAAATAGAGTATTTCTTTTAGCAAAACCTTAAGTTGTATTTCAAATATAGTTTTGAGTAAAAGCATTACCTATATGGATAAAATACTCTGTCCATGATCATTTACTTACTCTTTCATTTTATATATGGCATGTGAAATTTTCACTATTCCGAGATGAATGTCTAAACAAAACCAACCAAGAGTAAATTGAACTGAAATTAACCTATGCTAAAGGATAATGTAACACATTTTTAAAAACAAAACAAAACAAAACAAAAACAAAAGCCCACCAAACCATCTTCAGTCAGAAGACATTTTTTAGTGGGTCTTATCATTTAGGTAAATTTTCCCTTTTCTCAGCTCTCAAACATTTTTCTAAACACACGAATACTTTAAGAGGAATTCAAAAATTCTCAAACACCCATACCATTTAAGGGCCAAATTTCCTCTGTGTAAGGGATGTGTCACATCAGGCTGAGTTCTAAAATGAATATATACCATTCTCAGGTTTTATCTCTGCTGATGGACAGGAGCCAAGGGGCCCCTGAGAGCATTTTGGCAGCACTGTGTTACTTACGGTTGAGAGGCAGACTCGCGTTGGTTGTGCCCAGCTTGTTGGCAGCCACACAAGTATAGTTGCCGAAGTGCTCCTGTGTCACATTGGTAACAGTGAGAATGGATCTTGTGCTAAAGTTTTGAATAATGATTCCTTGTTGGCCATTGAAAAGCCTAGAAGACAAAATAAACTCTAGGTAAATATGCATTGTGAATACCATTTTTAGTTTTATCTTCATTGGGGTTGTCATGGCAACTCATAGACAGTTTTGTCCTCACCTGCGGTAGCATATAATGTAATCACGGTGCAATTATATTTTTTTACCTTAGTAGATATCAGGGAGGAGAAGCTGGTTGATAACTGTAGATTGCTCCTAAGGGAGGATTTGTGCTTTACAACAAACTGAATTTAGATTTCCACATGTCCTATTCAAACATTGATTTGTATTTTGGAAAACTAAACACAACATAGCAATGGCATCTCATCTGTTAAAGTCGAGGAAGAGTAAAGCAAATGAAATATAATGATTTTACAAAGAACACAAATCGACCGTTTCTGAAAAGTTGGCTAGGATCTGTCTAGGCCATCACAGATGATATTATTGGATAACTCCCATGGAAGATAACCACACAACTGTGATAAGATGGTTCTAAGTCTAGGGTCAACACCACTTTGCTGCTGCTGTGTATGACCCAGACAGATGACTTGCTGTTAAACCTAGAAAAAAAGCAGCAGTCTAGCATTGAGAAGAGCATTTCAAGTTGACTCTCATCTTGGCCACATATTAGGAATGTGGCTGGGAAGGTCCTCTAACCTTTCTGGGCCTCAATATAAGATTCAATTTTCCCCCATTCCAGCCTGACTACCAAAAAATCTCTCTCTCTCTCACTCTCCAACAGGCTGGCAGAGTGTCACTGTTCTCAAGGCTTGTCATGCCCACTTTGGTTTACTCTTTTCCTGATCTGCATCCAATGGTCATCAGCCCCTTGTATCTCTGCCAGCTGGATCCTTCCCTCCTCACTCAGGTCTGATCTGTGTCTTATCTTTCCTACTCTAATGCTCCTTAAATGACTCTTCCCTTTCTCTCTCTTTATGAGAGAAAGAGTAAAAGCATTACCTATATGGATAAAATACTCTGTCCATGATCATTTACCTACTCTCTTTATGAGAGAGAAACGGAATGTTTCTCTCAAAATTGTTGTGGGATTTCTAAAATCAAAGCTGCATTCTTACATGGTTCCCTGTAGCAGTTTCTGGGCACACAGGTCTTTTCAATCCAAATAAATTGAATTGCTTTGAATTCCTCAAAAGGCAGGGCCATATGGACATACTTTATTTTATATTTGAGCCTGCATAGCACTTAATAATGCATTAAAAATAGTTCGGAGTGCCTGGGTGGCTTAGTTGGTTAAAAGTCTGCCTTCAGCTCTGGTTGTGATCTTTGAGTCCTAGGATTGAGTCCCAAGTCATGTTGGGCTGCTTGTTCAGTGGGGACATCTGCTTCTCCCTTTCCCTCTGCCTCTCCCCTGCTGTGCTCTGTCTCTTGCTCTTTCTTACAAATAAATAAAATCTTAAAAACAAAAAAGCAAAAAGTTCATAGGTCAACAGAATTGGGGTGACATCCCCACAACACAAGGACCAGTGAGTCCCCTCAAGAAATTTTCCTTCTAAATATGAATTCTGAAATAATGAGGATGCCGACCAGATGATAACCTCTCCCTAACTAATCCCAAAGTTTACAATGAAAAAGATGTACTGATCTCAATATGGGCTATGTAAACTCACAGCCTGAATGGCATGGTATTTTTTCCTCCTTAATATGTTCAAGTTTTAGTACTAAATATTTCTTTAATCATGAAGATGCTAATAAATGGCATTCCCCTGAGAGTTTAGGTTGAACTCCTTTGCATTACATTATGTGACTTGCATCTGAATTTAGATAAAATATACTGTGGTTACATGCAGATTAAAATAAGCAGCCATGCTTGATTATCCAGGGAATTACTTATATTTCATGTAATAGCTGAATTTAACTTATCCAAAACTCAAACTTTAATCAGATTAATAAAACTTTGAGTTAAATAGACACTGAAAAACCTTAACTTGAGCAAAGAACCTAATGATCGGACACAAGAAAATAGGGCAAAAAATATCAAGGATATGGCAGTTTTTACTCTCCTGTCTTATATTGCAAATCTATCAACATTTATGCCAAAAAATACCATTGTGATTATTGCAGGTTTTCCTGCATCACATTAATAACTTTATTTTTAACCAATTAGTATACACTATATATAAAAATCCACAACTTCATTGTCCAGAGAGCTTTGGCATTACGGCTCAAATCTATCTGCCTATGTCTATGCTATGGACACATTCTCCAGAGGTCTCAGCAACTCCCTGGACTACTAAATCCCCATTGTGCCCCACTTCCAAAACTAAGATTCATTTTGCTGCTAAAGAACTAAGAAGAAATTAGTCAGCGTCTTCATTTGGCTAGACCCTGGGGAGAAAATCCCAAGGGAATAGAATTAGTAACTTGACAGGATTGTTTGTTTCTGTTCCTTCAGGCTGTCTTTCTAGTTGCTTCTAATTCTCTGCCCTTCAGTGTGTCAGAAGGCAAAGCTCCAGATGTTGCTAAATCATGCAGCCTATCCACACTTTGTATGTGTAGACCCATTCTTGGTCTCTGGCCAGTGCTGCTGTGTGCATCCTTACCAGAGGGGCACGTCATTGGCAAGGCAGTGGTAGCAACTCTTGCTGCTCCCCTCAGCCTGGCAAGAGATGGTGGCCAATAAAAAGGAAAACTTACCTTCCCTGGGGGGATGTACTTCCCTCTAGAGGAAGCTACCTTTCTGAGATTACTGGAGAAGTCCAAAAGGTACTTTCTTCTAGAGTTGGGAGTTTTAGAAATGCTGACTCCTCAAATACCCTGTAAGAACATATCTTTATCCAGTAGATGGCTGAGATAGACTTTCCAAAGCTGATCTTGAGGGAGAATGACTTCTGAGATGGTATATATATCTCAGGAGGTGTCTTTCTGTGATTTTCCTGCAGGAATCCTGAGGGCACATGGGGTGAGGGTTTTTCTCAGTCATTCAAATCAATTCTAAAAATGGCCATTGCTACAAAGATAAGTCCTATGCGTAGGTGATTAGGGACTTGGCTGGGTAACACATGTCTTTGAAAATCTTTGCAGGCCCCTCAGAAGGTCAAAGCTGAAGAGAAGAATCAATCAAACAGGTGTTTACAACTGAGTTTATGTTAGTCACAGTGGGTACCCTGTTAAGATGAACACTTCTAGGGGCGCCTGGGTGGCTCAGTGGGTTAAAGCCTCTGCCTTCAGCTAAGGTCATGATCTCAGGGTCCTGGGATCCAGCCCTGCATTGGGCTCTCTGCTCAGCGGGGAGCCTGCTTCCTCCTCTATCTCTGCCTGCCTCTCTGCCTACTTGTGATCTCTCTCTCTCTCAAATACATAAATAAAATCTTAAAAAAAAAAAAAGATGAACACTTCTACCTTTAGTTACTGGATATAGAAATTTGAACCACACTTATAAGTTCCATCATGTCTGTCCCTAATGTAATTTCAATCTTTGACTAAAAACAAATAAAAAAGAGTTCTTTAATTGATATTTTTTCTTTATCAAACAGTTTTATTCCAAAATGGTTGGATACAGTTATATTTTCTGTAAAGAGAATAATTTTTTATCAATTTTTATCATATTTGACAAATTAAATTGTTATTCTGTGTTAAAGAAAATTCTTGATAGCTTTCAAACATGCCTATTAACAGAATGACCCTGGCCCCACTGAATTTTTCATATCTATCCCAGACTTGTTTGAAACCAGACTTCCTTAAGTCAGTGATGTGAAATCTTGAAGTGACAACTCAAGCAATAGTTCACAGTAAAACCTTGCAATAAAACCAGAGAACTAAATCCAGAATATTGCCTTATTTGGAGTTCTCTCCTTTCCCTAAATACGTAAGTCATTCAAATTCTAAGAGAATCATTCTTGTATTGACTTAGATGACAGAATAAGAGATATTTTCTTATAGTCTTTTCCCCCCAAAAAAGAGGAAAACAATTCTATTGAATTAGCGGTTAAATACAGTATTCCTTCCCTCAGAAGTAGATCAGCAGCATTTGGTGCTCGCTTAGAAATTCCTGAGCATTTTTATTTTTTACATTTTTACCTTTCAATGGATCCCATGGCTATAAGAGCCTTCTATTACTGTGGACCTTGCTGTCCTGTACCCTCTACCACTTATGGTTTGTTTGTTCTATAGCATTTGGATCAGAATGTTTGTGTCCTCCCCAAATTCATATGTTGAAAACCTAAGCCCCAGAGGTGGTGGCATTAATGGGTGGGGCCTCTGGAAGGTGTTTAAAAGTCATGAAAGTGAAACCATGATGAATGGGATTAGTGCCTTAGAAGAGGCTCCAGAGAGCTCCCATATCCTCTTCTGCCATATAAAGATATGATACAGTAAGATGTCTGTGACCCAGAGGAGGACCCTCTCCAAACAATGCTTGGACCCTGATCTTGGACTTCTAGCCTCCACAAGTATGAGATAACTCTCTGTTGTTTACAAACCACTTAATCTGTGGCATTTTGTTATAGCAGCCTAGATGGACAAAGACACATACTGAGAACCATTGTCCTCACTCTTCTTCCTTCTGCCTTTCATTAATGCCTCATAAATCTGTGAACTGCAGGCTATCTGCCCTGCCAGCAGATGATGCAACTGATAAATAACACAGCCTGACCAAATAACTAGTTCTGAATTAGAAGAGGCCCTTATATTTTCAAGTGTCAGTCAGAAAGGAGTAGCACATAGAAAGCATGCTAATAGCTAAGGATATTTATATATCCAAGTCATGAAATGTTCATGACATTTATAATCATAGCTTCTCTTGGGCAGTAACTAGGATGGACAGAAGAGTCCACTGCAATATCCAACAGCAAAACTGACCACGAAGCCATTGGCACTGATTGTTAAGACTGCAAAATTAAATGGAACAGCTATGCCCGACCTCACTGATTTTATGTATAAATCGAGTCTTATGACACATTTTAGGACTACTGTTTACTATCTGCTTTTCCAGGTCAGGAATAACAATAAATATTCTGGAGCAACAAGCTCCCGAGTGCAAATAGTCACTGAAATACTTTACTGTGAGTATAGGAAACATATATAAGCGTATCAGACAACATTTAAAATTTTAAAGCAATTTGAAATAGGAGTGGGAGATGTTCTCAAATGATAATAGATCTTTTATCAGACTAGAACCACAAGAAAACATGATAATAATATGTCATGTTATATAACTGGATAAGATTATTATGGTCTTATTAATTGATCTTTGGGTGGTAATATAGCAGACATGGAAGATAGTAGGGGACAGAAGGTAGTTCTTGAGTCATAAGAATTATATGTACAAAGAAAAGGAATGTTACTTCCAACAATGGATTACAGGCTTCTGACTTCCAAGAGGTGGTATGAGCTAAGGATACAACTCAAGAATAAGAGCTTCAGAAAAAAGTCATGGTTGATGGTAAAAATGTCACAGGTGATATGGTATTAATGGAATGAAGTTTTATTTGGTCATCAAATGATGATTAAATACCTCTCATGCTGAAGGTACTGATTTAAGAACCAAACAGGGGGAAAAAGACAAATAGGACACAGTTTTATCTAAGGACCTTGGCTACACTTAAGAATGTGAAGATGACACTGAGATGGCATATTGGTCCTTGCACAACACATCAATGCCTCTTTCAATGACAGAATTCTAGCTTACATGTATTTTGGCTCTAAATCATGGCTGTATTTCTAGGCTTTTTAATGAAAACAGGAATGTTTTCCATAACATGGAAAATGTTAGCTATTCTCAACATATTTATGATTGAAGTAATCTAACATTAAAGAATTCCAATGTTGTACAAAAAAAGGTTGGTGTGAAGAGTGTGGGAAACTGACATTCAGAAAACATTTTAGCATTTTCAAATGTATGCCAACTAATCTTCATAGCAACCCTAGGAGGTAAGCATTATTAGTCCCATTTTACAGATGAAAAGAAAAAGGAAGTTTAGAAAGATTAAGTTAATTTATCTTCCATCATCTGGTAAGTGGTGGAACCAACATTCAAATCCAGATCTTCTGACGCTTGGTTTTGTCCCAAAGTAGCAACTGGTATTCAAATCATTAAGTAGAAACCAGGATATTGTATTTGAGTTTGGAAAGATATGGCAGAAATTATGAGTGATTTAAGAAAATTAAGTCAAGCCAGGGAATAGAACAAATGGAGCTAAATCACCAAGTAATATGTGATATCTATACCATGAAAGCCCGATCCAACCCGTGGGGTGAATCTAATGGGACAGAAAATTAAAAAAAAAAGCAGGGTTAGTTCAGCTAGCTATTCGAAGATTCCATGGACCAGAGGCTTCTTAACTATCTATGTGGGGCTTAACCATGCCCATCAGTTTCTCATAGCAGTTGTCCTTTGCTCCTGGTGGAATCACCCTTTCAGGCTACTTACAATCCCAAGATGAGAGGCATGAAATGGTGTCTTGCCCTCTTTCCTCCTCAAACTACCTGCCGGACAACACATACCTTCAGCATTGATTATTGTTTTTCTTCCCCTAGGTTCACTAAATAATTGGGTTGTAGTAAATATCTCTTCATAGTGTATATGTGAAATACAGTCAAGGATGTTGGGGAAAAAAATAACCTGGATGAGTGGCAAGAATGCAATAATTTTCAGTAAGTTCAAAATTATCTCTGAAGTTCAAGTCCTAGTGATTATGGATTTGCCCTATGGAGTGTGTATAGCCCTTTCTGAGTTGGTCAGATCATCAGCATATTAAAAACTCCTTACCACACCATTTCAGGTGCAAGTTTTCATATATTTGCGTGACTTTGATTACTGTCCATATTCCCCATTAGCGTGCAACTCCATTAGGGCAAGCTTCCTAGTTTTTGCTATTCATTGTATTCTAAAGCATGGAGCACAATGTTGAGTACTTAATAGGTATATGGTAAATAGTTATTGTATGCTTGACCGCATGAATTATGTCTTTACATTTTTGTATTGCTTAGTTTTTTTCATCTGGGAAATGGAAAAAATGAAGCCAATCTCAAAGTGTTGACATAAGAATGGTTTTTAAATGTATACAATGTAATATCTATACACACACACACATATCAAATGCATTGGGCACTAGAAATATGATAGGTGCTATTATTGTTCAATGATAGGGTCTGTTTCTTAGACAGAACAGATACATTTCCTCTCAGATGGCAGCAAAATATTAAATATTGAAAATACAGGAAATTATTTTTAAAGGAAAGATCTACGAGAGTGACTGAAAAGATCATAGCATCATGATTTCAAGATGTGCCAAACTCGGTCTCAATTACATGTGTATTATCAACCTCATCTAGGTTTTTCACAGATGTGCAGGGGTGGAAAATAAAATAAAAGTAAAAAGAAGGAGAAATAAGAACTGCTAGATACCAGAAAGCAATGAAAATTGATGTGAACGTGCTGCCATAGCAACCCATTGGTTTACTGTGTTGCTTGGTACTTAAGGCTTGAATACAATATGATACCATTTATTCCTAGGAACAGACTGAAGAATATCATGCATCAATGTCTCAGCCCCAAGGGATATCTATCTTTAGTTGCACATTTGAATAAATTAATGTATTATAATATATTAGGACATTTTAATGATTTTAGACTTTATTAGGCTATTTAAAATGTATGTCTTGTTTACTTTATCAATTTTAATGAAATTAATAATTTTAGAGCAGAGACCTTTGGGCTGCCTTACTTGTGACACTTTGGTTCTCAAAGGGAGGATACTGTCTTTAACTTTACATCAAGTAAACAAAGGCTGTAGTGCAGGTGTCAATTCTCCTCTGACTGCACTGAGTCTCGTATCCCTGACAACCTGGCCGATGACTGGATTTTTCTCCTCTGCTTGAATGGCTTTTCTAATATCAATGTGCCCATGATTTTAATGTCAGATTTCATCCCACAATAAAGCAACACAACTATTTTGCAGAGATCATATTCACAAAAAAGAGATCCTGGCAAGTCAAAACTGAGCAACAGAAATCAGTCTCTCTTCTGCAATCACATATTGGGTTTACCATGACTTGCCATCTAAGGCAACAGATGAATTTTGTACTAATATTCTCTTCTCGATATGAAAATGTATTGAAATGAGAATGACTCTTTTTCTTCATGATTAAAAGGCCGCAACTCACTCTTGCAACAGAGTGTGTTTCAAACACCATGTTAGATGCCAGGAACACAAGGGCAAACAGGGTAAAGCCCTCACTCTCAGGGAGATTATAGATTAGGAGAGAGACCAGTAAACAAGTTGAGTATCATTTAAAAAGTGCTCTGATAGGGCGCCTGGGTGGCTCAGTGGGCTAAAGCCTCTGCCTTCGGCTCAGGTCATGGTCTCAGGGTCCTGGGATCAAGCCCTGCATTGGGCTCTCTGCTCGGTAGGGAGTCTGCTTCCCCCTCTCTCTCTGCCTGCCTCGGTCAACTTGTGGTCTCTCTCTCTCTCTCTGTCAAATAAATAAATAAAATCTTAAAAAAAAAAGTGCTCTGATAGAGGTAAGCACATATGAGTACATCTGGAGAGACTCCTTTCCAAGTAGAAAGGGATCTGGGTAGTTTTCTGAGAGAAGGTGACATGTGAATTGAGACTAAAGGACTAGTAGAAGGCAGCCAGCCAAAGGTAGCAGCATGGTTGTGTGTGTGGAAGGGGCTTAGAAGCAAAACAGCCAACATGAAAAGGCCTTAAAGATAGAGATCATGTCACAGTTTGTAAACTAAAATATTTTAGGACAGTTATAACCCTATTGTGAAGTGGTAGAATGGCAAGATAACCAGAGAGGTAAACAGAGGCAGGGACATGAAGGCCTCCCATGCCATACTGTGATGTTAGGATTTTCGTCTAGGGATGTTCAAGAATCCTCAAAAGGATTTAAGTAGAGGAGCGCCTAGGCGGCTCAGTGGGTTAAAGTCTTGGCCTTAGGCTCAGGTCATGATCTCAGGGTCCTGGGATCAAGCCCCACAACGGGCTCTCTGCTCAGCAGGGAGCCTGCTTCCTCCTCTCTCTCTGTCTGCTTCTCTGCCTACTTGTGATCCCTCTCACTCTCTGTCAAATAAATAAGAAAAAAAAATCTTAAAAAAAAGAAGGATTTAAGTAGAAAGTGATAAAATCAGATATTTATTTTGGAAATATTTCTATAAATTTTAACACAACCAAAACCTAGCTGTCTATTGGTAGACTGTGTCTGCAGTATCAACACCTTGATCTCAGTATGTTCTAAACCAAACTCAGTACAATGTCTCCCAAATCTTTTCCTTTGTTCCCAGCTTCAGTTAATGAGCTCACCATTCACCCTATTACTGAGCTAGAAAACTTAAAAAATTATCTTCAAAGGGTCCTTTCCTTGTATCTAATAAATCACTCAAATGTATAAATACCAACTTTTCCCTCTCTCGCTTTTCTTAAGTGACTTATTTATTAGAGAGCAGGAGAGAGAGTGCACGAGTGGGAGGGGCAGAGGGAGAGGAAGAGAGTGTCTGCAGTAGACTGAGCACTGAGCGCTCAGAGCCTGACACAGGCTTCATCCCAGGACCCTGAGATCCTGACCTGAGCTGAAACCAAGAGTCGGATGCTTAACTGACTGAGCCACCCAGGTGCCCCTCCTCTCCTGCTTTTTAATTTCACAACTAATATCCTAGTTTAAACCGTATTTTGTATCTTTCCCATCCTAAATGCTCTGAGAAACATTTTGTGAAGACAAGGAATGGGAACTTTTACTACTCTTGAACAGTCCTTTAGTGGCTTCCCGCATCCTGTGGAATCAAGTCTAAATGTATTATCATGACATTTAAAATGCTCTAAGTCTTGCCCTAACATGCATTTCTAACCCTACCTCCTATTACCCTTGATTTCACATCCTGTATGTCAAGGCATAAAAAGAAATCCTCTTCACGCAATGCTTACATTACATTGACCATGTTCTTTCCTTGTTTATGATTTTCCTGACTCCTTGCAATGTTTAGAAATACTGTTCATTGATACCAAGCATAAAAGGTACCTTTTCCCTGAAGCATTTGTTAATGCTCTGATTTGAGTTGAATGGACCCCTGCTGTGCATTTTCAAGGACTTGACTTAGGGCTCCTTTAGGGTCTTTTTACTTGGCCCTTATTTCATTTTGGTGACTTTTATGACCAACTATAAGCTCTAAGTCAGGGAATGACAACTGGACTAGCCTATTTTCAATTTTGTTTGGCCCAGAGTTTTAAATATAATATTTTGCATGTATGTCTTACATGGACATGTGCTTTCCACTTCCCAGTAGTTGAAGTACTCTCGCTTTTTTCATATATTTATCCTTTACCTTGTCCCTGGCCTGGGATGATAAAGGCATCACAAGAGTAATAAAACTGTATGGGCAAGACTTAAGTTATTAAAAAAAAGTTAAATATCAAAATAAAATTATAGATAGATAGTGAAATAACATTAGAAATAGAAGTTTCTTCAATGAAGGGACTTAATTTGTTTTCAATCTTGACCAATTATGTCACAGTTAAATGCTCAGTGTATATTTGTTGAATGAACACATAATTCTCAGGTCAGCAAGGAAGATTATTTTTAACATGGATGGTAAGGGGTTATTTCCAATAGCCTTCTCAATCAAAATATGTAACTGCTTAGTCTTATAAGAATGGCCTTGCAGGGGCGCCTAGGTGGCTCAGTCGCTAAGCATCTGCCTTGGGCTCAGGTCATGATCCCAGGGTCCTCGGATTGAGCTCTCTATTGGGCTCCCTGTTTGGTGAGAAGCCTGCTTGTCCCTCTCCACTCTCCCTGCTTGTGTTCCTGTTGTCACTGTCTCTCTGTCAAATAAATAAATAAAATCTTAAGAAAAGATGGCCTTGTAAATGAGAAGATAAAAGAGAGAGAAAAAAGGGGGTAGAGAAAGCGAGAGAGAAAGAGAGGGAGATAGAGAATGAATTAGTTTATTTCTAGTCTCTTCTGAATAATCAAAGTTGCATAAAATCTAGAAGAGGGATATCTTGACACAAGACTCAGGAAATTAGGGGTTGTTTTTGTTTTTAAAAATCACTTTGTTAGGGTATAATATATACAACTCAATGAGTTTGGGATAAGTATACACCTGTGAAACCATAACTACCAAGTCCATAAATATATCCATCACCTACCAAGGTTACCTTGACATTAGATTTTACTTCCCATTCTGTATTTCCCTCTTCTTGAATGAAGTACTTGAGAAGAATTGACTTCTCAACAAGTCATTTTACCTCTATAAGATACAGTTTTTTTCCTCAGGTATAATCTAGTTAGATCTGTATGGGGCGCTTGGGTGGCTCAGTCAGTTAAGCATCCGACTCTTGATTTCATCTCAGGTCATGATCTCAGGGTGATGAGATTGAGCCCCATGTTGGGTTCTGCACTGAGCAGGGGGCTGCTTAAGATTCTCTCTCTCTTCCTCTCCCTCAGACCCTCCACCCCCTCATTCATGCATGTGCTCTCTCTTTCCTTCTCTCACTCTATGATAAAATCAAATTTTAAGAAATCTAGTTAGAATTGTGTGAGGAATGAGTAAGATAGTATACAGTGAGTTATATGTATTATAAAATCACAAAGTTAGCAGGTAGGGTAAAATTTGCAGGTCATTAAAATTGCACTTAAAATTTCTTATTTTATTTTATTTAATCTATTTTAAATATTTCATTCATCTATATGACAGAGAGAAAGAGATCACAAGTAGGCAGAGAAGCAGGAAGAGGGAGAGGGGGAAGCAGGCTCCCCGCCGAGCACAGGGCCCGATGTGGGGCTCAATCTCAGGACCCTGAGATCATGACCTGAGCCGAAGACAGAGGCTTAACCCACTGAGCCACCCAGGGGCCCCAACATTTCTTATTTCAAACTAACATACTTTATAAGAGTCTCCAAAATGGAGGGCAAGTATTCCAAATTTGGTACAAAGTGATTTGTTGGAGTGTGAAAAGAAAATAATAGAATGCCCATTTGTGTTATAATTGTCTCATCTTTTAAATTTTATCTGTTATAGGTCATTTAATGTTTGTAAAATACTAGTCCAAAAGTGCATATACACAGTTTACAAATAAGTTTTCATACACTGATAGTTTTTCTTAAGTTTTAAATTTTACTCATAAGAGATATATTTTTCAAAAATGTCAATCACTGCTTTACTCACTGATCTACCTACCAAGTAGGTACCATTACAAGGGGATAGTGCCATCTTCACAAAATGATTCAAAGCCCATATTTTTGCAATGCCTATTTGAACATCAGCCCATTAAAATTTATTTTATGTTTTTGGTCTTAATCCTAAATAAATATACTCTTCTCAAGCCATAGATTAACTTCATTTCATGTCATCAAAGATATTACTTGTTTAACAGTACTTTGTCTATTTTGCAAGTACCCTTCACTGTATATAAGGAGTCTACTTCTTTCTATTATCAAGAAAAAAAAGTTTAAATTTTTGTCTTTCTATATAATTGAACTCTGAACTCTGATATTCCCAATACTAAAATGCAAATGGAGCAAAATTAAGTCTGTGAGCACTGATCCTACCAGGTATGCTGAAAGAGCCTATAGTGTTAAAAAAAATAACCATTTTATACGAAAGGATAATATTTTAATAACTAGTATATAACTTTAGTCATTCTCATGGTGCTTATCTAAACAGTGTAATAAACTAAAGGTCAAATGGCTAATATTTCTAATATAAAACAGTTTTTTATTTGTTTTTTAATTGCCATCCATATCATCCATGAGGGAGATAGTGTGGAAGCTTATCTTTGAAGATAGTATCTGATGATTCTTAACTCTTGATGTTCTTGTCCCCGTTTTCCCCTTCTACATTAAATAGGGTCACCCTGTATAAGCAATAAGATATTACAGGAATGACAGAGCATAACTTCTGGGACTAGGTCATAAATATTTCTACCTTGCTCTCTCTTGGATTACAAGTTTTGGGAAAAGTCAACCACCATGTCAAGAAGACAATCAAGCAGCCCTATGAAGAGGCACTTAACTGAGGCCTTCTGCCTATAATAAGAACTAACCTGCCAGAAATCCGAGTGAGCTACCTCAGAAGCAGATCCTCCAGCCCTAGTCAAGCCTTAAGATGACCAGCACTGACAGACAACACTTGACTGTGACCTGATGAGACACCCTGAGCCATAACTATCCAGCTACGCTGCTTCCGTCCTGACCCACAGAAACTGTGATAGTAAATGCTTACTCGTTCAGCTGCTAAGTTTTGGGCTAATTTGTTATTTAGCAGTAGATAACTAAGAATGGCAGTGTATACAAGAGAAAGAATGTGGACTGAGAGGTTAACAATAAAATGTGTCTTGATGGCATCTTTGGAGGTGAGAGCTCTTGGACAGGTTAAGACTCTTGGGTCTCAGTTCTGTCATCAGTAAATTGAGGACAATAAATTGTGTCTCACAGAAGTCTGGACAAGAAGTGCGATAATAGAATTTAAAGAACCTGGAAAGTGATTTGTCTTCAGTAAGCATTTGTTTCTTTCTTTTCTCTTAAATTGTGCTTTATTTTGTAGGGTTTTTTTTTTAAGGTTTTTAGATTATTCTCAGTACACAGATATGGATTTTATAGGATGTGGAAGAACTATAGGCAGAGATGAGACTAAGGATGTTCAGATACTGTCTCTTTTATTTATGTTTATTTGTTCATATTTATTTGAATGAAGATCCAGCTTTGAAGATTTTAAGTTAAAAGAGATGAGTTTCTATAAATATTCTCTTAAGTAGTAGTGAAGAGAGTAAGTTATTTCTGAATATTTTTGTAAGCTCAAAGTAAAAAATATCTCCAGGAAATAAAACTTCTCCAGATCTTGTAAAAACTGTGCTACACTTTGACAGGGTCTCTGACAGCTTCGTGTTTCTGTTAGTGACCTTGAGGTCAAGAAAACAGCTCGGAAACGTGCTGTATCTGTTTCTTCTCTGTGTGTCTACCTTGATTCCATTATTTCTGTGTCTTTGACTAAGTAAATTCAGAAAGCGTAAGTAAGTGTTTGTATGTGCAGTCTTTTATTTTGCTAATTCACAAATGACCTGCAATGCCCTTACCCTTGCCATTTAACACTGACTTTTCAAATTATTTTTGATAGTCTCTGAAGTGCCATGACCTACACTAGGCGCATGGACTCTGCAAGAAGATTTGCAAGACTTCTGGAGTTCAAATCCCAGCTCTCCACTAACTGTATGAACCTGTGTGAATTACTTAAAAACACCCTGCACTTTGTTTTCTCCCAAGCAAGAAATGACAATAATAATAGTATCTATCTAATAAGTTTATTGTGAAAATTAAATAAAATGGGTTAATGTCTGTTAGCAATTTAGAACACTGCCTGTCAAACAGCAGGTGCTTTTTACATAGATAGTTTTTCATTTAATGAGATCAATATTTGAATGGCCTGGGCCCAGAACGTAGCATGGTAAACCCACTCAGTGAGTGTAACAACCACCATTCAGTGACCAGAATCCTTCTCTTTCCTACTCCTTGCACATTCTCAAATTTGCTTCACTGTAATTTTGAAAGGACTTTATATACTCTTGTGGTATTTGATAATTTGACTATTTCCCCAAATATAACCTTAACGAATGACAGATATATACTCCACTCTGAAATGAAAGTATGTTTGCCTTTCATGAGTACATTTGATTTTCACAGTTCCCAGATTTTCTCTAGGTGTGTGTGTTGGGAAAGGGCATTGATTGGGGAGAATCAATCCACCTTTTATAGCAGTGGTTCTAAACTCTTTTGAAAATGTAATAAAAGCTATAGTCCATCTCTCCAGTAGGAAAAAAGTCACTGAAGTTATGACTGTGGACACCAATGGGTCCTTTGCTGTTTTTGCTATAGGCCAAGAAAGTCGACTAAGGATTATTGTAGCCTTTTCTGACAATGGTTGCTGAATTTAGGAAAGGAAAAGAGAGAGAAATAGAAAAAAAATTCAGGACATCATTTCACAAAATACTGGAAACCAAAAGGACTTTAACAAAGGAGCTCTCGTACTACTAGGGATAATTCTGTTAGCTTGTAAGAAAGGTCTGACACAGATTCAAAAGGGACTTTGAGAGATATGTAAAATACTTTGTCATTATTTAAACTGTGCTTTGTGGAAGAACCAGGGAGTTGGGGGGCCCTTGCAAGGGAAGGTTCTGAGACCATGGAGCTGAAGCTCCATTCACCCTACATCTATCAGACAAGTCCTGTTTCCATAGATATTACTTACTGGGCTTCCACATAAGACTGTACTTGTAAAAAGGGTTTCATAACTTACAGAAGATTGGAAACTCCTCTTCTAGATGTTCGTCCGTATAGAGAATCACAAACTGAACGTCTGAATCTGGATTATCAGAATCTGAGAGAGGTTATTGGCTGATATACAATATTGTACCATAGGAAAAGGGTGACCACAGACTAGTTTATCTAAGTATATAAAAAAATGGGGCTTCTATGAAGCCCCGAAGAGGTAGATTTAGAATTAGTAAAAACATTAAGTAGTAAAAAGAATTAAAAATTGAGTACCCCAAATTACAGAAGAGGTTGCATAAAAACAGCTGCAAATAGTTGTAGATAAAAGCAGAGTTGGTTATTCAGATCAAATGAGATAGTTATGGGGATGTCCTTTATTGTTAAGGCTGATGTTGAAGAGGGAGAAGGCCTCCTACAAATCTGCTTTTGATTACAGTTTAAGGAAAAAAAAGGTACCTGCTTAGGTCCCATTCACTGTCATCTAAACTTTTATGTCATTTCTCTAGTTTTCAGGTCATTTAGCTGTCTTTAGTCATCGGCCATGGTATAAATAAGTAAACCCATAGATACATATGTTAAACAGTGTGGAATTGCCAATCTTTGGCTTTTTTGACTAAAAATGTCAGTTTCATATGGCCCAACCTAGCACTTTCTTGAACACATTCTTTCCTAGTTTTGAGGCAAAAAAGATATATTATAGATAATATCCTCCCCTCTGCATTACATCTTCCAGTTAACCCACAGGGGTCCCACTCTTCTTTGATGGCTTGATAAGAGCTGCCGAGGAGGTCTGAATGAGCCTACTGGTTGAAAGTAAAGAGAAAGTAGTCAAGTCCTGCCTTCTCTTGTTCAACAGCTCTTGTCAAGGCTTTTCCTGGGGGTCCTCAAGAGGACAATCATATAGAACTACAGTTACAGTAGCCCTAAAATCCCCCTGGTTAGTCCTTTAACCATGTATTTTATCTCCTCTACAAGCCCTTTAGTAATAGAATATCTAAAACACAGTGTTCTATAAAATGAAATGTTAAAATGCCGTGTGGGAGAGTAAGACAGGTGAAAGGGTTGAGACTTCTCAAGGAAGCCAGGCAGAGACGGTAGCTCCGATTGCTTTTGGAGAGCACTCATGAAAGCTGTGCCCAAGTCCTTTAAAAGCTGGTTTACTTCCCAAGTAAACATGGCTGCCAGCGAGAGCAATGGTGTGCTGGTTCAGAACGGAGGGGAAGAAGGGAAATGTAGGCATTTCAGCGACGCAGGATTTGCAGGCATTTCTGGGATCATATAAAACCAAAGTGGACATTTCTTCTTGATGCTATTAGCTACTCATCCCTCCCATGAGGGCCCCTTCGGTTTGCCTGCCTGCAAGGACGGGGCTGAGAATCATTCAAGCCAGTTAAAGAAATGGTTTCAAGTAAGTATCTGAAACACAAACACATTAGCTCAAAGTGCTTGAAACACAGTAATAATCACAAAGTCCTTACTTCTTCTCTCCTTTGTACCATTCAAAGGCCGGAGGCGGCACACCTGCACCTTCGCATCTTATCAATCCACTGCGTCCCGGGGCCACGGTGCCAGATTTAATTTCCTGAATTGTAGGAGCGACTGAAAAAGAAACAAACAAAGAAACTGGTGGCTAAGTAAAACTGATCTCCAGCAGAAATAGAGCACACATATATTTTTATTCCTTCTATATTCAAAGCAATCGTATGCCTGATAGGACAATGCATCACATTTTCAGTGTTTTATGGTTCTAATACAAGACTAGTCATTTTCAGCTTCATTTTTCAAGTTGGACAATAGATGAATGTTCCTAAGGAGTGCAGAGTAAATGCAATACATTTTGGCCTTGCTTCCTGTTGGAAAAATGGCATTGTTGAGGGGAACACTTCATCTGTACTCCAGTCAAACTACACTCCCATAATAGCTCTCATTTATTGAGTGATCACTGGGAGCCAGTCCCTGGACTGGGTGCTTTATGTTCATGATTTCCTCACGGTAATACTCTAAGCTAGATTGGATTATCCCAATATCATAAATTGAACACTGAAGCTCAGAGAGGTTAAATAATTTATCTAAGGTCACACAGCTACTTAGCTGCAGAATTTGGGTTTAATATTCGCATACTGATTTAGGCATATTGACTAACTCTTTCATTATTTTGTGTTTTCTTCTGTCTATTCCCTGTGCTTTAGCACTTTAGTGATTTTTTTTTTTTTTTTTGGTTGTTTCTTCTACCTATTCTTTTCCATTTCTACAGATACAGGCTTGATTAGGTGTCTCCATATTCTTTCTTGTTGCTCTGGTTGAAAAGTGCTTTCCCTTCTCTGAATAGTTTATCTAAATCTCTCTCATACTATATACTTAATCTTGTATTGTAATTATTAATAGGTATGCCAGGCCTTCTTGTTAGCTGCCTGAAGGCAGGGTGAGTATCTCGTCCATCTTTGCATGTTCAGAGATCAAAGCACACAAAATGATGCTTAAAAGCTTCTTTGTAGCATAACCACTCCTTTACTCATCAAATAGTTGTTGAGCCATCCGTATATGCCAGACATTTCTCAAGGCACAAAGCTGTCCAACTCCCTGATGTGATGAAGTTTATGTTCTAGATGGAGGGAGGGATGCAGAGACAGACTATAAGCAGTAAATAAAATAAGTAATTTAAATAAATGTTAGAAGGTGATAAGAGAGATGGTAAAAAAAAACTAGAGCAAGATAAGAGAAATATGAGCAAGGAATAGATGGCAATTTTATGTAGAGTGATCTGAGGAAGATTCATTGAGAAAGTGAGATTTGCATAAAGACTAGATGTAGATCAGTGAGTTCGTTCTGTGGGTATCTGGAGAAAGAGCCTTCCAGGAGGTGGGAACAGCTTGAGGCCCTAAGGCTGAGGCAAGCCTGGTTTGCTTGAAATATACCAAAGGTAACCATGTGGCTGAAGCAAAAGAAAGAAAGGAGATCATCAGGAGATGGAGTGTGATGGTTAATTTTCTGTCAACTTGACTGCATCGCAGTGTCCAGGTATTTGCCAGGCATTATTTTTGGGTTTGTCTGGTTCTGTATGGAAATAACATTCAAATCAGTGGACTCAGACCCTCTCCCATGTGGGTGCACACCCTACAGTCCATTGAAGGCCTGAATAGAACAAAAGGCAGAAGAAGGGTGAACCCTCCTCCCCATGCCTGACTGCTTGAAGTGAAACATTGGTTTTCTGTCCTCAGAGTAAGATTTATATCATTGGCTCTCCTGGTTCTTATTGGCCTTCAGACTTGGACTGAGCCATACCATGGACTTTCCTACGTTTTCACTTGCAAACAGCAACTTGGGGGTCTTCTCAGGCTGCATAATCACATGAGTTAGTCCTCATAATATAATCTCTTTGTATATGTGTGTGTGTGTGTGTGTGTGTAAGTAGGTAGATATGTATAAATATGTATGTGTATATTTATCTATCTAGACATCAATAGATTTATAGATATATGTATGTATATACATATAGATATATATCTATATAGAAATGTAGACATATAAACACACTCACATATATTATTGGTTCTCTTTCTCTGGAGAACCCTGATGAATGCATGGGGCTCAAGAATAGAAGATCAGATAGGACCTTGAGGGCCCTTTTAAGGACTTGGTTTTACTCTGAGTGAAATGGTGAACTACCATCATATCTCTTCTATAGAAGAGAGATATAATCTGACTTTGTTTCAAAGGCATTTTGGCTGCCATGTTGAGAAAAGATAATAGTGAGGGCAGGAGGGAAGCTGAGCACTTCTAGGGAGCTGTGGCAGTAAGCAAGGTAAGTGATGTTGGCAGCTCAGGCTTTGGAGTCTGTTGTGAAGTTTCAGCCAACAGGATTTTCCTAACAGATGTGAGAAAAAGAGGTAAGTCCAGGGTGGCTTCATCTGGCTCAAATGGAAGGTTAGAATACCCATTGCCTGAGATGGGTAAGACAGTAAGTTGATGAGTTTTGGAGAGAAACATTAAGAATTGTATGCATGTGTCATTTACTTTTGATAGATTTTATTTTTTAGAGCAGTTTCAGTTCATACGAAACTGAGTTCAAAGCACAGAGATCTCCCAAAAACTCCTTGCCCCAATACATGCATAGCCTCTCTGTTATCAACACCCCCTACCACAGTGGTACATTTGTTACAGTTGATGAACCGACACTGGTACATCATTATCACCTAAAATCTGTAGTTTACATTAGGTTTTACTCTTGGTGTTGTATATCCTATGGGTTTACATGAAAGCATAATGACATATAACTATCATAATATCATACAAATGATTTTCACCATCCTAAAAATCTTCTCTGCTCTGCCTTTTAATCTGTCCCACCCCTCCACCCCTGGAAACCACTGATCTTTTTATTGTTTCCAAAGTTTTGCATTGTCCAAACTATTATAGAGTTGTAATCATAGAGCATGTAACCTTTTCAGATTGGCCTTTTTCCCTTGATGTTATACATTGATGGTGCCTCCATGTCCTTTCATGGCTTGAGAGATCAATTCTTTTTAGCACGGAATAATATTCTATCATCTGGAAGTACCACAGTTTATTCATTCATTCACGTATTAAGAAATATCTCGGTTGCCTCCAAGTATTGGGAATTATAAATGAAGCTGCTATAAACATCCATGCACAAATTTTTGCACACATAATTTTTAAGTTCCTTTGGGTAAATACAAAGGAGTACAATTGTTGAATCATCGGATACAGGCATGTTTAGTTTTATAAGAAACTACCAAACTGTTTTCCAAAGTGACTCTACCATTTTGCATTTCTGCCAACAAAATAAGAGAGTTCTTATTGGTCCACATCCTCGCCAGCATTTGGGGCCATCAGTGTTCCAGATTTTGGTCATTCTATTAGGTGTGTAGAGGTATCTCATTGTTTTAATATGCATTTCATTGCTGACGTATGACATGGAGCATCTTTTCATATACTTAATTTTTATCTGTATATCTTTGGTGAAGTTTCTGTTAATGTCTTTGGCCCATTTTTAAATTAGGTTGTTTATATTCTTATTGCTGAGTTTTCTTTGTATATTTTGGATAACCATCCTTTATCAGATGTGCCTTTTATGAATACTTTTCCCCAATGTGTGCTTTGTGTTTTCAGACTCTTAAGAGTGTGTTTCACAGAGTCAAAATTTCTAATTATAAAGAACTCCAGCTTATCAACGGTTTCTTCCATGGATGGTGCATTCTTTTTGGTGTTGCAGCTGAATCTGTCTATCATATCTATTTTTTAGATACACCTATCTATTTTCATAAATATTTTCTTTTCTATCAATCCTTTTAACATACTACATACTTGAAATAACACTATGGGAAAGTGTTCAACCCAACAGGAACCTTGAAAATGCAAGTACTAATTCATTGAGACAAATGACCTGAGTAAGTGTGCACTCTGGATATATTTTAGGTTTCTTTAGAAAGCAGTAAAAAAGTACAGAGTTTAATGATTTTTCAATATGCAGTGAATATGAAAACTGTAAACACCCTTACAACAGAATATTGCCTTTCCTTTTAAAAATACCCTAAGAAATTCATCATTTTCCGTTAAAGGTGATACTTCACTTTGAAATTATAGCACCTCTATTTCTCTGTGGTATTTTTATTCTTAATAGTAAAAGTTCAATTTATAGTTCTGGAAAGAAACTTGCAAAGAAATATTATTTTTATTAAAGTGCTTGCTAATAACTTGGTGAAAAACAATAAAAAGGTATTACCAAAGGTATTTGAAGAAGAAAAGGTTATGAGATCATACATATGCTCATTTTTATATATATATCTATGTAGTATATATGTAAATATGTAAATCTATATTACATATATGTGTGTGTATATTTATGTGTATATATATACATCTATGTATTTGTGTATATACGTATATCTATACACAATATATATACACACTCTCTCGTACAATATAAGAAATCATTTCATAAATTTAATTATCTTTGGAAAGCAAAATTCACATCTCCCCATAAATGACAATAGAATATACAAAAGACATCTCTAAATAAAACTCCATTTATTTGTCAATTATTATGACGCATTTTTGCTTGTGAGAGGCATAGGTAGGATTGTATTTCCACTCTTGTTCTCAGAGGCTTTAATCTCTTTTTCTCTCCCTGTCACACTAAGAGGCCATAATCTTTTATAATATCCAACTATTATTGAAGATGAAATAACCATATGCAACAGGAGATCCATCACAAGCTTCTATTGATAACCTGGTTAGTTTAATTACTCTCTTGTTTGTCAAGGGGGCCATGACTCATTATAAACAAAACCATGAAATCCGGAACATTGCCTGAAAACCCATGCGTAATGAACCGAAATAAAATCTAATTTGTCATTAAAAGGTTTTTATGCAGTTCTTTGTGCATATGGCTCAACACTAGGTGTTTTACCACACAAGTTAAAGGGACATGATCCTGTTGTCTAGAGGTTCACAGGCTGCTGTTATGGACACAGAAAATGGAAAAATACCTAAAATGTCATATGGGAGCACTGATGAAGAATGAGTCAAGAATTAACATTGTACATGAGAAAAAGTCTTAAGGACAGTTTGTGTGTTAGAGAATTAAAGGGCTATGGGCTTTGGGTAATCAATAAGAAGAGGGGAATCTACAATCGCCAAACTGTGGAAAGAGCCAAAATGTCCTTCAACAGATGAATGGATAAAGAAAATATGGTACATATATACAATGGAATATTATGCCTCCATTAGAAAGGATGAATATCCAACTTTTGTATCAACATGGACGGGACTGGAAGAGATTATGCGGAGTGAAATAAGTCAAGTGGAGAGAGCCAATTACCTTATGGTCTCACTTACATGATGAGCATAAAGAAAAATATGGAGGGCATTGTGAGAAGGAAGGGAAGGGGGAATGAGGGGAATCAGAGGGGGAGATGAACGATGAGAGACTGTGGACTCTGAGCAACAAACTGAGGGTTTTGGAGGGGAGGGGATGGGGGGTTGGGCGAGCCTGGTGGTGAGTATTGAGGAGGGCATTTTTGCATGGAGCACTGGGTGTGGTGCACGAACAGTTTATCTTGTAATACTGAAAAAATAAAATAAACATATTTGGGAAAAAAACCAAAAAAAAAAAAAAAAAAAAGAAGAGGGGAATCTGATATAGATTGCATTTTGAGGTTAAAATTATACACCTAAGGGTTCCCAGGGTGGCTCAGTTGATTAAGTGGCTGCCTTCAGCTCAGGTCATGATTCCAGGGTCCTGGGATCGAGTCCTGCATTGGGCTCCCTGCTCAGTAGAGAGCCTGCTTCTCCCTCTCCCTCTGCTTGCTGCTCTGCCTACTTGTGCTCTCTGTCAAATAAATAAATAAAATCTTTTTAAAAAATAAAATAAATAAAATTATATACTTGAAGGCTCTATTAATTTTTCTTATGGACACGAACGAGCGCTTATTCATATTATTCTCCCTTCCTTAAAAATGACTATTCAAGAAGTGGATTCATCCACTTATCTCTTCTTCATTCCTTTATTAGTGACCATGTTAATGAAAAAAAAAATGATATCCCTGGCCTCATAGGACTAACATTTTTGAGGGGTGTGTAGGTGTGTATGCATGTATATGCATGTTCAAAAGTAAGTAAATAAATAAATAGTAAGAAAGTTGTATAAACTGAAATGGGAATTGAACACAGTAAAAGAAAAAGGAATGCCAAGATATATTATTTTCTGTGGTGCAGTCATGTAGCTCCTTATTGATAAGGCAGTTTTTGAGTAGAAAATTAAATGATGAGAGAAAAGGAATCATATGATTATCTGCGTAAATTATTACAATAAAAGAAGACGGAAAAGTGAAAGGCCTTGAGTTGAGAGCATGTTTGAGGTGGAAACATACGTAAAAGGTTTAAGTAGCAGCAAAAGGGTCATCATAGTCTGAGCAGGTGAGAGGAAGAATCCAGAAGAGAAGATTGGGCAGGCAACTGGGGCTCAGTTTCTGTAGACAGCGGTAGCCCATGGTAGAGCGTTTGAATTTTGTTCTAAGAAGATGAAGTTTTGGAGATTTTAAGCAGAGTGACATGGCTTGATTAACTTTTTATAAATACTTTGGCTGCTGAGTAGTTCATGGTCTGCAGAGAGGCAGGAGGGGAAACAGACAGAACGGCTAGGAGGCTGTTGTAGTAATTTTTAGGATGATGAGAAAGTCACTGGCCAATCCATAAAAAAGGAAAGAATTGAGAGAAAATTTAATTAAATAGATCATTGGTCACATTGGACCCGAGTCAACTCATTTTAGTTAACTGGCAGTGACAGGACATTTTTAGTGAAATTCCAAGTTTATATCATTCCAAACCCTATTACTTTGTGTAAATAAAATAGTTATATGGTCACAAAAATGTCTGATTATACCAAGCAGGTTTCTTTTCTAGAGTACATCTCTGAGACCGTGATGTGCACGTGTATCTTATGAATATTTCATAGTATGAAGCTTCTTCCAAACTTATGAGACCATGGAATTGTAGAAGTTTTATATTGAAGTCCTGTGGGCCCAATAATCCTTGGGATTTATTCTGGGTATGTTGGATAGTGGGACTAGTAGACGTCCAAGGTCTAGTCTACATCCTGTGTTATGTGATTCAAGACTTTTCAGGTCAACAGTCATCCCTGGTTTGACAAGTTTCTATGTGCTCATGATCTATAATGCACTCATGAGTTGTTTTTTTTTTTTTATTTTTATTAACATATAATGTATTATTTGCCCCAGGGTACATGTCTGTGAATCGTCGGGCTTACACTTTTCACTCACTCATGAGTTTTATTTGAGGAAAAGGTCATGGTTATTTGCATCATAAAGAACAGTCACTTATTTGCCAGAAATATATAGCTCACAACAATTATGATTAAGTCTCAAACTGGAGCTATAACAAGGAATTACAAGTATGTTTAGCTAAGTTGTAAAAAACACTCATTTTCCACTAAAAAAATGTTCTGTGTTTTAAGAAATCATATTGAGCCTTTTCTAGAAGAGATAATCAAGTGGTAAAATCTGAAAAATTGCTCCCAAAGCCTATTTCTTTAACTATAATATTCCACTGATTTGTGAATTTTGGCCCTGACCCAGTAGTGTAAGTTGCTTTTACAGGGAATGGGAGTGTAAAGATGGGCATCTACATGTGTTTATGTTTCTGGAACTGTTTTTTTTTTTCCTATAAAGACAGTTTTTGTTTTGCTCAGATGTAACTTCTTTCAATTACACCAAAGTAGCAAAGAAAGTGAATTACTTGAGCCTCTCAAATTCATAAGTACAATGGCATCCTCTGGGATAGACTAATTTGTGTGCACTGCTGAAATTTAGGAATAATATCCTTATATCAAATTGTATATGGCTGTGAGCTGAAGCAATTGCATACTGAAATAAATTTTAGAGAAATGTTACTAGACAGATGTAGGAACAGCAAAGAACAGATGTTGGGAAAAGCCAGCAGTGAAAGGGTCAAGAAGGGGTATTTAACACCTGTGTGATTAGATGCTCATAAAAGAGGAGTGTTCCCTTCTCATTTACTCAGTGGGATTATTTCCATTCATCGTTTAGCCAGTCATTTCAGGCTGAAGATAATTAAAGGTTCTTCGTCCAAAACTCCAGGCTCTGCAGGTGCAAGCAACAGAACCTCAGGACTTGGCACCCAATGAGCCTAATCAAGATTCAAGTTTTCTTAGTTACATGACAATAGCCACAAAGACCTTCTTCCTCTCTTGTCATTCTCAGTGGGAGCTTTGGTTTTGTACAAAGTTCTATTATCAAAAAGATGAGTGAATCCAAGAATTATTTCAATAGCCTTAGTGAACTGAGGTAGTTCAAATGAAACTCTATAGCTCCAAAGGCAAACAAATTTTATACCATCCCTCTCCCTCAAAATGATGGACAATGATGAAGATGCCATATTAAATAGTTGCAAGGATAAAGAAGAGTGAGGAGTAGTAAAGAGAAGTAAATCATGAGGAAATCTGTCTTACAGAAGCTATGTAGGAAAGCACTGTGGTAAATAAGCATGTTGACTTTGGTCTTAATTCTAGAACTTGTGAGCTACACCAAGGAAGCCTCAAATAAACTGTCTTTGAAAAAAATTTAAGTTTTCCAGTACCTGCCAGGAAACATGTCATATAGGAAGTGCTCAATACACAACTGTTACAGGTGAGGATGATGGTAGTTGAAAAATTTCTTCCTTGAAGATAGGCAGTTGCACCTTAGGGTAAGGAATAATGACAATCTTTCAAAGGCTGTCATAGATCTCACTGAAATGGAGCACAAGGTCAATAAACCCTTTCCATGAAGCAAATATGTTCTTGCCTTATGGACTAATGTGATTTTTTTAAAAAAATTTTTTTGGACTAATTTGATCTTAAAGAAAGCTGAAAACTCCATGATATTGCTAAGAGAAAAATTTTAAAAATAATTTACCTAGTCAAATTTTTTTAAATCAAATAACTGAAATATAGTTGAAAAATAATCTTCATCACCTAAAAGACTTTCACATTGAATACCTCTGCTCAGTTTTCATAGGGGATGAAAATAATACAGTTTTTAATGTACCTCCAGCTTCCCCAAGACCTTAAACATTTACACAGTCACAAAATAGTGCAGTGAAAAGGCTTTTCTTTGCAGTAAAACAAAAGTGGTTATAACATTCACTGTCTGAGTTGCTTAACCCTTCTAAACCCCAGTTTTCTCATCCATAAAACAAATAGTGCCTACTTCGTAGGATTGCTGTATGGGCAACATAAAACACTTTACGGAGGCCCAGAAATAAAAGCACAATATAGGGTAAATTAATCTTTAGCAAAGAAGGCAAGAATATGTACTAGGAAAAAGTCTCTTCAAAGTGTTGGGAAAATTGGATGGCTATATGCAAAAGAATGAAACTAGAACACTTTCTCACACTATACACAAAGATAAACTCAAAATGGATTAAGAACCTAAATGTGGGACCTGAAAGCATAAAAATCCAGGAAGACAGCACAGGCAGTAATTTCTCTGCCACTGGCCATAACAACATCTTTCTAGATATGTCTATCAAGGCAAGGGAACAAAAGCAAAAATAAACTATTGGGATTTCATCAAAATAAAAAACTTCCAAATAGCAAAGGAAATGACCAACAAAACTAAAAGACAACCTACTGAATGGAAGAAGATATTTGCAAGTGATGTCTGATAAAGGGTCAGTATCGAAAATATATAAAGAACTTACACAGCTCAAGACCCAAAACCCAAATAATCTAATTAAAAATGAGCAGAAGGCATGAAGAGACATTTCTACAAAGAAGACATACAGATGGCCAACAGACACATGAAGTGATGCTCAACATCACTCATCATCAGGAAAATGCAAATCAAAACCACAATGACATATCACCTATCAGAATGGCTAAAATCATAAGCTGAAGGAACAAACAGTATTGATGAGGATGTGGAGAAAAAGGAACCTCCCTGCACTGTTGGTAGGAATGCAAACTAGCACAGCCACTGTAGAAGACTGCATGGAAGTTCATCAAAATATTAAAAATAGAGCTATCCTGTGGTCCAGGTATCATGCTACTGGGTATTTACCCAAAGAACACCAATACTCTAATTCAAAGGGATACATTCACCCCGATGTTTATCATAGCATTATTTACAATAGCCAAATTATGGAAGCAGCCCAAGTGTCTACAGATAGAAAAATGGATAAAGAAAATGTGGTATATATATAATGGAATATTATTCAGCCAAAAAAGAATGAAACATTGCCATTTGCAACAACATGGATGGAGCTGGAACATATAAGGCTAAGCGAAATGAGCCAGTCAAGTAAAGACAAAAACAGTACGATTTCACTCATACGTGGAATTTAAGAAACCACACAAATGAATAAAGGAAAAAAAAAGATAGACACACTGAAAAATAGACACTTAACTATAAAGAACAAACAGAGGGTTACCAGAGGGGAGGTAGCTGGGGGGTGGGTTAAACAGGAGATGGGGATTAAGAGTACACTTATTTTGATGAGCACTAATACACGGAACTGTAGAACCATTATACTGTACATCTGAAACTAATGTTATGCTATATATTAACAACACTGGAATTAAAAACAAAAACAAACTTCATGAAAAGTGTTACCTTAGTGCTTTGCACTGAATTAGCAGCCAATAAAAACATTAGCTATTATTAAACAGATATTATTACTAGTGAATAGGATATCACAGTTATGCTCCCTTTAAGAACGTGAGATCATGATAAGGTATGGATAGAAAAGGAACTGATTTTTTAAAAATTTGTTGTCTTGGTATGACAAGCATGTGATTAATTTAATTAAAAGCTGTACCAGTATCAATTCTTACTTTCCCAGAATTCTATCCATACTCTGCTTTTTAATTGTATTTAACCAAGAAAATCTTCTCTGAAAGACAGTCGTGGTAGACCTTGTCTAACTTCTCAACGACCAAAAAGTAAGAGGCTTGGGTTCAATAATGTGATAGAACATCAAAAGTGTATGGAACACAAAGGTGTTCTTTCTAGAAAGATATGCAATTGTGGACATTCTTTATGTGTTAGGGCGTATAAAGATCAATGTACCGATTCAGTTAAGCTTATGATGAGATCATTTTCTTTCACATGAAAGACAATGAAAAGTGGAATTTCACATTAAATTCACATGAATTGACTTCAGTAGTTTTATTAAAGGCTCAATATCAATCTTAGTGTACTAAGCTATGATCTCTGATTCCCTTATGTTTTCCCAGGTGCATAAAAGGCAAAATATTTTGTAAAAAATTCCAGAGCTAAGACATAAAACTGCATATTAAGTCTGATTTTAGGGGCATTGGTGAAGGGCCGTTGCATTGTCCCCCTAAGCACTCAAAGAAAGATCGGCGCATTCTTTAAAACTACAACGTAAGGGATTCTTTCCCTAAACTCATGGTTTAATGCTATTATAATATTTAACCTTTTAAGGAGATTAAATATACTTGTGCTTTCATTTGTCATTTATATTGTGGTGCGAATGATGTGATATTGTCTTGATTATGAGGTACATCTGTTAGAGGCCACTGAAGGATAGATGGTTGAGTTATCTGTGACTCATGAAGTACATAAAAGAACAGTAGGGAGATAAAGGGTTATATATATAATGAGGAGTTTGTTGGTGCTTAGGCAGAATTCATTCATATCATGCTTTTGGCAAGGGTCAGCAGTAGTGAAATTACAGCTTGAAGTAGCTGTCCCCTTATAGTCAGCAATGCTCACTTCAGTGATGCATCCACTGTAAAATATGTCTGAGATTTATTGGGCCACCAGCTGTATCAATAGGAATTAAATGGTTCACTGTTTTCCTAGCTGTTCACCAAACTTTCTTTCTTTAGACTTTATTCATGATTTGATCTCTTCTCTGTTGTCAGTCATGCTGAAATTATAGCTGAATGTGATTGATTTGGATACAGTGGACAAGTTTGCAAGGATTTTGAAGCTGGGACTCTCCAAAGGCATCTCTATTCTCAGCACGTACGATCTTGCAACACAAGTTGTGCATCAGAACAAACTTTCTGAGTCCCTAAATGTTTGCATGCATTCTTTTCATGTTGAAGCTATTATGAATTTCCTGATATAAAGATTATTTAACGAATCTCTCCAAAATAAAGATTAAAAGAGATCAGAGGTTCTCTTTGGATTGCTTATAAAACATAAAAATATTCTTGGGAATCTTTTTCTCATGGGGAAACCCTCCTATCTATATTAATCAGTCAACGATTAATATGTTATTTAAGCTTCTATTATGTTTACTATTATAAGTCATGGTACATTTTCAAAGATTAGAACTGATCTGCTAGAATACAAATAAACTAGACATGTAAATTTAAGATTTTTTTTTGCAGTCAATCAATGTAAAAAATGATACCAATAAAGATGTACTTGATAATAGATGTGAAAACATTGGTGGAATTTTTCCTCGGGCTAATTCTCACCAGATCAAATTTCCCTCTGACTTCAGGGCTAGCTTCCTCCAAGGACCTACTAGTAAACGGGAAGGCACTAGGGAGACTTGGGCTGGTATGACTTCTGCCCTCTGCCAAATAATCACTGAATCAGATTTCTTAGTTGACTAAATGGTCTCTTATTTCTTCTTGTTTCTGTGGCCTTCAAAATCTTAAAATAGCACATTTAAAAAGTTGATTAAAATTCAGTTATTAAAATTATTTAATTCTGAAAAATGAATAATTCATATTGCTAATATATTCCAAAGAATTACTTTCCAAACCCACTGTCTTGGAGGAAGAGAAAAGAAAGGCTTCAAGTAGCTAGGAAAAAAAGGAAAATTAAGGAAAAATTATATTACAGAAATATATTTGTAAACTACCCTTTCTTTTTGCCCACTGCCCTCAAATGCATGAAGGTAAATGTTAGAAGTCTAGCAAGACTATACAGAAAATGTGTTAAGTCAATGACATTTTTTAAAACTATATACACAGATTCCCTAGTGAGAAAATGAACATTAAACTGAACCACTTCTACCTCTCCATTTATTTTGAGGTAGCAATCAGCTGTGTGCTCAGACCTGCATACTGGAGTTTGTACTGTTACAGAATTTTTCTATGGTTCAGAGACTTAACCAACAGAAGTCACGACTGTGAAACAGATGTGCTTTATCCATCAACTTGCTCTGAACTTATGAACAAGGAGAAAAACAATATAGCAGGAAGTGATACTAGTTATAAATTGAGAGGTAATTTTTCTTCCCATCTGAAAAACAGTTTTAGATACTTCTATTTATGGAGAAAGAAAGCTAAATCAGAGCAAACACAGTTAAGTGTAACTAAGAGCCAAAGAATACGAAGATATAAAGTAGGTGAGACATTTACCTACAAATAATATATTGTAGAGAAATAAAAAGATGTGGGAGGAGGAATGGCAGAAAAACTGTAATTTTCAGAAACAACAGTATAGGTGTATTGAAACTAAGAATGCTTAACGAGGGGAAAAAATGTCATTCTTCCTAAAATGATTAAATAAAACGTGGTATGAGAAAACTCTGCCTAACAGCAAAAGTAATTTGACAACTGAAGGTTGTGTCAGGAAAGGGAAAAGTCTGACAGACAAATAAGAAATTCCATGTCAGCAAGAGTAGCACATAAATAAATTATTAGAGAAAATGTTTAGGCTCTTTCCTCTTTTGCTCAGAAATATATGTATGCCTAAAATGTAGCTGATACCCTCCTTATAATCTCAATCTTATTTACTGCCTCTTACGTCAAAATCACTAGATTTCTCACTATTTATTGCTCTTATCCTGCACAGCTTATCTGTGCATTTGATAAACAGTTACTATTGCCATTTCATCAATGTCATTACAAAACATTTCCAAGTCTTGAAAGACTGTAATCTTGTAGATTCTGCCTTTAAAATGCTTCTTATCACTCCTTACCACATCATAACTATCATGCTGGTGCAAGCCAGCATTACCTCTGGCTTGAAATACTGGAAGTTTCCTAACTGGTCCACCTGCTTCTGTCCTTGCTCTCTATACTGGTCATTCTCAATGTAGCAGCCATACTGTTTCTATTAAAATAAACCAAATCCTCATTCTTGCTACTACACAACCATGCCCTGGCTTCCCCTTCCATTCAGAATACAAGTCAAATTCATTACAGTGGTCCAAAAAACCCTAAACGATCTGACTCTCCTGCCTTCTCTCTGACCACATTTCTGTTCAACTGTCTTTCTTCCCCAATCTTCTCTGGATACACTGAATTACCTGATATTCATGGAACATATACCAAGACTGTCCCTACCCTAGGTTCTTTATACTTGGTACTTCCTCAGTCTAAAATACTCAACCTTCAGGGGCACCTGGGTGGCTCAGTGGGTTAAGCCTCTGCCTTCGGCTCAGGTCATGATCTCAGGGTCCTGGGATCGAGCCCCGCATCAGGCTCTCTGCTCAGCAGGGAGCCTGCTTCCCCCTCTCTCTCTGCCTACTTGTGATCTCTCTCTCTCTCTGTCAAATAAATAAATAAAGTCCTTAAGAAAAAATAAAATACTCAACCTTCAGATATCTTCCTTTCTTGCTGGCATCCGCATTGTCTCCAGTTTGTGCTCCAACTCCACCATATTGAAGAGGACTTCCCTGTCCCTCTATATAAAATACTACTCCTATTCCCTTACCCTACGACTCTTTTCTTAGCCATCTTCATTGTTCTCTGTACCAACAATTTCCATCTGACATAGTTTCTATTTACTTTTTTATTTGCTATCCTCTCTTTTCCCTCCCTAGAAAGTACAATCCATGAGGAAACAGTCTCGTTTTGTTCAACAATGTATCCTAGACTAGTGCCTGGAACATAGTTGACACTCAATAAAGAATAAAAGATATATGATTGCTGTTGAATGAATAAAAACTAAAACAACCATTCAATTTTCTGTCACAAAAATATGGCATATCTTGTAAGCCAAGGCTGACGTCATAGTGTCATTTCTCTTTGCTGAATAAAAAATTTATGTAGCATTATCATTTGCATGTTTAAAATCTCTAATATTGTATTCCTGTAAAATGAATAATGCTATGTCTGCAAACATATCACCTTGGTGTTTTTGGTATGTTTTGCTATATAATAATACTTTAGGTTTTTTTCATCCCTTCATACTGAATTAGATTAATATATATCTATGTGTGTATATATATATAATATATGTTAATATATAATATATACTTCTATAGTATATATAAATATGTGCTATATATGTAATTAAACAGTGTATTCCTTAGAGTACTTAGATATGATTTATAATAAATGATCTGAAATTAAACGGTTAATTCTAGTATTTCTTTTTTTTAAGATTTTATTTTTTATTATTATTTATTTGACAGAGAGAGAGATCACAAGTAGGCAGAGAGGCAGGCAGAGAGAGAGAGGGAAGCAGGCCCCCCACTGAGCAGAGAGCCCAACGCAGGGCTCGATCCCAGGACCCCAAGATTACGACCCGGGCTGAACGCAGAGGCTTTAACCCACTGAGCCACCCAGGAGCCCCTCTAGTGTTTCATTTTACATATTATACAGTACACATGTAACACTATATGACTCAGCATTAAAATAAAAAATAGCTGGACAGTGAGTTGTAGAAAAAATTCAAGCAGTATTTTTATATCCCCCAATATACTTTAGTTCAAAAAGCTATCACAGATAAACTTTAGGCTTATTCCCTGTTTACTTAGTCATTGCCACAATAATGTGATGTAGGAAAAAACCACCAAAACTTAGTGAAAGGTATCAATATTGATTTCTCACTCATGTTTACTCTCTGTCATATCTGTAATGCCCATTAGTCAAAGCAGTTATCTAGTCAAGTCTGTCATCAGTGGGGCTAGGAAATATTCTATGTACACTTGGAGGAAATGGGAGATAATTTTGTGAAGGAATTATCTGGACCATTACTTGTAAGTAGAATTTTCCAAAGTCATTAGGCTCAAACTCTCTTCCATCCCAAAGCCAAAGTGAGCTCCATGGGTCTGCCTTGGAAAGGAAAGTTTGTCTCATCTTCTGCTGAGGAAAGGGAGTATTTGAAATGAATTGTGGATTTCAGAGTGATTTAATGTGAGGGATTCTGACTAAAGATCTACTGCAGAGAACAGAACTGCTAAGGAAACCAAAAGGATAGCAAATACTATGCAAACCAAGTACCATGGAAAGGTAGCATGTCAGGAAGGTGTTATTAGAGCACCCAGAAAGGTTGATGTGAGGATCCACCCTAGGAAGACTTCCCACTTCTTCATCTGCCAAAAATGAGATGCATTTGAGAACTGGGAGATATTTTTCCATGTTCATATGCCATCTTCTGATTCAATATTTATTCTGAGTTATTGTCCCTTACTCATGAATTTACTCAGTGCTATTGATCAAGGATATATTAAAGTGGTTCTAGTGAAATTAGGAACTGACCAATAATGTGTCATGAATTTCGTGTTTCTCTAAGACCTAGCCAGTGGGAGGAAAATGGAGGACACTTCAAAAACGTTCATTGAATAAATGAATGTGATGAATGAATGAACTCTATAAAATACTGTGATTCTATGATCTTACTAAAATTTATATTCCAGGCTTTTTCAACTTAATATAGTTAAATTCTAACTAGTTCCATTTAGTGTTAATGAGTTTATTAGGTTCATGTGATACATAACTTAAAGACATTCATACTGTATGGCCAAATGTTGGTATCAATGGAATTTCCTAATAATGTATGTTTCTTAAAGAATTTCTTTAATAAGTTAATTTTTAGTGGGAAGATATAGGGAAATAGCAGAATTTCTGGGCATATTTCACCTAAAATTTAATCTAAATCTAATAATTTCTCTGAAAAAATAGTACATTCTAGACATACAGGGCTCTGTTTTGATCAAATAAATGGATATGCTTGCTAAGGAAAGGAGTATTTATTTTAACTAGAAATCTTTGTTATTGGTTGAATCTGAAACATATATGAGTCCAAACAATTTATTTACTTTGTAGGTAAGTTGCAAGATCTGAGTACAGTCCTTCCTTATTCACATTCCATAACCTCCAATGGGTGCCTGAAATCTTGAATGTTATAGAACTCCACATAGACTATGTTTTTCCCGTACACATATACCTATGATAAAGTTTAAGAATTAAACATAACAAAAGATTAATGACAATACCTAACAGTAAAATAGAACAATTATAACAATATACTGTAATAAAAGTTACATGAATATGGTCTCTCTCTCTCTCAAAATATCTTATCATCCTGTATTCAACATTATTCTTCCTGTACTGATGTAAGTGATAAAGTGATATGTGATGAGATGAAGTGAGGTGAATGATGTAGGTAATGTGATCTAGTGTTAGGGTACAAAAACCTTCTGATCATACGTCAGAAGGAAGATCATGTACTTCCAGACCATGGTTGACCATGGGTAACTGAAACCCTGGAAATTAAAATGCAGATAAAAGAGGACTATTGTATAAGGTAGAAAGTTGATCTCTGTATACTGGGCATACTGGACACTGTTTATGTGTTTGTATAAAAGACACAGGGCAGACGGTTTTCAGAACAATGTAAGAAGTAGTAATATGTGCTGCTTCTTTATCATTTTTGGTTAAATGTTCAGTTTAGTATTTCTGCCGAATTTGAGTTCACTACTTTTTAAAATGGAAATTCAGAGTTGGAGGTGAGTATGATCACAGTGTAAAAAGTGTAAAGACTGGTCAACATAATGCTCCCCAGTGAGTGTATTATCTTCAAGCTCTTTCCAGTCAATGTGTTCCACCATATGCTGCATGAAATAATGGTCCATCATGGTTTTTATGATTTTCTTACTCAAGTAATCCTATGAGATGGCTTCAAAATGGTATAAAATAAAACTATTTCAATGTGGTTTTGTGGTGTGTGTGCGTGCGTGTGTGTCTGTGGTTTCTGTGGTGCACATTATCTCTATTTCTTCCAAAATGGAAATAAGTCTGTATTTGGTAACTGAACCAAATGTTTCCAGGGCATTTTAAATGCATAATTCATAAATACCAAAAATGGTAAAACAATGCACAGACTCTACTAGCATTCATTTAGCTATGGAAAATATGCAAAAACACTAGGTAGAACAGGTTTTGTCTTTTAACATTTTAATGAGCTTTGGGACTTTCATGCATATTAGTTATGTTGCCCTAATTACTCATTATAATTCTAATATGCATTTTATATTTAATTACAATGCTTATAAAGATTTGGTATGGACAGTAAATTATTATAACTAGCATGTGCATAATGATTATGAACTGAATTTATTAACTTTTATACCAGCATTTAGTGTTGGTAACTTTCATTTTCACCTTGGTGATTAACCGCATTGTCTGATTAAACAAATATTTGTGTGGAATTAATTGTAAATGACAAAGAGCAGTGACCACCTTTTTGTTTTTGGCCAATTTTCATCAAATTTTTAGTTTTAGTTTTCTTAGCTTATTTCATTGCTAGACAAGCTCATTTTAAAATGTTAACATAAGTATTATTACTTTTCCTTAATTATTTGAAAGACTGTAGGCCTATTAAAACATTTTATCAGGGAGCCCAATGACAGATGATTAGAAGGTTTCTTTGGGGGAAGTGAGGCTAAGTGGTTTTTCTGAGATCTTAGCTCATACACATCCTAAATGTAAAGGTATGCATTTAAAAATAATAATTCTCACATTTTGTAAACATTAAGAATAGCTGTCTTCAATCAATAAGAATTTCTCTTCCCATTTGGCAAAATGCATTTCCACAAGTCTTAAATGTTAATTCTTTGCCAAATTGTTCATATTAAAAAAAAAAACACACACATCAGCTCCAGATTCATTTTCCATCCTTGAAATTTAGTACAGGGCTCTGTATCAAGTGGGCAATCAATACATGTTAATTGATAATTAGGATGATTATAAGGTTTTCTTGTAAAAATTCACATTCACTTAGAGGGAAATAAAAATAACAAGACTTGAATGTGAATGAAATTGTAACTTTATCAAATGAAGTCTGTATTTTTGGACTCCAGATTGTCTTATTCCTAACCCAGGTAATGTTTACTTTCAAAGAACAAAAACAGGGTAGGAAAGACAAAGATCAGACAAAAATTAGTGAGGAGTTTTTATCTGAAAAATTCCTTTGTATAGCATAGCAGTTCAGAGCTTTGTATTAAGAATTCCTTCAGGATCTTAGCTTAGGACCAGTTACTAGTTGTGGGTTGCTGGGCAAATATACAATTTTAAAACTTTAATTCCTTCCTCTGTAATACAGGGAGGACACACTCTACCTCCAAGACTTATGGCAATTCAATGAAGCTGTTGTGTGTAAAGAAAGAGTACAAGGAAGGCCTGGCATATAATGAACATTAGGAAATCTGAAAATGTGAGGCGTTATCACACAACTGTTACTGCCACTCTGATTCAAAGTGATTGTTCTGCAGAGCAATGTATGTGGCTGACATTCATCTTCTTGAAATCCTCCAGTATCATTCATCCACTGATAAATGTGGTATGCATGTATGTATATATATAACTATGTAGGCATACATGTATTAGATATTCATTTATATATAGGTACATATATGTGTATATATATATATTTGCATAGATTTTTAAATTAAAAACCATTAATTTGTTATCAGTTGACCACGTAGAATATAGAGATAATAATCTCATACACCATCCCATTGTTTACTATGTACTGGAATTCCTAGTTCACTTTTTGAATTACTGTTATGAAAATAACCATCTACAGACTTGTATGATACTAATTTACGTATATTAATTGACATCATTGAATTTCTATAAGTATTATTAATAATAAAGTTATTGTATTATTTTGTGCAGATTATAATATATAATTATATACAGAAAAATATACATATAGCTATATAGTAATATAATGTATCCTTATTTAAAAAGTAATGCTATTATCTCCTTTAGTACATTGTTGTCTCTAAGGTAGAATTTATGTCTTAGTTACCTTTTTTTCTGTAAATAGCAAATATTTGTTGAGTATTTATTGCATGTCAGATACTATGTTATGGCCTTAGCAGCTAGAACTATGCCTTACACACAATAAATCTTTGTAATCTGAGAGAATAGATGAGTGAATTATAGTTTGCCTACCATATAGTCTATTGACTTATGGGAAAGCTTTTTCAAGATTATTTTTCATTTAATAGGCTGTGTCTAAGAGGGGAACATAATGAACTGATAGGTGAAACTTCCTATCAATTCATTAAATATTTCATGGTAAGAATCTCTGAATATTTAATTTCAAGAATAATAAAATATTTTGTTAGGAAATAAACATAACCACACACCTCTTTTAAAGTATTTCTAACAAGATTTAATTCTAAAATCCTAAATTACTTTGAAATTGAGCTCGTGCCCAATTGTATACTGTTTGTGGTAATATGGCCCTACCAGAGTCAATAAAAATGCTTCCTGCTTTTTTTACCCATATTTTTGTGATCCATGCATTTCATCCAACATGCCCCTGGTCTAGAAATGAAATATGAAGAGCAGGAGCTCTCCAGGTCACCCGCCCAATGACGCTCATGGGGGAAACAAAATGAACTATACCAGACAGACCCCAAGTGCTGCCATTGTCAGGGCCTGCCACCAACACCCCACAAGTGACCTAGGAAGAAAAGTAGAGTGTGAGAGACAGTTGCAAAGTATCAAACACTCATTTAAGAGCTGTTCAGTTCTGTCTCCAGTGAGAGTACACCTATGCTCCCTGACAAGTCTATTGTCATTATCAATCTCCTATTTGGTGAAGACATTTTTGCATCTTTTTTTGCTAAAAATTAACGACTTAAATCCATGTAAAGAAATTTGTCTTTTTACTGTTTCTTTCTCATCTTATTTTTTCAGTCTTAAAAAAGACGTTGACTTTAAAGACTCCTCAAATAGAACAATAGACAAACACCCAAAAAAGGAGGATGGAAATGCCTTTTTGATACCTGGAATTCCCTGTCACTGGTGGGTGCCACAGAAATTCATTGTCAACTCTTTAATAAATATATGTTAAAGTTCCTGGCAGTCAATGATCTAATGTTTACACTTCTAACTTTTACTGAGTGATTTCAAAGGCCCATTACTTGTATTATTGACAATTTCTCCACAGTGCAAGTTGAAACTTGTGTGATTATATTTCAGGTAAAGTGGACTGGAGGAATTTGAGTCTAAAATTGTGAAAATTGGCTCAGTTCAGTTTAGTAGTCAAGGGCTGAAGTATGGAGGTTTCAAGAGGAATGGAATTTCCTAAGGGAAGGGATTAACTCAATTGTGAATTGGGAAGAAATGTTCATTCCCAAAGGAAGGATTTTGATTTAATATATTTGGTTTTTCTACCCACATGCTCACTTTTACTCAAAGAAGAAAGAACAGGGATATCTGGTGGCTCAGTCAGTTAAGGGTCTGATATCTGGTGGCTCAGTCAGTTAAGGGTCTGCCATTGGCTCAGGTCCTGTGATCGAGTCCCCTGTGGGTCTCTCTGCTCAGCGGGGAGCCTGCTTCTCCCTCTTCCTGCTGTTCCCCCTGCTTGTGCTCTCTCTCTCTCTGACAAATAAATAAATAAAATCTTAAAAAAAAAAAAAGGAAGAGAGAACAACTGAAATTTGCAAGCGTAGAAGAGCAATGATTATTACAGATGGATGCTTCTTTCTCTTTATCCTGGGGTAGCTGTCTCTTAGTAGGACAAAAATATTCTGCTTAGTAACTCCATGGAGGAGCTTTCCAAAAGCAGGCAGTCTGTGTGGAGAGGTCTATGACTTTCCAGTTGTGTCTTTAAGTGGGAGATAAGTTCACTTCTTGGAGTGTTACAAGCTTGTGCATTGGGCCAGAAACCTCGAGAAACAAAGTGATGGATTTAAAGGACAAAATAAGCATTCAGAGAAAGAAGTTTTTGGAGGCGCCAGGCTATTTTGGACTTGGAATTATAGGTACTCTGTGGGTAATTTTTAATAGATGTGTGGTTGCCTTTGAAATGCTCTGACCAAAAATGCAGACTTAGATTTTAGGAGTGGGTCATATGGGATGTTCATATTACCCTGTGGGTCTTTGTCCTGGATCCATGTCCTGGGAGAATGACTTTTATGATACAGGTAAGCAGAATGGAGTCATTTTTAACAGGAATGACCTGAGTAAGCAGGCGGACCATGCCTGAATTAAAGCAAAGAACAGGTGGGCCCAGTGGGTGGCTTCGCAAAATGTTAGAGCAATACACCAGGCCAACTATGGCAAACACAGACAGCACTAGGGGGCCTTGGAAGGCACCAGCTAAGCTGGCTACAAAGTGTAGGCTTAACTTTGAACTCTACTGGCACAAGTAATCTTGTTATGTAAATGAGGTAGGATCTTCCATACTTCTAATGTGATTTTCAGCCAGGTATACAAGGTGAAAGCCCAAATCCTTTTAACTGCAAAAAACCTGAATTCCCAAATAAGTAGAAAGTGCTAGTTCAGCTGCCACAAATTTTGTTTCTCTCTTATGTTTTGAATTTATGGCAGGACTGAAAGAGACTCTGAAGGGGCTAAACTTGGAAACACAAGTCTTGTCCATAGGCCCTTAAGAGTCATTTCCCACTATTCTCTCAAGTTGAGTCTGGACTTATTAATTACACAGGCTTAGGAAATGGCTTTTGATTGCTGAGATCCAAATTATAACTTTATTCAGAGAAGAGTCTTAGATTTTATCAATATATAAAAAGGATCCAGAACCCTTATTATAAAGAGAATATTCTCTCTTCTTGGATGGAGGTAGAGAAATAACTCAATAACACTGCCGCCTTTTAAAAAGGCAGTTTTAAAAAGGCCTGGGCAGAATTAAGGGATCAGTTTTGCTCAGGAAGTTAAGGAAAAATGGAAAGATTCAAAAATATTTGTTTCAATTGTAATGGAGGAGCAATAGATGAATGAAAACGAGAGAGAGAGAGAAACAGAGAGAGAGAGAAAGGAATCCAGACTAATTAAATGGTAGAGCCAGTCCACATAGATCTTAAGGGGGAACATGGCGTACTAAAAGCCTAATGACAATGATATATAGGAGAAAAGGGTATCTGGTTTTAGGTGCTCTCAGTCAGGGTTTCACAAAGGGGAGGTATGCTTAGTTATTACTAGCTCAGAACAAAAGAAGTACCTCTCCTCTTCTCCCATCAAAAATAATAAAACAAATTATCATTTTGGCTGTGAAATGAATCTAATATTGGAGGAAAGACAGAGAAGACGGGAGAGGACTGTGAGAAACATTATAGTAATCAAGGTCAAGGTATAGAAGTAGGTTTCTAGTATTAGGGATGCAAAATGAGAAAGGATTTAAGCAAATTATTGGAGAGACAAAATGGATGGTTTTAGTTACAGATTGGATATGAGGAGAGAGGAAGATGGGGATGTTAAAAACTACTCCTGGGTTTTTGGCTAGCACAGTGGGATGGGTGATCATGACAGCGGAAAATAATGCAAATGGGTTGGTGATAGAAGGATACAGATTCTAAGTTCAATGTGGGAACATACTAAGTTTGAGATGCCCTTGAGATCTAAGCATCAATATCAGATGAAGAGATGAGTAGAAAGGTCTAAGGCCCAGAGAAGGCTGGCCTGCCTATGAATGTGTGAGTCACCTGTGCAAAGGTGCAAATGAATGTCATGGGAAGGCATGAAATTGCAGAATTGATAAAGAGTTTTTAAAAAACTGTTGTCTCCTACTTTGTTACAATGCATTTCAAGAATCCTTCATATTGTCTAAGTTGTGCTACTCAAATAGTATATTGATTACTAACAAATGTTTTATGTTCATGCCCTGAGAAAAATGAAATTGTGTAAGTGGAGGATGTTTTAAAAAAAGAAAAAATAAACAAACACTTGAAGACAAACTAAATTAAAGATAGAAATAATCGGTGTGGTGCCTGGGTGGCTCAGTCGGCTAAGCATCTGACTTCGGCTCAGGTCATGATCTCAGGGTCTTGGGACTGAGTCCTATTATCGGGCTGCCCACTCAGTGAGATGTCTGCTTATCCCTCTCCCTCTGTCCTTCCCCCTGCTTGTGTTCTCTCTGTCTCTCTCTCTCTCTCTCTCTCTCTCTCAAATAAATAAAATAAATAAAATAAAATAGATGAAGTAATTGGTATTTTGAAAGTATCTTAATCTTTCTCATGTACACATAATGATCTGTATTATACGAATATAGGTAAATTATTCTTACCCTTTAAGTATTTTCCAAATAGAAATCCTTAGAGTGCTAGTGTTATAGTAGACCTGAAACAACTATTTTGTTTAAAATGTATTACATTAAGTTCTGAGAATGATTATTTTTAGTTTTGTCAAAAGAGAAACTAAGTAATAGAAGAAATAAAAAGTTCAAGAGACATACAGAAAATAATTTCTATTTCTAATTGGTTTCAGGGAAATTAATAATCTGAAAGTTCTATGTATATTTCCTACCTTACAAGTCTTTAGTAAACCATTTTCTTTTTATATCTTTTAGTTTTTATTTTTATTATCAAAATGGTGGAAATATTTTTCTTGAAAGGCAAAGGTAAAGAGACTTTCATGTGAGGAGTAAAACTATGGCAGATTAGAATTATTGTTAAGGCTAGGTTTATCCTGGAATGATGGATTGACGGGAAATAGCACTGAATCATTGTCATCAAGAGGCAAGCTTCTCTATTTTGAGAGACAATTCCATAAGATTCTATCAGATTTTAATGTTTTCTAAGAGACAGCATCAAAAAATACTTTCCAGACATTCACAGTATATTTGTATCTGATTTTATAGAATGCCTATAGTATTTTGAATTGCTACCATATTGTTCGTCTTTCAAAAAAATTATAAAAATGGTTATTTTCTTAACTGAATGCTATGGAGACTGTGGCAACATACACAAAATATATGCTCCATTCAGCAATAAGGTGGGTAGTATTTATATGCTTAGAGCTATTTAATGATCTTTTACCATTTATTAAAGGTCCAGTTTCTATAGTAGCCCAGTTCTTTGAGGTCAGGGGAAGATGTGGAATAAACATGAATACAAGTCCTTACAAGAATTTATGTGGGGAACAGGAGTAGGGTGAATAAGGAGACATTTATCACATGATAGGAGGAGTAACAACAGAGATTTGTTCTAGGTGTCCCTTTTTATGACAGAGAGTGAAAAAAAAAAAGTTTTTACAACATTTCCAAAGTCATGGGTACTAGTAATAGAGTGTATGAATCTCAACACATCCCATTAATGTGAACTGCTTTGATATGCCCTCCCCCTCATAAGCATATGTCTAAACCAACAAATATGCCAGCACATTATTACATAGTATCAAGCTCCAAGTTTTTTTAGAAAGAAATATTCATTAAGTAACTTATATGTCACAGAATTTTGGGTCACTTACAGATTTAATAGAACAAATTCTGCTCATGTTGGAGTTAGGCTTTTCCCAATCTATTGTTTAATACATGTTCAACCATACATGATCATCCAAAAGTAAAATATCTCAATATAGAATTAAAGGAATGCTTGGTTTACCTGAGATAGACTTCAATGTGAGGACAGTCTTTAGGTATATAATTTGGTCTTATGCATTCCAATTTCTAGAGATAGCATGCTAGTAATAATAGAAGAAAAATCTAAATGTTCACTGTTCATAGAAATTATATAAACCATCTATATAAAACTTTATAAATGCTATGTAATTACAATCGTAATAAAGGTAGAATAAGGAAGTAGCCCCACTGGTGTCAATATAGTTAATCAATATTTAATATGTATATCTTCCTTTAGGAGAGAGAAAATAAGAGAAGAAGAAAAGGAAGAAGAGGAAAAAGAGAAAGAGGATGAAGGTGAAGAGGGAGAGAGAGAAAAAAGGAATCATCTGAATAATAAGGTTGTTAGAGACTTGCAGAAGTCACTGTCTCCAAGCCTCACAAATCCAATCTCTCCTCACTCATACAAACCCCAAATACTAATAATGATAATTAATCTACATTAATCTTAAACTGTGTGTCAGAAACAGCAAAGTGCCTTAAATGCTTTATCCTACTTAAAGAACCACGTTGTCTGGTGCTATTTTATTTTCATCTTAGAGATGAAAAAACTGCAGTTAGAGAGGTTAAGTAACCTTCTTAAGTTCCCTTAGCTGACAAATTAGATTCAAATCCGGATCTGTCAGACTCAGACATTTTCATTATATAGATAAACATAGATCATTCTACAAGCAGTTTGGACATGGCTATCTCTGCTCAATTAATTTCATCACGAGAGAGTATTCTCATCTCAATTAAGATACCACTTCTTCTTTGAAGCCCAGCAAAATCCTTCCAGAAAGACGTCACCACTCCCACCCATGTGTTCTCTTCTTGAGGATCAGTTGGGACCTGTTAGCATGGCAGCACAGTGCAGCTTTGGAATGGATTTAAATTCTTTATGAGTCTTTGAGCAAGTTCCCTAACCTCCATAATCCTGTTTACTCATTGGTACAATGGGAATAACACCTTCACTGGAGAGCTGCTGTGAAAATTAGATTATGAAAATAAAGCATTTAGCAAGTGTCTGGCTCAAGAAAGGAACTCCAAAATAAGAATTTCTGTTTGATGTTTGATTCTCTGAGTGGGATGTAAGCTACACAGTGATAAGAAGAGAGTCATTCTTCATTTTCTCACAATTAACCAGATGAGCCAGCACATATGAGTACAGAAAATTAAAAATTAGTCAATTATATCCTACCCCAAGGAAAGACAAGGTACATGATCAGAACTAGCATAGATTGAGGACTTACTCCAGGCTGGGAACTATTCTAAGCACTTTTCATATGCCAACTCATTTAACTTTCACAAGTCTATAACTACTATCATGATTTCCATTTCATACCTGAGACAGAGAGAGGTAAGGTGTCTGAGATCACAGCCTTAATGGCTACCATCTTACGGATGCTAAACCTTTGCATTTAATAACACTTCATGTTCTCAGAGAGAGCCATTATGAATATACTGGGGCATTTCCTATAATGTTTTCACATGTGGCCATAATGCTAGCTGTTGGTATTTTCTGGAACCTTTAAGAATCTCTTTGTTTCCTATATTTAGAATCTTTCACTGGATAATACCACAGTGCCTAAATACTGAGGGAAAAAATGTCTTCTAGCTTTTAAGAGCTGTACTCATCCTCATCTCACCTGTTACCAGTAGAAGGAGTAATATATACTAGGAGTTAAAATAAGCTATACCCCAAATTTCACACACTCACATGAGAGCTGAAGCCACTTGTGTGCAGGTAGCAGTGTGTCAAAGAGAACACACGTTCATTTCCTTTGCCACATGTGCCTGTGCTCAGAGTACTGTGTGAGTAAACAGAAAAATAGACTGCCTTTGCATGGGATGCTAATGCATATCTGAAGATGAGTATAAGTGTGGTGGTGGGGAGGGAGCTGAACGGGGCATAGAGCAGTTCTCCATGCCCAATCACAGGCTTTGTCAACTAGGTGAGTTTATGCTTTACGATTTTCATCAGCAGAAAAAAAGAGTTGCAATTACTGAGGATTTTCACAATTCTTCAATGCGCAGCTACAAAGGACTGGCTCAACAAAGCCCCTTTCATCACAAAGGTTCGTATTCCTATTTCTTTTCTTGCTGCTCTTGCTGAAAACATTTTGTCAATATTTTCTCAGTCTCCATTTCACGTAGTATGTAGGTTGTTAGTGTGTAAGGTGGTCTATGGTGTGATAGAAGAATGGATGTGTGTGTGTGTGTGTGTGTGTGTGTGTGTGTGTGTGTGTGTGTAGGAAGTTGAAAGGTGAGGCACAGTCTTTGGAGACTATTATTTTAAACCCTAAAAAAAAATTAAAAAAAAAAATAAAACCTTACTTAGAGCAAATACTGCACTGCTGGTGAAGGGGAAAAAATCAGAGTGACCAACCATTACTCACTTGTGTTTGGGCTCCAGGCATTTGTGACCTGCCAACTAATACAGTGTGAGCCCAATAAGCACGTGTCACTAATGCACCTGAGTACCAGAGGCAGCATGAATGGAGATGTGCATTTCATCTCTAGTGTCTTCATGATATATCGGCAGAAGGATGGAGGAAGGGGATGGGAGAACATGAAACAAATTAAGACTATCCAAGGAGAGTAATCAGGTCACTTGTCTTAGCGCACGCTTTCTCATCGCAGTCCTAAGGATGATTGCTAAGTCTTTTTATAAACAGACATTCATGGATCAAGGCGGAACTGCTTTGCTTCTTTTCTGGAATGGTCAATTCCAGCTTTATGTATTACCTGCCCTCACAAGTCATATTTTCCTTACCACAGTTATGGGCCTACTATTTAGCCTCTATTATTACTCTCTAAGAGCAAGTCATATTTGTAATGTGAACAAACGGCTGTCCCGTCAACAGTTTATACAGTATGGGTTACCTTGTGCAGGAAGAGATTATATGTTAAATGGAATTCAACTTGGGATTCTCTCTTGGATGATTTGTGGCCACACTGCTATCACAATGAAAGCAGAAACCTTGGCTGTAGAGAGAGCTGTGTGGTATGCAAAATTTGGCTCTGTAGAGACTCATGGAGTCAGACCACTAATCTGCCCGGAACATTGAGCCCCCTTGAAACTGCAATGATGCTCTTGGCTTCGAAAGGTACATTGCAGAGGAGAAAATGTCTCAGAGTGTCAAAGTGAATTATTCCCCTTTATACTCTTCTAGTCTCCTCTAGTGATTCAAGCCAGGCAAACAACATGAATGAAATATCTTGGCTCCTATTAATGCTAGTAAGGTCTTCAGAAAAGTGATAGAACATAATAAGCAGCTGGTAAATCTAAGTCTTTGGAATTAAATATTCCCACCAATCCAAATCATTCCCAAGAAGACAATCACTTGAAAAATCAAGTTCTTCATTAATAATTCAGTATCAACTAGAGAAAATTATTTCAAGAGCTGAATATATAAGAGCTTACATATTCAACCTCAGATTGAAAAATTAAGAAGCCATTTATTATTTACTAAAAATTGAGAACTTCTGACTAGAACACAATGTCTAACTACTCTAACTTGGAGTGACCCGATATCTGCCCTATTAACAGACTGAGAAGAATGGGTGATAACAGCCATTATTCTTATTTCCTTACATTTCTAATACTGAAGAGTGCCAGACACAGTAAAAACTCAATAGGTACTTATGGGATGCCTAGTGGATGACTACTCACCATCAGGACAATTAACCAAAACTTCTGAAATAAAAAGCTCCTCCAAAGTCTTTGTGGAAAACCAGCTGCTAATTCTTCTGGTGTTGATTTTGCAGAATCCACACAACAAAGTATGTAAATCCACTAATTCAGATTGTGTTTCTGAGGACACTGCTCATTACGACTGTATAATAAATGAGAGTGCACAAGTCACCATTAGCACAGAACAGATTGTTTGGGTAGCAAAGACAGCAGCTGTCACAGCTTGACAGCTTTCTTGTTAGTGAATCAGCTTTACTGACAGCCTATTTGATTGAAAACCACTGTTCACTGACAGTGTGTTACCGTTGATATACATATGTATCTCATGAAAAATGAGACAGTTGCTGAATACCCATGAAAGGTTGAGAAGCTACGGCTTTATGAACTACCTTAAAAAGGAATGAAGTTCTTATAAAGCAGGGCCATTACTGTATCAACACATTTTGCTTACAACCCCCCACCCCACACATACTAATAACACAAGTGCACGTGAAAGCAGGATGGGTCTTCCGTGCACTGTTTTAAATTTGTCTTCCTGGCATAGGACTTTTATTTGCTACTGAATAAGGCCAGTGTGAAGACAGAACTTTTGGGAGAAGCACATTCATTTCACTTTTTAAATCTCGGGACTGTCACAGGATGAATGTGTGTAGGGGGGGAATCCCTTCTCACATTTCAACTGGGGTGGGAAGTACCAGGAGCAGAATGAGGATGACATCAGTAAGCAGAAGCAGGCATGCATAATCAGGCAAGTGTGATATATACTACCCGGCATAGACCTGACACTGTACTTCGGTGCTGAAATCTTCTGGTTCAGCAGCACAGGGCCTCTGTCTGAGTAGAAATGTGGGGATAAGAATAGTTCAGATATTCTGGGGTTACTTGAAAAGTGACAAGAGTGACATTTCACTGGAACAGGAAGTGCCAGATTCACTCATTTGGACTTCTCTTCGAGGTTCACTAATTTATGTTCCCTCAGCTCTTCCTTAGAATGATCCATATGCTTGGGGCCTTAGGAAGTACGGTGAGTTAATGCATTTACCTGATAGCTTCGTCCAAGTTCCCATTTGTCATCATCACATAATTTGGCAGGGTTTCTAGCCCCTATACAAGTGAGAGACAGGATCAGAATAACCAACAAGCCCGCAGGTCAGGAGAGCAATGGGGTTCCACTCAGACACTGATTGGGGTAGGCCGGCGGGGCTGTGCCTCTCGCTACCGGAAAACCCACCTGTTCTTGGTGCAGGTGCTGCTAATAATGAGTGGCAAGAGGGTTGGACAGTAAGCATTTGGACCAATGATGAAACCTTTAAATCATGGAATAAAGATAAATTATAAAGCTGATTTTTTTTTTTATAGACAGAGAGGAACAGTAAAATATAATTTGGTAAATGTGAAGAAAGAAAGAGAGGAAAGAAAGGAAGAAAGAAAGGGATGAAGGAAAAAAAAACAAGGGAGAAAGAAAGAATGAGAAGGAAGAGATCAGCTGTATATAAATGCAATATTTTTTTAAATAGTAGTGAGATCACACATCAATTAGGGCAGCATGGATTTTTTTTGTTTAATTTGTTTATTCATTTATTCACGAGAACTAATAAAGTAAATCGCTCTTGCTTCATTATTTAGTATGCAGTGGGAAATCTATAAATGTTTATTACAGCTTACAGTAGGCAATTTATAAAATATCTGTCCTATAAAAGTTAAATGTGTTTCCCCCTCTTCTCTTTTGGTATTTCTTTTTCTGAGAGTCTGTAGCTACAAGAGTCCCAGGCAGATAGATAGCCACTGTTCTGTCTAGGATTGGGCTTGTAAGTATCACTGGGGCTTATTTTATTTTATTTATTTTATTTTATTATTTTTTTTCCCACTGGGACTTTTAGGCAGGACTAAATATACTCAGGAGTGAATAAGAAAAGTTAGAAAGAAAGAAAGAAAGGAAGTAAAAGAGGCCAGATAAAAGAGTAAAACCATGAATTTGGTGTGGCCAGTCTCTTCAAAAAGAGACCACTGCTGTTCTGTTTCAGGCAAACAGGTCAGCTTGATGAAGTAGGCAGCCTCTTCTTAAGTATGATCTAAGGCGATATGAAAGGACACATACCCCCAAATATCTGCCCTTACCCTCCCCTTGACTTCACCTGAAGTCTCCTCCCTTCTTCCCATGAGGTTAGGCTTGTCAACAACTATATTGAATATAATTGCCATAGTACATTAATGCTGCCTTTTCGGCAGAAGAGGCTTTATATGTCAGGCAACATGACTTTTGAGTGATGATAGTGGTATTGATGATATAGTAACTGTAGGAATACTCCAGGCTAGAAAACAGATGGACCATTGGGAACAGGTGGTTAAAAACGGGAATATATTGCAAAGTCAAGCAGCAAAGGTTGTACTGGATACCTATTTTATTGACTTTCCAACTGTACTGGGCTAAACTTAACCTGAGAGAAATACATCAGCCTATTATGTTGCCTCTCTAAGTTTCCAAGAGCCACACTTAAGTAGCAGGATAGATAGAAGAGAAAGTCAGTATTTTGGAAAGAGAGGAGGATATCCGTATTCTCAAAACTGCTGCTACTTCAGTCAGGATCCAAACACAATGCTCATGCATGTGGGTGGTTGCTACAATTTATAAACTCCAAGCTTCTTCAAATTCTGGCTCAGAAATATTGTAATTTTCCTAAATCCAACAGGACCTCAGAAACAATCCAGACTCATTTAGTGGTAAATAGAATGCCTTCAGGACTGGTATTTGATATGATTTGGAATTGTAAACAGTCAATAGAAATCATTAATTAGCTTTCCTCATGGATTTTCCAAAAACCGAATCAAGTTTAAATGAGCAATAAACAATGGATGGCAGTTTTTATTACTGACAGAAAATATGTTACGTTTGCTGTGGAAAAACCTCAAACTACCACAAGGAAGCGAACACAAAGTACTGGAGTATCATTTCTTGCCCAGTTTAGGGCTGAAAATGACAGAGATTCTAGCAGCCCAAGGGAGCTCCACTTTCCACTGGGAGCAAAAACCACAACTGTGACACTGACATTGGCCCTTATTACCCACCATTGTGACCCTTCTGAGTCTGACTGCCTCTTTGATGCTTTCTCTGATTTCATTCCTCATTGGTCTTGCCTTTAGGCCTCAGCAGGAGCGTTTCCCTGGGGCTCCTCCCTAGATGGCCACCTGGCCAATTTCCTCACCTCCTTCAAGTCCTGGCTTAAATGTCACCTCCTCAGAGAGGACTACACTTAGAACTTCATGAAAGTTACAATTCCCAACCCCCACCTAATCTCTCTTTACCTTCTCCAATGCTTTTTTTTTTTCATTGTGCCCTGGCATTCTAACAGATACTTTACATTTTGTTATTTTGTTTTTAATGCCAGTTGTTTATCGCCTGTCTTCTTTTGCTGAAGTGAAAGCTCCATGAAGCCAGGTTCTGTTTTATTTACTCATGTATCCAAAGACTCTAAGACAGGGTCTACTATGTGACAAGTCCTCGATACATAGTTGTTAAATTAATATAATAGGTGTGAGATCTTAGGAAGGGACTAAAAACACATGCCTCGATTTCTACATTTTTTTTTTTAAAGATTTTATTTATTTGACAGAGAGAAACACAGCGAGAGAGGGAACACAAGCAGAGGGGATGGTAGTGGGAGAAGCAGGTTTCCCGCTGAGCAGGGAGCCCGATGCGGGGCTCGATCCCAAGACCCTGGGATCATGACCTGAGCTGAAGGCAGACGCTCAACGACTGCCTACCCAGGCACCCCCGATTTCTACATCTTTTAAATGGAAACGGTATCTATTGTGGTGAGGATTAAGCAGGAGAGGTATTAAAGTGCTCACCCTCAAGCCTGGCACAGCACCTATAAAAGGCACCATGCTTATGGTTAACAGTAAAAGGACCTTCTATATCTTCCTGTGTCACTTCCAGTACCACAGTTATCTTTATCCAGGGGCTTATTCTGATAACTTCCACAGACTAGTGCCCATTCGTATATTGTTAATGAAGATTTCTGAAGTCGGCTACAAAGAATTATTTTGTCTTCCTCACAGGATTTCCCTCTTCAGCCATTTTCCTACTGGTTTCTCTTCTGGCTGTTCTCGTACCATTTATACATTTATACAACTCTACATCTTATGCAATTTTGCTACCTTGACAAGCTATATTAAGACATTATCTTATGCACCTCACACCTCAAACCCAAATTAGGAACCAACCCATGTAATAAGTCAGGTTTGCATCATGCCTTTTCAGTTTTGCTTTTTTTCAGTTCTAGCAGAAACCTTAGATTACATTCTAGTTTGGAGTTATTTTTAGAGCAACCGCACATTTTTTTGACTTTTGAAAAATGCAAGCACTTTTAGAGTGCCTTGCACATAGTATGCATTGAATGCATATTTGTTGAACATTATGTAAATAAAACTTTGTGATGTATTTTGAGCATAACACTCAATACACTAAATATTCAGGACAGAAGTGTACCCTCAAACAGTTTAATCCTTGTATGCAGAAAAAATATGAGCACTCAATAATAGGATTATTTATCATATATTAAGTTTTGTTTATACAACATAGTTTAAGGAATGCAACATATTCTTGACTTACGTGGTTTTTCTCATTCCCACAGTAGCAAATAATAGCAGTCTCTCAACAATTATTTTTATAATGAAGTAACAAATGAGTGAAATAAATCATTACCTTAGGACTTTTTATGCTTTTAAAATATTCAGTAGAACCATTTTGAAGCCCGCAGTAAAGTTTAATTTCTTTCAGAGGAAATGACTAAGCCTGAAGTTTCTGGACATTTGAAGGATATACCGGAAGTAAGAGGCTAACATTTATCTCCACATTGTCTGCAGTTCTTTGACAGGTTAGGTAGAATAGGAAACATGGGTATTAAATTTCAATCAGGGTTAATCAGCCGACACATATTGGGCTGGTGAGAGGTTGAGTAATGATTGGGAAGTTCCATATTTAATCACTGGTTGGCTGCCTTGCCCTGCATAGGTCATGAACTCTAGGCAGGTATTTTTGGACTGTAACATTCTTAGGGATGAAAAATTACTTCCCAGAATGTTATCCTGCTCCTCTACTGCTCCCACTACCTTACAGAAATGGAAATAGTATTGGCACTTTGCTTCCAAATGTGAAAGTTTACCATCAGAATATTTTGGTCTTTGCAGAGGATGATGGATTCTTTGCCATTTCCAACAGTGAATATGTGCCTGTGTGTATGTGTGTTAACATGCACATATATAATTATATATATGTACACATATATACACACATATATACATACACACACATATACAGACAGACAGACAGACAGACAGACACACACACACACACACACACACACATGAAGGTTGTTGAAAATGAATCTTTTCAGCAGCATTTCATTTTCTTCTCTGTGATCTCCTAGGGATAGCAGATCTAAACTGGTAAGTGGTCATGAACTGGCTTAGTATCTCTTCTGGAAGAGGATCATATACTAGAAATCTAACTCTAATATAATTGACCTTAACCTTCATTACATTGGAAAATCTGCCAGAAACATCAAGAAATTAACTGATTTTTTCCCCGAGAACTACAGACTGATGATGATGAAGAGAAAGATTGGTTTTAGGTCAGACCCAACACATTGTTTCATCCTGGCTCTGTGAAGTTAGAATGTGTACCAGAGAGCAAGGCAATCTGTTCAGGGGATGAGAGTATAATTAATGGGCACTACGCATTTGAAAAATGGCTTCTCTCTTTATGTTGAAAAATACATATATTATTTCAAAGTGAAGCTTAACTGAATCTGTTTGTCCTTGACCAGAGGTAATATCTGAATCTCAGAGAAAAGCTGATCAACTGTGCTACCGCATTACTGAGAAAAATCTTCAGGGACTTTCCAACAGAAATATTGAAAGGTTGTGAGTGAGACCAAAACTTATATACTTATATACTATTGAATTGATGTTTTTAACTTAAAATACTGCCCTCCTATATTTTAATATTTCTATTCATTATTATAGATACAGCCTATGAGTGAATATGTGAAGAAACTAGTTAGCAAATTAATCTTAAAGTCTAGAATGTGTTGGTTCTAGCCACGTTAAATTAGCTTAACCTAAAAGGATATGCAGTGGGGCACTTGGGTGGCTCAGTCAGTTAAGCATCTGCCTTTGGCTTAGGTCATGATCTCAGGGTCCTGTGATCGAGCCCCGCGTCAGGCTCCCTGCTCACAGAGGAGTCTGCTTCTCCCTCTGCCCACCCCTCCCATCGCTAGTGCTTGCTCTCGCTCTCTCACTATTTCTCTCAAATAAATAAATAAAATCTTTAGAAAAATAAAAATATATGCAGAGGAATAAGCTTCTTTATCCAGTAAAAGTAAAACCAACAGAATTTTCTATATTATACCAAATGTGCTCAGGACTTTTGATTCACCACCAGTCAGTCATTCTGCATTTGCTTCATGCAGTCCCAATTCTAAGCCACAGGACAGTTCCTTTGCCAATCATTTTCTGTGTATGGGAACCAACTGGGAACCTTGATTCATTCTGTAGAGTTTCTAAATGTTGAATGCAGTGGTTCTTCCCTAACCCAGGTGTCCATTAACCTATGCTTACAAACAACTTTCTAAAATTCGACCAGCCAGAATTCCACTAAACCCACAGAATCTTCAAGGCTTCATTACATCCCTGATAAGGAAGGAGAGGTGTACCGCTATCTCACAATCTTATTTATATCACAATTGGTGAAGAAATAGTCATTTGTTCACAATAAACATTTGAGGTCACACATAAGTACTTTGCTTCTGTGCTAATAGATGGACTACCTATGAGCTGTTTTCCTTTTTCCTCCCTCCTTCCCCTGACAAGCTCCAATGACCATTCAATGACCCATGTGTGAGCTTTTGTTCATTTGTTAGCTTCCCTGTGGTAGAGACAGATTTATATTGAGTCTTCTATACTTTCTCCTTTATTCATCTTTACGACTAATATTACTACTTGCAGCCAGGGGTGAAAGAGAACCAAAGAACAGGAATTGAATGTATGACCTCAGCTTTATTAAAACCATACACTGATCTATAGCAGTCATGTCACACCTACAAACATCAAACAACCTGGCTTGTGACAGTATCTACACTTAATAATCTATGCATGTGGCCATGCCACTGATAAATTTTCATGAAAATCAAACTTTATGTCATGGCTGCTTCAACTGTTATCCATAAAAGCATAGTCAGGAAGGAAAGAAGAAGAAGAAGAAAAAAATATATATATGAAAACAATGGAGAACTCTTTCAATTCCAATGAAAAATAATACTTAATATATCCTACTAGTTTTTGAGCCAGAAAAATATGTAGTCAACTAGCACTGTCCCCATTCAGTTGTTTATAACTTTCTTAAAATAATGCTTTGGGGGCTAAAATACCTTATAAATCATCTTGGCCAAGAAACAATTTTGTTCAGAAAATTCAATTTAAAACAAAAACCAGAAGAGTTTCTGAATTACCTGACCACAGGCAAGAAAGGAGTTCAGCTATCTAAAAGTGTATATGCAAGGAATCAAAGGAAAAAGAATAAGATTAGCATAGCCTAGAAAACAAAGAACTTGAGTGTCAAGCAGGTGAAATCCAGTAAATGTGATAAGAGCAAATAATGTTCAGGCTAAATGGATCCTGCCTTCTCACTTTAAAGATGAGGAAACTGAGTTTCCAAGAAGCTAAACGATTCATTTAAGGGACAAATGTAACATTACAACTCTGTTTGCTCAAAGATAGTTCAGTCCTGTGAAACTGCAGAGAGCATTAAACTGGGAATTAGGAGGCCTGAGTGCTATTTCTGGCTCTTTTAAACAAGATGAGACCCCAGAAAAAACACATAACTGCTGTTTCTTCGTGTGGAAACTGTACACTTGAGTTAGAATATCTCCCGAGGTCCTTTCCAACTCTGAAGAGCCGTGTCAATCACAGAAATTGCCAGGTTGTTTCTCTTTCCTTTGGTTCGTTTTCCCATAAGCCTTTAATGGTGCTCTGGCCACAACCCTTCCTGTCAATTACTCACAGGACCGCACACCCGAAACTCCTACTGTCTTTCTCTGGTTTGGCCAGTATATATCTGTGCCATGTTCAGTTCTCACCATTACCTTTCCTTGATGACACCACACTCTTCTTTCACTTCTTATTTATTTTTTTCCATTCAGTTCCACGCCTCAAAGGATTTTCCAATGACGCTTTCTAGACTCAAACTAAATGCTTTTTCTGATCCTCTTAGCTGAAACTGATCATTCCTTTCTTTGTCTATGGTTTCTTAATTTTATTATTTTCTTTGGTTATTTTTATATATGTAGAAATATCTTTAAGAAGCAATATCTAAGAGGAAATATCTAAGTGAAAAATGTCCAATTTAACTTTTAATCAATGTCAATTAAAATCGGGTGCTCTATTTTACCTACCTTGAATTATTAGGAAATGATACTATACAGTTAGTTGTGTGCACAGAAAATAAAACTTTCACATTCTGAGATATAATTATAAACTGGTACAGTTTTTTCAGAAGGCTATTTTGGCAACACCTATCGGAAGGTTTAAAATGCATATCTTACAACTCAAGAATTCTAATTCAAAGAATTTATCCTAAGGACATAAACAAAGATGTAAAGAAGAGCGATGTGCAGGGATATCTGCATACTATTATTATATAATGAAACTAGAAACAACCTATAAAACAGTAAAACTTGGTTTTAAATTGTGATACATCTATGTAAGATACCATTAGGCTATTAAAAAGCATGTTCATGAAGACTAACTGATTACCTGAGACAGGATAAACTATATTAAACTGGGGAGGGCACAAAACTATATGCACAAAATGTATGGAAATACAAAATTCGAAATGTGGACAGGAAATCTTGGACCAGATGGACCTCATAGATATATACAGAACATTCCACCCTAAAAAAACAGAATACTCATTTTTCTTGAGTGCACATGGAACTTTCTCCAGAATAGACCACATACCGGGCCACAAATCAGGACTCAACCAATACCA
>CM053606.1:50418672-50466413 GCA_028646535.1 Procyon lotor
AGATGCCCTTCAACAGATGAATGGATAAGAAGATATGATACATATACACAATGGAATATTATGCCTCCATGAGAAAGGACGAATACCCCACTTTTGTATCAACATGGATGGGACTGGAAGAGATTATGCGGAGTGAAATAAGTCAAGCAGAGAGAATCAATTACCTTATGGTCCCACTTACGTGCTGAGCGTAAAGAAAAACATGGAGGGCATTGTGAGAAGGAAGGCAAGGGTGAACGGGGGAAACCAGAGGGGGAGATGAACCATGAGAGACTGTGGACTATGAGCAACAAACTGAGGGTTTTGGAGGGGACGGGGGTGGTGGTTGGGCGAGCCTGGTGGTGGGTATTGAGGAGGGCACGTACTGCATGGAGCACTGGGTGTAGTGCAAAACAATGAATCTCGTAACACTGAAAAAAAAAATAAATAAAATTAAAAAAAAAAAAGAAATGTGGACAGTCCTTGTTTTTGAATGAGTTTTCTGATTCTCTTTATACTCTGATTTGTAAAACCCATGATGCACCTGTATTACACAATAAGAGAAGCCAGACTATAAATGTGGGGAGACATGTTATGCCTTCTCTGGAAAGGTTTCCTAGTCTAGTTGGTTTGAATACTGAGATGGATGCTTGTTGGAAACTCAGAAGTCTGTGGCTTCACTCTTATGTCCCCTGTGTGTGAAGGGAAGTCACACATATTTTTGGATCATTAGTCTCCACATTTCTAAAATGATGTGTTTGGGAAAAGATGTTCTCTTTTTTATTCTTGTTATTTGGTTATTCTATAAGTCCATTAAATACTTAATAAATCAGAAATAAGAGGGACAACCTAGGCACTATTTTGCTCTTATATATGAACAGGAAACAAAAATGAGTGCCCATGAAAGTATACAGTGATCAATGGGGATAATAGAGAATATTTTAATACTAAGTCTGACACTTCAGATTTTTAAGTACCTCCAAATTTAAATAAATGAATAAAATGTATGGCAGAAAAAGAAAACTTATTTCTCGCTTACTCATTTATTGGTGGAAAAGTTCTAAATGATTAAGTCAGCCCATATGGAAATGCTGTTATGTTAAACAGGAATTTCAGTGACCCCTGCATATCGAGAGCTGTGATTGCCAGTTCCTTTCTGGTTTGAACTGGAAGTTTTAGCTTGCACTATTTATGGTGTAATGACTCCATACAGATGGGGAAATCAGATCAAGTGGAATCAGAACTTTGGTTTCTAATTAGATCCAGCTGTTCCATGGAAGCTGCATCTTTATCTCTAAGCCTTAAAACTAGTTTGCACAAGTTTCACATTTTAAAGAGCATTGTGAACCTGTGAAGAATAAATGCAGAAATAACAAATTTTGAAATGTAAACTCATGTCTGTCTTATCATAAATGAAGCCTGTATTTTTACTGCAGCTATTGAGAAGAGATCATGCAGGCTTTCTCCCTGCTGCTTGTTTATGAGAGTACTTATTTTCTTTCTGGCCTCCAGTATTTTTTTTTTTTTCAAGATTTTATTTATTTATTTGAGAGAGAGTACACAAGGGTTGGGGAGGGGCAGAGGGAGAGGGAGAAGGAAACTGAATGTGGAGCCCACGTGGGGCTCATTGTGGGACCTGATCCCAGGACCCTGAGATCACGATCTGAGCGATCTGAGTGGAAGGCAAGGCAGATGCTTAACTGACTGAGCCACCTGGGCGCCCCGAGGCCTTCAATATTTTTCGAAAGAAAACTTTCTGTGAATAAAGCTTTATTCTTTCAGTTTTTTTTTCTAAATGTTGATTAAAATAAATATAATGTCATTACTATGTTCTTTAAAAGAGTTGTGATTTTTTAGTGTTAAAAAGCAAATTTAAAAATAGCTAATATCAATCATATGGAGATCTCATTTTGGACATTGAGACATCAGTTTTTTAATACCTTTATTTAGGAGAATAGAATGATAGTCAGGTAACAAATGAATTTGTGTTTTTCTCTGAGGGAAGCATTAACAGTGTTTCAATAATAAGTTCTTCCCTCAATCTTAGAAATAATTTTCAAAAAAGTAAAAACAAACCAACAAACAAAACCCCATAACTATGTAACAAATCCCTTTATCTGTTTTCTTTACTGATGTGTGCCTTCCCCTAGAATTGGGCCTGGCACATGATAAAGGTATTCAAAAGATACTTTTTTGAATGAAGAAGGAAATGAAATTTAAGGATATAAATATGATTAATGAATGAAATGTGAAATTTAAAAACATTTGCTGCATCAGGAATAACAACTGACTACATAAATGGGAGGAAGCTGCCAGGAAGCTCTACTGGCTTTCAGAGAGTTTGTATAGCAGACTGATAACAGCACTGACTGATACGAGTTCAATTTTAAGATGAGCATGTTACTCGCGTGACCTTAGGAAAGTCATTAAATCATCGGAACCCAAATTGTTTTTCTACAAATTATGTATAATAATGTCCAGGACATGGGGTTGCTTTGAAGTCTGAATAAGAAATGTGTCTATTCTATAAACAGTATCATGTTGTTATTGCTCACTGCACATGCTTATCTGCTTTTCTTCCTTGCTCTTATCCTTTGTTTTATCTTTAATATCTTTCAGCTCTTCCGATGGAAATACAATTCATTCTATCTAGACAGCTCAAATGAATCTTTCTCTGATTACCTCAATCAGATTTAACTTCTATATCTCTGTTTCAGCATTTACCTCATTCTATCCTGCACATCTTGAACTCACTTATGAATGTATATATCTTGTACATTACCTCATTTAATAGTAACAACAATGGCAGCAGATAATATTAATTGAACACTTACTAGGTCCCAAGCACTGTGTTAATTGTTTAAGTGCTCTTACACATATCTCATTTAACCCTCATGATTTCACATAATGTACTATTATTACTCTTTTTCAACTTTGTTGAGGTTCATTCCCCAACCAGTAAATAATCACCTGGAAATTCCTTGAGTGCATGTGGTACATTCCAGGAATTATATTAAGGGCTTTATACAAGCTCTTTTTCTTACACATAATTTACGATGTAGGATTTATTCATATTTTACAAATAGGGAAACTAAGGTGCAAAAAAGTTAAGTAACATAACCAAAGTCATATAACCCATAAATGATAATTAACAGTAAAAAAATCAAGGTATGCTCAATTCCAATTCCAAAACTTCAATTCTTCCACCACATTCTTTAAATAAACAACAGTGTATTATTTCTACCAAATCCTAAAGAAATACTTCTTTAAAAAATGACTTCTTTGCAACCATATAATCATTCATTATTTCCATTATGTCATAATATCAATCTGTATCATTCTTTACACAATCTGTCAGTTTTTGGTTAAAAAAAAGGTAGCTTGATTAGTCATTTTAGTCTCTAACCTGAACAAAATGTTTTCAGATAAATTCCACTCCTTTTCTCACTTTCTAACCCAGAAATCAGTAAACTATGGTCAAATCCAGACATTCAATGATATTTATGAATAAAGTTTAATTGAAATATGCCATACCCATCTGTACCTGCATGCACGTATAGTATACATATTTTTCTAGCTACTTACACATTACAATATCATTTCAAGTATTTGCACTAGAGACCATAGGGCCCATTAAGCCTAAAATACTTATTATTTGGCAGTTTGCAGAGCATGTGCCAGCTCCTGTTCTAAATCATCATGGGTTTTGTCTTACGGTCTTATCTTTGGTAAATTAGCTCCTTCTCTCTAAGCTCAGAATTTTAAGTCGTCTTGACAGACACAGAAATTCACCGACTCATTGACATCTGCCACCCCCATCAACTTCACTGATACCAGGTGTTGGAATTCAAGGCTCTGTCTTAGGTACTTCCAATACAATGTATAATCAATATTAATGCTAAGAATAATTTGTTTTCTTCAGTTTTTCTGTTTTCAGGCTCATAATTTATTATAATCTTAATAAAAGGCTGAAAGAATAAAGAGGATCAATGGTGACCATATATAATCTGTGAATCTGTAACTCTTGATTCTCCTTTTAATTCACAGTCTTTGATTTAGTAAGACATTCTTTGGAGTGTTTATAAAGCTATATAACATACATGCACTTTGTAAATATGAAGTAAGTTTAAAATATTTCAGAAGCTTAATATTCATATGCACCAACTTTTCTTTCTTGAAGCTAAAAATTACACTGACAACTTAAAAAAAAACACACAACTTTCCATTTGAGAAATTCCTCTCCAACTAAGTGTATTAAATAGAAATTCTTTTCCCATCTTATTCTCCCTTTATTTTGCTGCCCTTTTCTTTGTATTAGAATGAAGCCCTTTATTTTCTATTAATTGTATTTTTTGTCAAATGACTATACATCTTGTCTGATTGCTAATCATTATTGTACTAGTCTATCTGTATTAAGGAGACAAGTGATATTTATGAAAGTTGACATTTATCAAAGTTGGCTGGAAATACAATGTTTTGTATACTGGTTGCTATCACTTCTATGACCACCATAGCCGCTGCCTCCATTGTTGCCAGCATTACCAGGTACTGTGCGAAGGCGTACATGTTACTTTCTTACCAAGGTCATGTCAAGGTAAATAATACTTTAAGTGATGACTAAGCTGCATTCTGGGATCTTTAGTAAACCGCTCAAGCTCATACCCAAAACATGGCTGATCCACTTTTAAAACCCATGGCTATAAAGCTCCAAAGTCCTATTCTTCCTACTATATGATATCTCAGATAACTCCCTTTGGGAAAAACAATCATTATAGAAACGTGTCTGTGTATGATTTAGCACTTGAGAGAGATGAACTATCAATACATGAAAAGACATGAGGGACATTACACACATATTGCTAAGTGAAAGAAGTCAGTCTGAAAAGACTACATATGGCATGATTTCAATTATAAGAGATTATTGAAAAGGCAAAACTATGGAGACAGAAAAAAAAAATCAGGAGTTGCCAAGGGTTTAGAGGAAGAGATACACAGGTGGAGCACAGGGCATCTTTAGGGCCATGAGACGATTCTCTATTTCACTGTAATGGTAGAAACATGCATTATGCATTTACCAAAGTCCATAATATATATTATATCAAGAGTAAACCCCAGTGTAGGAGAGGTAGAGGAGACAGATGGAGACTCTAATTTCTGCACAGGTTTTCTCTAAATCTAATGCTGGCTCTAAAAACAAAAGTCTAGGACTTCTGGTTTCCTGTTCTGCATATATGGAGGTTAGAAGTCACCACTGAGTCCTGAAAGTGAGTGAAAAGATGAACAGACTGAGAAATGACTCATTTTGTATCCTAAAATGGTGGAGGACACAGGGAAAACTGCTTTGCCAAGACTGGTGAGGTGGACAATTGAGTATTAGCAATCCCAACCTACAGGACCACAGACTCATGAGAAGAAATCACACAGAGGATCAGGGATGCAGGCAGGAAAAGCAAAACTGTAATTGACAAATTGCTGGAGGTTTAGAGGGGAAAACTGAGGGTTAAAAATTTCAGAGGGAGAGGGAAACATAGCCACGGGGGGTCGGGGGGTACCCACAATATCATGAGACTTACCTACAGAAGCTCACCCGGATTCCCACAGCAAATATTTGAGAAAAATCTCTTTGGAATTCCAGTAGAGGGAAGGAAAAAGGAACCATTTTGAAATACGTCAGAGCACTCATTCTCAATAAGGCTTGCCCTCAGGGGAAGCTAGTTAATCAAAGCCTAACCTGCTGAGTATTATCAGAGCCTAATTTACCTGGGGAAGGGAAATACCCAATTCCAGGCCACTCTAGCCGTCCTGTGCCAGCAAAGGAGGGGTTAAAAAACTCGTAAAGTTCATAGTCCAGCAGGATAGACTCCCTAAAAACTGAGACCTAATCATAAGACTATAGAGCACTTCTCCGCTGTCCTCTCTCACCTCACCACATTACTGCCTTTTTACAGCAGCTCCTTTTTCTTTTTTAAAGATTTTATTCATTTATTTTTTTGAGAGAGAGAGAGATAAAGAGAGAGAGAGAGAGAGATTGCACAAGCAGTGGAGAGGTAGAGGGAGAAGCAGACTCCCTGTCGAGCAGGGAGCTCATATAGCAGTTCCTTTTTTTCATCATGCACAGCTAGCAAAACAAATAAAACCAAACAAAAACATACCAAAAGGCAACAATATAATTGAAAAGACAGAGCAAGCATCAGGACCAGACACCGCAAAGAGGGTGGAGTTATAGGATTGGGTTAAAACAACTATCGTTAATATGCTAAGAGCTCCAGTGGATAAAGCAGACAGCATGGAAGAAGAGATGGGCAATGTAAGCAAAGAAATGGAAATCTTAAGAAAGAACCGCAGAGTAAAGAATATTTGAGGTAGAAGATATCAACAGAATTCTATAAAACAAAGAGAACAAAGAAAGAAAAAAAAATACAACAGACTATCCAAAGATGTGGAATAACTACAAAAGGTATAATATATGTATAATAGCAATATCAGAAGGAAAAGAAAGAAAGAAAGAAAGAAAGAAAGAAAGAAAGAAAGAAAGAAAGAAAGAAAAAGAAAGAAAGAAAGAAAGAAAGAAAGAAAGAAAGAAGGAAAGAAAGAAAGAAAGAAGAAATTTTTGGAAACAATAATAACTGAGAATTCCCCAAATTAATGTCAGACACCAAATCACAGATCTAGGAAGCTTGAAAAACAATAAACATGATAAATAACCAAAAAAAAAAAAAAAAAAAGAAAGAAAGAAACCCAAACCAATAAAAAACTATACTTGGCCATATCATTTTCAAATTACAGAAAATCAAACAAAGAAAAAAATCCTGCAAGAAGCCAGAGGGGGGGAAAATCTTACAGAGAAACAAAGATAAGGATTATGTCTGACTTCTCCTAAGAAAAGCGTGCAAGTAAGGAGAGAGCAGAATAAAATACCTAAAGTGTTAAAAAAAAAAAAAAAAAAAAAGAAAAACCCTCCCCAAAACCTCAATACCTAGGATTCTATACTTTACAAAATTATCCTTCAAAACTGAAGGAGAAATAGAGACTTTCTCAGATAAGCAAAAATTGAAGGAATCTGTTCCTAGACTTGCCTTGTAATAAATGTTAAAATAAGTTCTTTAGAATAAATACATGCAAATAAAATATTTTTTTCTGAACTTGGATCTATGTAGAGAAAGGAAGATTACCAAAGAAGAAATAAGTGAAAGTAAGATAAAAACTTTTAATTTTCTTTTCTTTTTTTTAAAAAATATTTTATTTATTCATTTGAGAGAGATACAGAGATACAGATGGAGAGAGAGAGAGCACAAGCAGGGGAGAAAAGGAGAGAAGCAGAGTCCCCATTGAGCTGGGAGCCTGACATGGAGCTCAATCACAGGACCTGGAGATCATGACCTGAGCTGAAGGCAGATACTTAACCATCTGAGCCACCCAGGCGCTCCAAACTTTTAATTTTCTTATTCTTAATTGATCTAACAGATAATTAGTTTAAATTAATATCAACAATGTATTACATTATTTAAGCTCGTGTATGTTATACATATATATGCTTATGTATGCATATATAGAAATGAAATGATCCAAGGGGCAAGAGGAAGCAATTAGGTTTGTTATTATATATGGTACTCATACTATCTATGAAGTGCCAACTATATCAATAAGGTCTAAATGCAGCAATTGAAAGACAGAGATTGTCATAGTAGATTACAAAACACAACTCTTTCTACAATAAGAAACCCACTTTAAGTATAAAAGCCCAAAGAGATTAAATAAGCACATGAAAAGATGTTCTGTATTATGCATCATCAGGGAAATGCAAATTAAAACAATAAGGGGATATCACTGTACTTCTATCAGAATGGCCAAAATCCAGAATGCTGACAACATGTACAACATAAAATGCTGTTGACGATGTAGAACAACAACTTTCATACATGCACTGTGGGAATGCGTAATCACACAGCCCCTCTGGAAGGCACTTTGGTGGTTTCTTTCAAAACGAAACATACTCTTACCGTGAGTTCCAGCAATCATATCGTTGTTAATTACCCAAAGGAGTTCAAAACTTATATCCACACAAAAAACCTGCACATGGATGATTATAGCATTCACAACTGCCAGTATTTGGAAGCAACCAAGAAGCTCTTAAGTCAGTGAACAGACTAACTGTAAATATCCAGATGATGGCATATTATTCAGTACTAAAAATAAATGAGCTATCAAACCAGGGAAAGACATGGAGGAAACTTCCTTACATATCACTAAGTATAAGAAGCCAGTATGAAAAGACTACATACTTTAGGATTCCCACTATAGGTCATTTCATATAAGCAAAACTATAGAAACAAATAAAAAGATCAGTGGTTTCTCAGGTAGGGTGGTGTGGGGGTAGACATGAACAGAGGCTTTTTAGAACAGTGAAAATACTTTGGATGATATTATAATGATGGATATATGTCCTTACACTTTTGTCCAAATTGGTAGAATGTACAACACCAAGAGTAAACTCTAAGAGAAATTATAATTTGGGTGATTAGGATATATTAATCTTAATTAATGTAATGACTTTAATTAATGTAAGGTTCATTCTTGGTAACAAATATACTATTCTGGTGAGTGATGTTGGTAATGGGGGGATGATATGCATGTGTTGAGACAGGGCGTATATAAGGAATCTCTTCTACCTTCCTCTCAATTATGTTGTAAACCTAAAACTTTTCTAAAAATTAAAGCCTTTAAAAAAATAAGGTCTACAAAAAAATAAACTAAATCACAATTATGGTTGTGACTTTAGTTATAATTACCTCTATTCCTTTGTCTAATATCTGTTTTTTAAAGTGCCTATTCTGTACCCTGAACATTTTCAGTGGAAAAGGCAGTGCCAGCTATGAGATTGGATATGCAAGATTTATTGTAGGTTAATATCAAATAGGTCAAGTGACAGATAATTTCTGAACCCATTCTGACAGAGATGACAAGTGATACTTTTAACACAAGTGGATACATTCCAAGCATAAATAAAGTTTTGACACTATGGGGTGCTGGTTTTCAATGAATACATAAATTTGGGAGGGGATTTTCTAACACATGAGTTCAATGATAGACTACGAAGTGTTTTCCCTCTGTCAAAAAAAATTCCTTAGATACATGGTGATGGAGAAATGAATACATTTTATATCATGATGTTCAGTGCTGGAGTTCTAGTAAAATGGCCCGACACAGCTAGTCTATGTTCATTTGAATTAGCCTATTTGTCAATTGAATTTTCAGTTCTGTTTTGGCTGTGTCCAACTGAAACTCCTCCTATGGAGTCAAAACTACATACTTTTTAATTCTATCCAGAGAAGAATGTATTATGTGTGTTTATATTCATTTATTCAAGAAACATTTATTAAGTGTCTTTATTTTGGCAGAGTCCAGAAATAATTGCTGAAGTGGGAGGTTTAAAAGAAATTATAGTGATGTTCTGAACAATTAAGGAGCTTACAAAAAGTTGAAGAACCATCTTAAGCAAAGGGAATTACAGCATACACAGGGAAGGTTCTATTTAGGGTCCTGTGTATATGGACGTATTTGAAGCACAGTGGTGATCAGATTAAGTGTATTAAGTAGGGATGCATATGGAAATGGCACCACCTATAGCCTAAAGCCTTACGCTAAACTTTAAAATAATAGATTTCTTGAATGAAAATTGCATAAAAACATTTAAATAAATATATTTTCATCCACATCTAGGGAAAATGTGGACTCCCATTCTTCCTCAAGTAAATGATTCTGTAGGTATGGGAGTCTCCTAGCAAATGTATACAAACATAGACTATACATTTTGCAGAGGTTCCAAGCAGAGTAGTTGTAGCACAAAGCAGGTCTTGCAGCTCTAATGTATACAGGTATGTGGTGAAATACCAATTCTCCCTTTTTTGGGGGGCTTGGGAAGGTCTCACAAAAACTCATTCAAATTCTCCTCCACTACCTGCTTGGGAGTGGCTTTGTAATTGTGATCCAGAGTGTGGACTTCCTCCCACCCACTCTTTCTCTGCCATTTCAGAGTTTGAAAAACAGGATAATAACACCCATGGGTATTATCTGTTTGCCTGGCACTGTGCTAGTTATTTGAGGAGTAGAATGGTAAACAAGACAGAGAAATCCTTGTCCTTTAGTTCACGTAGGAGTCACTGAGTAAATTATTAACCAAAAGACTATTCAGTAAAGTTGTGAGAAGTGCCACAAAGGAAAAGTAAAAACTACCACAATGGTACCTAGCAAAGCATTGTGATTTAATTCTTTCCCCATGGTCTCCTGAGCCTCTACTCTACCAAACTAGGTTTAGTAACATCAAGTACCCCTTGATGTTATTAAACATATTATTAATATAATATTATGTATTATTGCATTATGTATTATATTATTGTATAATATAATTATGCAATATTATTAATATAATAAGTAATATAAATAATATTATTAATATAATATTAATAAAACTATTATTAAACATATTAACATTATTATTTTTTGAAGTGCTCCCCTATCCTGAGGGCTAAGCTAGGAGCACTATACATAATATCTCTGTTAACACTACATACAACCCCAGGATCTCCCCAAGTTTAAAAGAGAAGGAAGTGGGGCGCGTGGGTGGCTCAGTGGGTTAAAGCCTTTGCCTTCAGCTCAGGTCGTGATCTCAGGGTCCTGGGATCGAGCCCCACATTGGGCTCTCTGCTCAGTGGGGAGCCTGCTTCTCATCTCTCTCTCTCTGCCTGCCTCTCTGCCTACTTGAGATATCTCTCTCTCTCTCTCTCTCTCTCTCTCTGTCAAATAAATAAAATCTTAAAAAAAAAAGAGAGAGAGAGAAGGAAGTAAATGAAGCCTGCCCAACTCCAAAGTGTTTAAGAAACACAATCAAGGGGTGCCTGGGTGGCTCAGTGGGTTAGGCCTCTGCCTTCGGCTCAGGTCATGGTCTCAGGGTCCTGGGATCGAGCCCCACATCGGGCTCTCTGCTCAGCCTCTCTGCCTACTTGTGATCTCTGTCAAATAAATAAAAAATAAAAATCTTAAAAAAAAAAAAAAGAAATGCAATGGAGTTCTCACTCAGGCTGATTCAGCCCAAGGCTACCCCATGCCCCACCCTCCCAATTAGGTGCATTGCCTGTTTCAAACATCTAGTGCATTAACATAAAAATGGAATCACTGTCCTTAAACCCTCTTGGTATAGCTACCTGGAAGGGTTTCCCATTAGGCTCTGAAACATTGCTCCTCACCACTCAACAGTGCTCCTCACCACTGGCATAGGAAAGCGTCTCACCCTCTCTGAGCCTGGGTCTATCTATAAAATGAGAGGTTGGAGTAAAGCTCTCTCAGGCTTTTTCTATCACTGAAGTTATGAAAGTTTTTTTTTTTTTAATTAGCTTCTATAACCCTGACATAAGGGGAGTTTTCCTCATAAAGGAGAAAATTTGGTGGTTTAAATCTATTGATAATTTAAGGAAAACCTTCTGCGTCTTAATTATCTAGACATATCTGATTAGGTTCTTGGCGAAGATTTTGACCTGGATTTTCCAAAGAATTGCAACATGTCTCTAATTCATTTATTAACACACGAAATGGGTGTCCCCAAATTGGCCCCAAGGTCATAATATTGCTACATAGATATCTAATAATACTGTTCACTTCAAAAATAATAGCTAGGATTTGACACACAGAATACAGAAAGATGCAAGAGTATTGAGCAAGGAACCCCATGGGCCACTGCAGTTTGATAAAGGAGATCTGAAACAGCAGTCCACAAAGAGTGTCTTGAAATAGCTTTACACTCAGACAGTGAATCACAATAGTATAAAGAACTAGTGAATTCTTTAAAAGGCAAACAAAACCTCATGTTTCTTCACAGGAACCATCTCCGGGAATGGGCTCTAACAATGGTTCAAAGGGATTCTATCTCGACCTTTACAAAAACTGTAATAAGTGTTGGAAAAAGTCTGGAGATCAAGAATAAAATAAAATTCTCTGCCAACCATCTGCTCTTTGGTGCATTAAATACTCCTATTAGCTCTAAACATGACACTAATAAATAACATTAATATATACCTTGATTTACCTTACTATAAAACCAAATCACAAGTCACAAAAGATGCCTGGTTTTGCTACAGTATTCAGAAACACTCAGTTTTTTTCTCATGAGAAAAGTCCAACACGAAGAAACTAATTTAGAGACAAGAAGATATTTCACGTAAGAGGATTTTAATAATGGCAAAGATAAAAACGAAAAGCAACATTAGGGTCTGTCAGGAGAAGGGAGCAGATGCTAACAAGTAGGAGAACAAGCTTACAAAAAACAGGCTGGGGAGACTGGGCATGAACTTTACATATGCCAGCTTTGATAGTCTGCTGTCCCTGGTGCTTTGCCTCCTTTGGTCATAGATAATGAGGAGGAAGTTTGTTAGAACAAACTAACTGGAATGCTTAACAAGTGCTTTCACAATAGAGCAAAGAGGTGTTGTTTTCAAACTCTGTAGCTAGATTTAGAACTAAATTAATAACTACAGCAGGATGGCCGAAAATCATATATTCTTGGACTCCTGTGTAGTAACAGCAACTGCAACAGGTTCGGGGACTTGTCCAAAGTCCTGTGGCTAGACAGTCTTTCTTTTTCCACCAAATGTCTAGTCTTTTCAGTGACAATTCAAATGTCATTTCCTTCCATGGTCCCTGCACAGCCCCATCCAAAGCATAATTGCTTTTTACTCTCTGCATACATAATACCATATGCACACTCTGAATGTATTGGAAGTTCTTTGTATATGTTTTACTTTATATTAGAGAGTGAGCTCCTTGGGGGCAGGAATTGATCCACAGTACTCAGCATAGTGCTTGATGCACAGAGACTGACATATGTTAAGTTTTTTTTTTAAGAGAAAAATGAGTATATAATTATATTCTTAATTAAATGAACTTTGTGATGCCTACTTGCTTTATGATTTATTCATTAATTCGGCAATAATTACCATTTTGTGTGGATAGGAATAAGCTACATTTCTTTTTTTTTTTTTTACCAAAGAATTCAGAAACCTGAATTTTCAAAGCTGTGCCAAATGCCTCTGTAAATGTGCCAGACTTCTCGACTGCTTAATATGGGCCATGTGTTAAAGAGCTGCTGAATTGTTTATTATGGCAAATGGTGGCTATTTTGCCTTTGTCTCATACATGTAATCTCTTTTTCTCCTGGGAAGAACATTTTTAAGATGAGGACTCTAGTTAGATATAGATGTATTAGATCTATTTAGTAATTAAATAATAAAATAATAATAAGATATAAAAATAACCAGGGTACCTACAAAAATAAACATTTAGTTGAGTAATTGTAAAAGAAATTTGAAAGCTGGAATCTTTTCAGAACTATGGGATTCTGGATATATTCTATTTTGATTAGCTTTATACTGGACAGTTAATGTGAAAATATTATTGTAGGCTACAAAATTATTACTCAACCTAGCTGCTCAACAAAACCAAAATGTGAAGTAAGAAGTCTCACTTAATAAGGAGAGATTTAAAGGTTTAGATGTTTATTTTGTCTCATGTTTATTTTGTCTTACTGTGGGCTAATAAATCTTTCATTTGAAGTAACAGGCTTGGCCCAATCTGACAAAGTAGGGGAAGTGACTTCATCGAAAGCTCACTGCATTTGAATTTGGAGAGTCTTTACTGGCCTTTAACTTTCTTACTCCCTGGTCATCAGCCCTGATTTAAGTACTTAACTTCTCTGAGTTCAGTTTATAAACAGCCCAAGACTTTTAATTCTCTTTTTTTAAAAATAATATTTTCTTTATTTACAAGTGAGAATCAATAGACAAAGAAAGACATTCCAGGGGACCAAATGGGGAGATGACTGAAACCTCCAGGGGCCCCAAATGGAGCAGAAGGAAACGGTAAAACAGAGTAGGAAAAAAGAATAAAGGCAATGTTGAAAAAAGAGCTCCCCATAGAGGCCAAGGGGACCATGGCCCCACACTCCTCAGCCTTACCTAGATTAAAATAAATTAAGACAAACAACCTCAAAACTGGTCCTTTACAAGTGAACAGGGTGGCTATGGCCTCAGGTAACCCCACATCAGGACCTTTGCTCCCACCCTATACCCAGCCCTGCCCTCGTAATTTCAAATGGGAGCTCTATGCCCAAGAGGTCACTCTCAGTGGGGCTGGAACTCAACCTTATTTTGTCCATTTAAGTCTCTCTTCCAGTAAATGTCACTGCACCCCTCCCCCCTCAAGAGCCAGCTCTCCTACAGTGGGGAGCAGGGGGTATGAGAGGAGGAAGTGTCTGTTACTTGAGCAGGGCAACCACAATCAGCTGGGTAGTTTGAGTGGTGCACAAGGGCACCCATACAAGAGAACAAGTGAGCTTAAAGTCCATTCTGTTCTTCAACAACCAAACTGTGAGTCCTGGAGCTGGGTTCCATACAAATTCCTCTATATCCACAGCTACTTTTTAAAAAGAATTAAAACTGGTTCCATTTTATTAATGTAATATCTGCATATGACAAAATTTTCATCTATACAGAAATACCTCAAGAAATTCCTCCCTCAGGAAAGAGGACACTGTATCAGAGTGTTCTACTTACTGAACATAATATCCTCAGGGCTGAACTTGCCCAGAGAAGGCACTGTTTTCCTAGTTCACTCAGAGTTGCCACACAGGCTAGCTGAGGCCCTGATTGTGAAAAACAAACCAAAAACCATAGCCATAAAATTCCACATATATAGAAACTATTATTAATTATAAGCATCTTAGACTTCTTTATGTGCATTTTTTATAATGCATGCTATAGGAGATGGATTACCAAACTATGGACCAATTAATTATGCTTTAAATTTATATCATATAATGTAAGTAATATATATTCTAAGGGTAATGGAAACTTTTTTCTCCATTATGTAAATCATTAAATGAATTCTAGTAGAGATGCTTATTCAAAGGTTGGATAAGTGAAAACATAATAGAAATTGCTACCATTTATGGGCCATCTACCAAATGTCATATACATCACATAAATATTCTCTAATCCTCATGACAGTTCTGCCATGTAATTATTATTATGCCCATTTCAGAACAGAATCAAACTCAGAGAAAAGAAGTAAATGTGAAAAAATGCTAGTATGTGAAAAAATGAAAATCAGAACATAAATCTACCTGATATTAAGCTCTACGTCTTTTCTTTTCATCCTACCATCTTGCCTATATTAATAGAGTTAAAAAATATTCCTTTCTTCTGCTTCTTACAAGCTGTATGGCTTTTGGCCAATTGCTTAGAAGGAATTCAGCATGGAGATTAAGACTTTAGGCTCAGGAATCAAAGAGCTGGGTTTAAAATAAACTCTGCCACTAAACAACTCTGTGACATTGTGAAAATTATTTATTCTTTCTTTGTAGAACAAGGATAATGGTAATACCTATGTCTTAAGAGTTGTTGTGAAGATTTAATGAAATAGCATACATAGAGTTGTTAGTGCCATGCCTGGCACATAATAAATGGTCAGTGAACATTTTATGGGAAGCAATATAGTCTAGTGTTTTAGTGTACAGATTCTGGAGTCTGAAAGAATTTGTAGTTTGAAAGTAAGTTTGGCCACTGACTGTGTGTAAGACCCCAAATAAGTTATTCAACCACTTTCAGCCTCCATTTTCTTTGTCAGAAAATGGGACTACTATTGCTACTACTGATAGTACTACTAGTACTATCTACTGATAGTACTGATAGTACTACTATCAGTATCTTATAGTGATTGGGAAATAATTAAATCATGAAATTTAATTAATACAGTGCAAGTATCATTCTAAGCTATCAATAAAGTGTAGGTGTTTCTGCTATTATCATTCTCAAATCCAGTAGTATGTAAGGGAAACTAGAGATGATTCTGTGTGAATCATGGGGTTGAAAAGCAGCTATTAAGTACAGCTCACTCCTTTCACTGGAAAGTAGCATGTAATGAGAGATATTTAGCTACTACCGTGTCCCAGATTTATAGACTGAACTTGGTTATATTACTCTCTAACAAGACATTTAAGTTTTTTGAGTCTGTTTTTCCATCTGAAACATTAGATTATTAATAATGGATGTATCATATAGCTACTGCGTACATCAGAACTTTGCAAAGACTAAATTATAATACAAATATGATTATCTTTATAACCTCAGAAAATGTGCATTAAGAATACATAACTATTATACCAGAAAGTGGAAATGGAAGACACATTTAAAACATCTATTTAAAAGCATTTAAAACATCTCTATAAAGATTATCTTTAAAACATCTCTATAAAGATTATCTTCATCTGAAATTCCTCTATATCCACAGCTACTTTTTAAAAAGAATTAAAACTCGTTCCATTTTATTAATGTAATATCTGCATATGACAAAATTTTCATCTATACAGAAATACCTCAAAAAATATCCAAGTATTGTTATCTAGCACTATCTGCCTTCTCTTTGGAATTAATTACTTTCAGTTGTTTTGATTTTCCAGTTTTCGTAGTGGCTACTCTTATAACTTAAAATAGTACATTATTTTTGCCAATCATATTTAAATTATACATACTCAGTCCTGAGCATGAAAGATGAATAGATTATAAATTAATTCTTATTTCTTCTTCTCATTTTCCTACATCTTAATTCTTGTCATGTTATCATTTTATATTGTCAATGTTTATAACATGCTTATTATTTTACTATCTATAGTTGTCTTCTTTGCCTATATGCTGGGGGAGTGGTAGAGGAAGAAGCAGATTTATGGCCTAGCAGGGAGCCCGATATGGGGCTCAATCCCAGGATCCCAAGAACATGACCTGAGCCCAAGGCAGATGCCTAATGACTAAGCCACTCAGGCGCCCTAGAAATTGTGTTTTGTTGTCATAAAACCTTTTCTCCTAGAAGAAATTCCAAAATGTTAAAGTCTACTAGGATTCCATTAAATACTGACTATTCTTTGCTTCTGCCAGTTCACTCAGTTGTCACTCTTTAATTTATCTCATACCATCTTCTTCATGGTTGCTTTTTACAGTGTTACTGGAGTACCTCATTGTGAAACTGACCTAAACTTTGTGTCTTTTTCTGTTTGAAAATATCTCTATTTTGCTTTCACATATACTGATAGTTTGGCTTGTATGGAATTCTATGACCCAAAGTATTGCTTTCCTATTTGTATATGCGTATGACTAAAAGTCTCAGTTTATTTTACCTGGGTAGCAATCATAGGCTTTCTCTGAAGGTGTTTTAAGTCATCTATTTCACTATCAGACTTCTGATAGACTTCAACCCCCGTCGAAGGGGAACTACCTTTCTTGAGATAAATGTGGGGTCTATACAGGTGTATATACTGACTATATATTGACTGGCCACTTCCTTTTTAGGATGCATGTTACACATGCTGAGACCCTTAACTGTCAAAATACGAGTCCATTCTACTTCAGCAATGGAGAACTCTAGTGCATTTCCCACTTAAGTAGAGGTGACCTTTTTTTCCCCTTGTGTTCCCCTTGTCTTCTGTTAATACCCAGCATTTCCAAAAACTACTCATCTTTCTTACATTCCTGACATGCATATCATAAATTCACTGGAAGCAAAAAAAATTTTCTTCTTAAATACAATAGTTGGGTTTCATCCGTATGCTGAATGAAAGCCAGTAGGATGAAAAAATGGAGACTCCCTGCCCCTTTTCTAGAAATAGTTCTTTCTTAATTATCTTGATGATTGCCAGAAGACTCACTTCTGAAATGGGCACATGATGGCTCTGAACTTGGAAAAAAATGGCTCCGCCCTTGTATTTGCCATGTGATTCTTTTCTACTTCATTCTCAGTCTGCCTAATATTTTATCTTCTAAGATTTCCTCATAATTTCTAGTTTGCCACTGCCTCCCATTCTCACCAAGACTACTATGATTTTCTCAAGTTCTTTCTGATATGTATATATATTTTTTTTAATTTCAGTGGGAATTTGGAAAAGAAGGGAGGTAGATGTGTGTCAAGTCTGTTATTTTTACTATAATAAATAATATTAAATCAATTACCCTGCTTTTCAACATAATTTAAAATGAAACCTTGTGAAAACTCAAGTCTTTTTCTCACTATCAATCAAAACCTTGCCTTGTGTTATTTGGCCTCTTACAGAGAAAGAAAAAAGATCATATCTCCCTGGCAAGGTTAGGGTATATTGTACAAAATATCTCTTTGTGTTTCTGACACTCTTTCCCCTTGATCTGTTTAAGTTGATCCTATTATTGCGACAGAATAGTAGCCTGCCATTTGGACTTACTTTATCTAGAAAAATGTAAGTTTCTAGGATAGATAACCTTTAATAAGAAGGTATAAACATACATTTTCTATCAAATCTTTCTTTGGAATGACTATCCAAATGTGGAAATGACTTAAATCCAACAAGATCAGGCCAAAGTAAAATAACTGTCAAAAGGTTAGGTCAGCAAAAGAAAATTTAATAACAGCATATTAAATATTTACGAAAGCTATTTGCAAAGTTAAATCATTCATGAAAATATATGAAACACTTTAAAATAAGCTAACTTTCATGTGACAAATGAGGGATACTTAAGAAGTAAAAAGTACAATATTCTGTAATACAACTAATTTTTCTAAAACAAAAGTTTCCTTTACACACAATGTTAATCCATCCTGGCTGTTGGGGACAAAAATACATACTACTTCGGTTCAGTTCTTAAGTTCAGTGTACTTTCTACTGACTTCAAATTATAGGGGCTTCTGCAAACAAAACAGATGTATAGGTTAAACAGGGAGGAAATGAGCAGGGCTATGATATCCCTGAGAGATTTCAATTGAACCTGTGCTATGTTCATTCCGTAACAAGGTATTGAATCTTACCCACGTGATAGATATGCATAGAGGAAGGGATACACCATGATCTTGCCTTTTAGGAATGCACATTCAACTCTGCTAGAATACTTGCAGTAATGTAGCACCCACTCACAGTATGCAGTTGGTTCCACTGTTAGACAACACTAATTTAGAAATATTTTCCCCCTTAAATGGAGCTCCACTGTTCTTCCTTAAACTGTCATCCATAGGTTCTAATTCTTTCCTTTGAACTATATAGATGTTTATTACCCTTTTCATGGAGTAGAACCTCATATATTTGGAGACTGATTATAGCTTCCTAATCTTTGTTTTCCTGGGCAAAATATTACCAATTATTGCAACTGTACCTTATAGAATCTGTGTTCCAGACCTTTTAACACGTTAGTTATGCTCCTCTAAGGTATGTATTTTATTTTATTGTATTTAATTTGAACCTCTGTGGGATAATTTGGTACCTACAAGATAGAGCCCAAATTCTAATATAAGATTCATCTATTCCTTAACCTATTAAGTAAGTTTATTTTACAGATTATGGCTGGGCACTTGGGGTATAGTCTGGGATAAACCGCAGATAGACCCTGCCCTCAAGAAGTTAACAGTTTATCAGCCATCAGTCTTATTCCATCTTACGCTGCACTCACATTAAACACTAACACTGCTTTTCTATGTGAATGCACAAATAAAACTAAATGCTTTAGAGAATCTGATTATCTAAATCTCTCAGTCACTCAAGTACATTATTTAAAATCTACTTCCAAACAATGGCCTTATCTTTTATGCCATTTTCCTGTTCTGAAAATAGTTAAAATACTCCTTAGGATTTTTCAGACCACTCCTCACAATACTCATTTGCATTAAAAGCATGGGTCTCAAACCATAAATAATTCCTTTATGGGAGTCACACGCTAAGAAAGCCTCGAGGGGGTTTTATTTGTCTACCTTTGTGAAGTGTGTGAAAAGTGTGAAAAAAAAAAAAAAGCCCCACCATGGAAATAGAACAGTCAGTTCTTTTAGAAGCCAAAGCTTAGGCACTCAATCAGCCTTAGCAATGAAACATACTAACATCCACTCTGGATCTGTTACTGCAGACCTTTTATTTTGATTGGGGCATGGAATAAGCAGTTTTTATCTTTGGAAATGCCTTTCAAGCCTTTCACAGGCACAAGCACCGCATCCATGGTGAAATATTTCAAGCCCGAATCGCAATTATGTTGGGATTTACTACAAATCCTCCATCTAGCAATATACCTACTCAGTAGTAAAAGCTCGCTCTCCTTTTGTTCTGTAAATTTATGCCAAAGTATAGTTCTTGTTATTACTTCAAAGGTTTAACATACCAGAAAAAAGTTCTGCAGATGGGGCTGAATAAGTTCTGCATTTCATCATTCTTTAAGGTGTGATTTTGAACAAATTTTTTTTCTTGAGTTGCATTGTAAACCACATTCCAATCCAAGATTTATTTTGCTACTGAAGCCATTCCATTATTTCCCAACTACGAGAGTCCATAGAAAAATGTCTCATGACCTCATATTTAACAAACTAATATCCAGTATTCTGAAGGCATCTGTCTGTGGGCATTAACAAACATTTGGTTGGGTATTAATATTTCTAATATGATTATAGTGTACCTTTCTATTGGAAAATATTATTATGTCTGGTCATAAATTGAAGTCCATAAGGCAAAAGAAACCAGAGCCGGCATGTTGAGAGAAGGCAGCACACTTCACCAATATTAAGTGACCCTAGCAGAAAAGGTGAGAACCGTGTATTGAGTAAATAGAATTTGACCAAACGCCAGAATCTAATTTATTCCTTGGTAGGTTTAAGGGTAGAATTACAAAGGTTTAGTTTTCACATGTGACTGTTGTAGGTCAGTTGAAAAGTCAATTTAGAACGTTTTGAGTAATTCAATGCAAACTGCCACAGTGACAGTAAAAACTGGTTTCTGAGACATGGTGATGAATTAAGCTCTTCTATGTAACTATGCAGTAAAATCAAAGTCTGTGAAATACATGCAACTGAAAACGTGAATAACAATTCCAGAAATATGGTGCCAAGATGGAGAAATCAGCGTTACAGTCTGGTGACAATGGTGGCCTGGATGGGCTCGGGATGTGTGCTTTGGTGTGGAGACCATGGTCTAAATGGGAAGAAATCTACTACAGAAGAATTACTGGGAAAGGCTTAAAGAAAATTTTCTTTTATTTATAATTTTGTTGAGAGCAAAGAGGAAGCCAGAATAAGGTGTTATCAATAATGCATTGTTTAATGAAAGTTTTACTAAAACTCATCCTTTACCTTTGAATTAATTATGGCAAAATGATTAAGGGCACAGCCTCCCAAACCAGACTTTCTGGGTTCAAATCCCTCCTTCTACTCATTAGCTTTGTGACTCTGGGCAAACTATTTTACCTCTCCTGCTATCAGTTTTCATACCTGCAAAATAAGTGTTATAGTAGATTGCAAAGGAATAGTAATTGTTCAGTGTTTAGAACAATGCTTCATGTAGCTTAGGCACTACATAAATTTTAGATATTATTATTATCATTATAGATACCAACCTACATGAAAAGCACAAATGGATTATACCTAACCCATCAATTTACCCTCCCCCTCTTTTGCTAAAGTACTGATTTTGTTTTTTACTTCTTTCCTCCTTTTATTAGTTTTTTTTAAATATGCTAGGCACTACTTGTTAAAATCATTATTTTAGTCGGATTTAGCCAAATATTTCTTCTTGATAAGAAAATGTTTTTTGGGTGTCATCTGGACATGTTTGAACAGCTCTCAGAGTATCACATAGAGGTTCATTCAGCTGGTAAATTGCCCATTACCCTTGCTCCTCTTTCTCATGGGAGAAGAATGCATCCTTATTTGACCAGAGGAAACTGAAACTCTTTTTACTCTCCTTTTATTAGAGGAAGACCTTGGTAATTAAAGCCTGTGCCATTCCCAGGGTAGCAGAGGAAGCTGTTATTGAGAACTAGCATGCCATTTTTTGTGACTCTGGGCTGACAGAGGAGGAAAGGGCCCGGTATTTCTTAGCACAATGATGAGAATGCAGGATGACTAGAAGTTAAGAGTTGGGGTTCATTCTTGGACAACTACTCTTTTTTCAATTGATAGAATATTTGTCCTTGAGGGATAAACATCATTAAAGATGTCATTAGTCCTGAAAAGGGCAGTTTCACAGTTCTCACTAGTGGGAAGTGAGAACATGACTGAGAGGACCTACCCCGTAGTTACCCCTATCCTCAAGGGATGTGCTCCCAAACCGCTAATGAATGCCTGAAACTGCAGCTAGTACTGAGCCCTAGACAGACTGTGTTTTTTCCTATAAAATATACCTATGATAAAGTCGGCAACAATAATAGTAATAAAGTAGAGCACTTATAACAATATGCTGTAATAAAAGTCACGTGAATATGGTCTCTCAAAATACCTTACTGTGATGACAGGAGATGCTATAATGCCTATATGAGGAGATGAAGTAAGTGAGGCGAGTGACACAGGCTTGTGATGTAGCTTCAGGCTACTACCAACCTTCTGACGATATGTCAGGAGGAGGTTCATCTGCTCCCAGACTGCCTGAGACCCTGGGTAACTGAGACTGAGGGACATGATACGAGGGTCTACTGCATCACTTTCGCTTGGGGCCTAAGATTCATCCTCTACCTAGAGCCGAAAAACATCAGTCATCTGGATGACACCTGGTCTTTCTTGAAAACTTAACAAAGCACTAAAAGTGAGAATGCTTTGTATAGAAAAGGTGGTATTTTCTCAAAGAAGGCGGAAAGTCTTCCAGAGAAACACCCCAGGGATTATAGGTGAGAACATGAGGACAAAAAGCCAGCCCAGGAATGGAAGGAAAGTTCCTGTCAGCAGCCTGTTTTTGTCTGAGACGAATTTTAGGCCACATATGTTGTCTGTGTTTTTCTCATCTACTGTATTGTTACTTTTGGATTTGCTTGTTCTATCAGCTATTTATTGAGAGAGGTTTGTTAAAATCTCTCATGTAATTTGTTGATTTGCCTGTATCTCTTGTTAATCATATCAGTCTTTTCTTTATAGATTTTGATTCTGTGTTATTGAATGCATGCAAATTTATAATTTTTGTATGTTCCTAGTAGTAAATCTCTTTATCATTGTGATATGTTCCTCTTTATCTCTAATACAGCCTCTTATCTTAAAATCTAGTTTATCTAATATCAATAAAACTATATTGACTTTCTTTTGGTTCATGTTCAATAGCATATCTCTTTCCATCTTTTTGTATCCAATGCCATATCCTTCTATTTAAAGTATGTCTGAACGTTAGTCTTTTTTTTTTTTTTTAAGTTTTTTTATTTACTTAAAATACCCAACATGGGGCTTGAACTCATGACCCCAAAATTAAGAGTCATATACCTACCAACTGAGCCAGCCAGGTATCTTTGAACAACCTTGGTCTTTTATTCAAAGTATATATTCCATTCACTTTTAATGTAATTAATAATATATCTGGGTATATATCTGCCATCTTACTAGTTGTTTTAACCTAATATTTTATGTTCCAGTTTATCTTCTTTCTTACTTCCCTTAGAATAATTAAATATTTTATTATTTTATTTTTTCTCTATTTTTTAGTTTCACTTTTTTTCTAACCTTTCAGTGTTTTTTCTAGCTTTTAAAACATGCAGCCTTGAATTATTGCAGTCTAATTTAAATGATTACTTTTACCATTTATCTATAATTCTAAGACCTTAAAATACCATAGTTTATTATTCCCCTTCTGTATTTTATGTTGTTCCCATCATATACTTTAATTCCAAATATGATTTTAGCATTATAAGATATTATTAATGTCTTATACAGTCAATATTCATTTAAATGTACTGCATACTTACCCTTTTTGTTGCTCTCCATTCCTTCCTGCATTTTTGTATTGGTTACCAATACAAATGGGTTACCAATACAAATTGTATTCTTTTATCTGAAGAATATTTTTTAAAATTTTCTTTCAGTGCTTATTTGCCAGTAATAAATTATCTCAGCTTTAGTTTATCTGAAAGTCTTCTCATTTGCCTTTATTTTTTGAATTATTTTTTGGATAATATTTTTTGGAGAATGCTATTCTAGTTTGGAGTGACTTCCTTTCAGCATTCAAAGTTACCCACACATGATCCTTCAGTTTTCATTATATTTTGTTGAAAAATTAGCTGTTAGTCTTGTGGATGCTCTATGAAGATATCTTTGTTTTTTTGTTTTGTTTTGTTATTTTGTTTTTTTCTGGCTGCTTTTAAGATTCTTCTCACTCTCCTTGGTTTTCAGAAATTTGCCCATGATGTATTTAGCATAGACTTCTTTTTATTATCTTTCTTGCAGCTCATACATTTATGGAATTATGACTTCATGTCTTTCTTCAGTTTTGGAAAAATTTTAGCCATTATTTCTTCAAATACTTCTTCTGGTCTATTATCTCTCTGCTCTCTTGGAAATCCAATTATCCATATACAATTGGTATTGTGTCTACTGTGACTTATATTACTTTTTCTACTTTTTGTCTTGCTTTTCTCTTTGGGTTTACTTTGAATATTTGCTATTGCCCTATCCAATTCCCTAACCCTCTCTTTTGCTATGTTTGGCTTGCTTTTAAACCTCTTGATTTCTTAATTTTAATTATCCTACTTTTCAGTTTTAGAATTTCCACTTGATTATTTTTTTAATGATTCTGATAAGCTGATGATATTCTCCATCATTTCACCTATTTCCATGAAATTATTCATTAGTTAGCTCTTAGTCATTGTCTTTTCCTCCAGTTTCTGGGTTATATGTGGGTCTATATCTATTATCTATTTTTAATCTGTTGGGTTTTGTTATTTGTTTCTGTCTTTGGTATGCTATTTGTGTGTGTGTGGGTGTGTATGTGTTATGATATTTTTTAAGTTGAATGCCCTACATTGTGCATTAAACTTATAGAGGCTTTAGATCATGCTAACTTCAAGAAAATGTTTACCTTTTTTCTGGAATAAAATAGAGTGAAGAACTTATGTTTTAATCAAATGTAACTGATCTCTTTTAGGTTTCGGTTGAGACTATTTAAAGCTACAAAATATCTTATTGGCCCCACTCAAGGCTGCAGCCTTCTGTGAATTCCAAATGAAAGCCCCGGTGCTTACCAGGGTCCTTATCCTTTGTAAGTTTGAAATACCAAATCTTTTCTCTTCAGTGTAGAAAGATCGGTAGAAAGTCTACTGTGTTTTCTATTTACTTGTTTGTTTTGTTTTTGAGTCTTTCCATTTAGTTTCCTAAATTCCTATTCTGTATATTGCAAGAACTGACGTATATGTTGAGGGAGAGTGGCTATGTGTCAGGCTTAATTCTTTACCTATTTTTTCTCACCTGGATCTTGAGCCCTGAAATCCCTGTTTTGCCTTCTCAGTTTTATGAGATCTACAAAAATTTTTCTGTTTTGTTGTTATGGTTGTTGTTGTTGTTGTCATTTTTTTCCTGGTCCACTACACTATCCCTCTGCTCAAGAAAACCTAGGTTCTCGGGGCGCCTGGGTGGCTCAGTCGTTAAGCGTCTGCCTTCGGCCCAGGTCAGATCCCAGGCCCTGGGATCGAGCCCCGCATCGGGCTCTCTGCTCTGCAGGAAGCCTGCTTCTCCCGGTACCATTCCCTCTGCTTGTGTTCCCTCTCTCGCTGTGTTTCTCTCTGTCAAATAAATAAAATCTTTAAAAAAAAAAAAAAAAAGAAAACCTAGGTTCTCAATCTCCTGCTCTGAACCTTAAATCAGCAGGTGCCTGGAATAAAAAGGGCTGCAGAATGTTAACTCACAAATTTCCCCTCTCACAAATATTTGCCTCAGGAACTCTTTGATTCAATTCTTTAAATAATTCTTTGGTATTTTTCTATTTTTCTCTTGTGTTTCATCCTGAGCACAAGTTGACCTCAAAGCATTTGATCCAGTTGGAAGGAGAATTACAATAAACTAAAATTTTAGTATGCTAATATCTACTCTTACTCTGTTTTCATTTTGTTACTTCAACTTTGCAATAAAGTACATTTACATATTCATTATTATGTTTATTGGCTTAATTGTGGTCAATTGGTCAATTGATGGAGCAAGGTGAGGACAACTCCACATCATTTTGGGGTAGTTCCAGAGAATAAAAGACTATCTTCTAATGTAGTTTATATGCTTGCTCCTGGCAATAGGAGAGAGTTATACACACCTGGAGACACTGGGAAAGAACTATAAGGAAATACAGTAAAGAGCAACCTTCAAATTGTCCCCTTGTTAGGAAAGTTCATCTTTGAAAGGGAAAAAAGTGGAGGAATATGGCAAAACCTGCCTTACAGTTACACTAATACTTTGAAAGAAGAGGAAAGTTGATAGAAAGGGATTATAAATGATAGAGTTTGAGAGACAAAAATTTAAATAAGGAAAAGGTAAACGTAATAAAAAATATTTTATAAGGAAAAAAGATTTTAGGGTATTGCTCACAAGCATTGATTTCTTGGATATTATTTATAAGCCTGCCATCTTGCCAATTTCATCACAAAGGCAACTCCATCTTGGTCTTCTATCTGTTAGCCTTCACTCAGTCTCAGCTTCCATGATAGTGTCTCTTTAATTATAGTCTGATAATTACCATGGCCAGAGTCTTTCCACTGTTCTTTTTTCTATCCAGCTCTTATTTGACTGCATACTTAGTTCAAAGATCACAGGTTCCTAAGAGTACTGTTGACCATACTTTCCAAACTCCACTTTATCTAATTATTCTTATTGGATTTGTTGGTATTCTTGTTTCATTTGCACATATTCTATGTTACAAAGAATATAGGAATATAGGTCCTTATAAAAAATACAAAACTGATAATAAACAATAGTTTGACTTTTGGTGCATTACTAAACTTTTATAGAAATCCAGTATTCTATATGTAAAATAGGAAAAATTTTACTTGGGGCCTAGAATAGTTGTGAGAGAGTTAAAATGAGATAATGCACATGAAAGTATTTTCTAAGGCCTAAATTTAGAAAGATAACTTGGAAAAAAGGTGTTCTAAGCCACTAATGACATTTTTTGGGAACACATTGTAAACTGGGGGCCATCATTATCCAGGAAGTTACTATTGTGAATGATTTACTTCCACGATGCCTGAAAAGTTTTGTGTTTAATGATGAAAATAAAGGAGGTCAATGTCTTCTAAGTTTTATCTCTCAACTAAAGACTATTAGTAGCTAGTAAGAAAAAAAAAAATCTATTGGCCCCATGCCATATTTTCTTTATTTTTTTTTAAAGATTTTTTTATTTTATTTTATTTATTTGACACAGAGAGAGAGAGATCACAAGTAGGCAGAGAGGCAGGCAGAGAGAGGGGGAAGCAGGCTCACTGTGGAGCAGAGAGCCCAATGCGGGGCTCGATCCCAGGACCCTGAGATCATGACCTGAGCCAAAGGCAGAGGCTTTAACCCACTGAGCCACCCAGGCGCCCCTCATGTCATATTTTCTCTAGGTCCCACGATCCAGTGAGATAAAACGAATGCACATATAGTGGCCACACAATGAAATGATTGCAGTTAGACAAAGGAAAACAATAACAACTGACTCTGAGTGAACTTCCATGAAGTAGAATATTTCTTCTCTATCAGCACTTTCTTCAATCCTAGGGTGTCTTGCTTGGTACAAATCTCTCAGCCAGTGTTCTCTACTGCCCTGCTAACCACTATTTCTTCTTAATGTAACCCAAAGGGTGCATCACAGCATCTTATTGTTCTTTTCTTATAAGAAATAGCTATCTGATAAAACATATTAAAAAGTAAGATAATTTTTATTCACTATTATCCCCTTGTAAATCATGAAGGTAAAAAAGGGAGAAGAGAGACTTGAAAGAATTCTGAGGAAATGAGGGCATTCCGGCAAACATCTGTTAGAATGTAAGTTATAAATTTCATAACTGGCAAGTACCAAGCACTTTAAGATTACACATAGCTCATTTTGCAGATTTTTCACAGGAGGGTGTAAGTAGCAGTTCAAACTTGGGCTTTCCAAGCAGAGAGGTATCACATTGCCCAATACAGTATATGAGCATGTGTGGGTTACTGAAAACTCTCAGAACTTTGTTTCCTTCATCTGTAAAATGGAGATAATGGTATTTACCCCCTTGGATTGTTGTAAAGATTAAATGAGATAAAGTAGTAAAGCATTTAGCTACAGGCTGGTACACTGTTAGCCCTCCATTATGGTGGTCATCATTCTGCCCTGCATGTTTCCATGGCAGACCTCTGTTTCAATTTCCACCCTCCATGATTCACTGATGGTGATAGGAGCCATTTGTTCCCACAATCTGGTCCCTGAATTGGATAAAATCGTAACTCACTACCACCCAGACAGCGTTATCTTTACTGCATGCTTTTTAACGATTAACAATCAATTACAATATCATCCTTTAAATCCAGTCCATAGCACTGTCAAATGATTATGTACTATAATTAAATTAATGATATTGAACTTTAATTTTAGTTGCATGGCTGCTTTTATTTGATGTCTGCAGTGCTCTCATTGAGTGAACATGGGGTTCTGGTGTGAAGTGGTATTTATTTTACAGACACAAAAAAGCAAATTCTTAATATAATTTTTAAAAATAACCACAAATAGAAATATTTCCACATGAGCCCATTTGGAAGCTCACATTTGCTATTCATTAATTTAGGATTTGACAATTTAACATAAATTAAAATAAAAGCCTGTTTCACGGAGCATGTGTCTCATTCTTCACTGTCTCAGCATGACCACACTGATTCTGGTGCTTAGTAATGTCCTTAAATGTAATTTACAAATGAGAAAGTTAGTGGGGCTGGGGTAATGTATATCTAACTTGCAGTCCAGCTTCCTATGACATTAAAATCTTGTTAATCTGAGACTCAGTTTGTGAAGGAAAAATCAAGATTATCACATAAAAATCAGCATGTGCCTTATGAAATGTAATGGAAAAATGCTAATAAGATTTACTGGTAACAAGAAATTGGATTATAACTTATCTATTTTAAGTCCATTTGAAAATTAGCCTCAAAATTTGTGTCCTGATATGGACTGAGCCTCAGATTCTATTACATTTTTTCCCCCACAGAGCACATGTAGATGCTCACTGATAGATTTGTAAAGTATAGTAATAAAAGAAAAAGAATGCACACACCTCTAAAATGATTTTTGTAAACAAGTGATGAAAAATGTGCACATTATTATATTTATACTACAAAGAAAGATAGGAAATTAGCTGTTTATGTCTAGCTGAAGGTAATCAAAAGGGGATAAAAGTAATTTAAACAAGATACTTTTCTTATGTGTATTTTGAGTGCTGAACATCTATGATATAGGGTAAAATGAATATTCATATTAAAAGCTTTCCTTCCTCCTATATTATATTTAAGCCTGGCATCTATTTCATCAGTCAATTACATGGCATGGTAAGAATGTGATTTGTTCTACAAGAAAATTGGTATAATGCAGGAATTATACTAATTGAACTAATAGTGTTCATACAAAATTTATCTTCGGTGCTTAAGTCTGAATGCATTCAGAGTGATTGACCATCAATTTAATAACGTCCTCTTACAAACTGCTGGTCAGGTCCATCCAGAGCAAGTCTCCTATAATGCCCAGATCAAAGAATTCAGTTCCTATAACACTCATGTGTGGAAATGTCCTTCCACTGTGAACAGGCTGCCAGGAATGTGCCATTTTTGTTTTATCTGCTGAACATTTCATTCAACAGTTAGTTATTGGGTGCCAGGCACAATATTGAGGGCAAAGTAGAAATTGGTGCATCAGTAGGGTGGCAGAGAAGAAAGCTTGCAAGATGGTGTGTTCAGACATGGTTAATTTACGAAACTGTGAGTACCTTTGAATGAGTGAGACACCACATTAAGAAGAATAAGGAACGGGGTTCTGGAAGAATACTGAGCAAGCAGGCAGAGTCAGGTCAAGAAGAAGCTAGTATGCTATGTCAAGGGACTGCCACAATCTAAAAGGAATGGTAAGCCAAAGAAAAATTTTAAGTAGGACAGTGACAATATGAGATTTGTATTTTGTAAAAATTACTGTAGAAGCTACATGGAGAAGCTTGGAAATCAAATAGATCTGTTCACTGCATTTTTTACCCATTAGGTTGTTTCTGGCCTCTCTACTCTTGTTAGTGCTCTGTTTTTCTTTCCTTCCATCAACACCAAACTGTCTAAATGATATTAATGGTATACGTCTAATTTGTTTTTTTCTTTAGGACTGTCTTGAGTCTTCTTGGTTTCTTGTTCCTCCACGTCAATTTTTAAAATCAGCTTATCAAGTTTGATAAATATTTGCTGGGATCTCAATTGGAATTGTATTTAATTTATAGATCTATTTGGGGACAATTAATATGTTCACTAGATTTACAATATAGAGTTTTCAGGTTCAAAAAAAACCTCCGCTTGTCTATTCATTTTAGAGTCTCTGAGATGTCTTTCAATAAGCTTAGTAATTTTTCTCCATGAAAGTTTTACACATCTTTCCCTAAGGTATAATTATATATATATATTTGCAATTATAAATGAATTTTTAAAAATAATTAGTTTCTTTTTTTTTAAGATTTTATTTATTTACTTGGCAGAGAATGAGAGAACAAGCAGGGGGAACAGCGGAGGGAGAGGGAGAGGGAGAAGCAGGCTCCCCGTTGAGCAGGGAGCCAGATGTGGGACTCAATCCCAGGACCTTAGGATCAGGACCTAAGCCAAAGGCAGAAGCTTCCTTGACTGAGCCCCCCCCCCCCAAAAATTATTTTCTGATGTTGACAGAGTATTCCTATAATTGAGAAATTCTCTTATTTGAATAATTTTCATATAGGTTCTTTTGGCTTCACAATATAGAATATGTTATCATCCATAAATAAAAGGAATTCGGTGAGTTTGTTTTTCCTTTTAAGTTTGTGTATCTTTTATTTCTTTGTATTTTGTAATAAATAAGAACATCTGCTGAAATGTTGAGTATGGGTGCTTACAGTAAAATCTTTCCTGATCTGAAAGGGAAAGCATATAATTTTGCAATATTAAGATGATTGGTGTAAAAATTCTGTACTTCCCTGTCATCAGGTTAACCAAATCCCCTTCTCTTCATAGTTTACTGAGTTTATATGATAAATATATGTTGAATTTTATTGATTTTTTTTCTTAAACCTATTAAAAGTGATCTTGTTTCTCAATATTTTTCAATAATTCTGAAAAAATTCTATGCCATTTTAAAGATACTGCCTATTACCTACTTCCCCATTTTCTGTAATATGTCCTTATGAATTATATTTTATATCTTTTAGACGTCTACATTGTTCTCTTCATATCTTTTTCTTAAATTCTATCACTCTGTATCTCTGAATTGTAAAATTTCTCTTTATATAATTTCTCCAGACCTTTATCCCAATTCCCCAATTATCTCTTTAGCTATATATAACCCATTTATCTGGTTGTGGTGTTTTTAATTGTATTTATTCTAATTTTCATATCTGGAATTTCTGTGAGATTTTAATTCAAAATTGCTCATTCCTTACTCATATTTGAGCTTCCCTTTTGCTTATCTTGACTTACATTTCTGAAATTTGGTATCTGAAGCTTTTGCAAATTTATTTTCTTTATCTTTTTAATCTTCTAGTAGTCCTCATTTCAATTAGTTTTAGGGCTTAGCCTTTAGTTTTGCTTTCATTCAATTATGATGATGCATTTTAAAACACACTTTTGAAATTTTATCCAGAATTCTAGTTGTTTTAGTCTAGACGGTTGCTCCTGGCTAGCTAACCCACTTACTTCTAACAGGGAAAATTCTCCCTCAGATTTTAATTTTAACTTATGCTGATAACTTGCTTAATTTTCTAGCATTCTTTCCTTTTTTTTCATAATTAAAAGCTATTAAATTTATAAAGTTGCTTCTGCATATAGTTTTCCTTGCATCTGGCCTGTTTTGCTATATAATATACTTGTTCTTGCTATTTTTTATATAGGCACCCAAAATAATTTTTTGACATTTTTTTTTCCTGGAAGTTTGGAATCTTGTCATTGTGGTTTGAAGATTTAAACAGTTGCTATTGAAGTTGGATCAGAAAATATGACCTACACAATTTCTGCTTTTGGAGATTTATTGAGAATTTTTGTGGCCTGGTAGATAAATACTATTTATCAAAATTCTGTGGCTCCCCTGAAACAAAGCTTGTTTTTTCAGGGTGCACAATCCAATATGTATATTTATTCAACATTGCTAATATTACCATTAAAATTCTTTATTTTCTTATTCATTTCTACATGCTCTGGCAACTTTTAGATAAAAGTTTCTCTGGGCATTTATAAATTTCTAAATATCTCTTTTTTTCCTAAGAAGATGATATATATATATATGTATACACACACACACCTATTTATATGTGTACACACATATTTTTATATACAAATATATGTATATGTACATATATGTATATTCTATATATATGTATATATGCATATTCTGTATACATGTATATATGCATACATATATAAGTATACGTGTATACATGTGTATATTCTATATTATTAGACTGATACAGGTTCTTTACTGATATGGATTGCTAGGAAGGAACTTCCATTTCCCTGAGTCTTTTGCTATAATAATTCTTCTGGCTGGCCTCACCATACCCATGGGAGGAAGAATGAGCTAATGGAATATTAAATTGGATGGTGGATTTAGTCATGTTCTATTAGTTACCTTCTCTGTTTAGAGTCTTCCTTCCCAAAGGATTCACTGATTCTTGCTCATACTGTAGATAAAAGGGGTAGGCTTTCCATTTGTCAAGCTCCTGAATATTTTTCTCAGTTCCAAACTCATAAGGAGAACTTTTACTACAATCCCTCAGTTAGTATTTTAAAATTATTTTATTCTTCTTTTCATTTCCTTTGAATTGCTTTAAGAAATCTTCATCCATTCTTTGGTATTTTTGTTATTTTGCTTTAGATTTACCTTATGTAAGCATTATATCATTGCTTATTATATTAGTATATAATAAACACTAATTTCTAAAAGATTTATTTACTTATTTTTTAAAAAGATTTTATTTATTTATTTGACAGAGAGAGAGAGATCACAAGTAGGTAGAGAGGCAGGCAGAGAGAGGGGGGGAAGCAGGCTCCCTGCTGAGCAGAGAGCCCAATGTGGGGCTCGATTCCAGGACCCTGAGATCATGACCTGAGCCAAAGGCAGAGGCTTAACCCACTGAGCCACTCAGGCACTCCTTGTTTACTTATTTTAGAGAGAAAAAGAGAGAGAAAGCATGTGAGCTGGCGGTGAAGGGGCAGAGAGAGAGGGAGAAAGAGAATCTCAAGCAGATTCCCTGCTGAGTATGTAGTCCAATGCAGGGCTTGATCTCATGACCCTGGGATCATGACCTGAGCCAAAATCAAGAGTTGGACGCTTAACTGGCTGTGCCACCCAAGTGTCCTTAACATTAGTGTTTTTAAATATAAACCTAATATTATTTTCTTTTTGATAGGATAACTAATCATATTGATCATATTAATTATTATAACTGATGCTTTCATTTGCTCTCTTCTGTGTGTGAGTTTAAATTTTCATGCTTCAATGATACCACTTTCCATTTTACTATGTGGAAGAGATTTTCGATCACGTTTTCTGTACGCATTTCTTATTGGGGTTTACTTTTCATCTTTAAAAATATTACTTATGTTTCTTAGATTAAATAATTAAATGTCACTCTCTCTGACAAATGACAAATGACATTTAACACATGCTTTCTTGCTTCTCTTTGCATTCTCTTGCCCCCCTAACCACTCTGCTTTCCATTCCTCCATTCTCTTCAACATCTCTGTCAGTCCCTGTGTTTATAGAGTATGATCACAGTTTTCATACCAGACTTTTTTCATCTAAATCATATATTTATATTACATAGATTTAAATGCCAAACTTTTGGAGGAATTTATGAAATATTATTTATAGCATTTTGTGGAATTATTACATCTATACTTAGCTGGTTTTAAAGACAATTGCCAGAATTTTGATTCTCTTGTGCTGATAATGTTAACCTATCAATTGTAAGCCACACAAACCTGTGGAGGGTATATTCACCTATGTAAACAATCACCCCTGAACAATATATTATTTAGCCTATTTCTGAACTTTGTATTAACAATCTCATGTTCTATATCTTTTTCTATTTTTTCTTTAGTTTAGTACTATATTTTTGGGATTCATCCAGACTGATTCATGTAGATATGATATATTTATTTACATTTCTATAAACAAGTCTATTACAGTGTTGATGGACAGTTTAGTGTTGATGAGCATTTGGCTTGTTTTTAGTTTCATGGCTACTAGAAAGAATGCTTCTACAAACATTTGTGTACATAGCCTTGGATTCACATGTATATAAGTGCTATATATATGTATGTACTATATACTGTATATGTACTATGTACTGTGTATATGTACTATGTACTGTATATGCTATAGATATATATGTATCTCACACAGAAAACGCCAGGTTGTAGAGTATGTACATGATCGACTTTCATAGGTGATATAAAATTGTTTTCCTGAGTTATTGTTCCAGTTTGCATTTTCTTCAACAACATGTGAGAGTTCTTTTTTACACTACATTCTCACAAAAACATATGTTAAAATTTATATTGTTACTAATCTGTTCATGTGAAATGATACATGATTCATGATTATGGTTTTAATTTGTATTTACATCATGACAACAATACATTGGGCATCTCATTATATGCTATGATCCACTAGACTTTCCTCCTCTGTGAAGTGCCTATCATGTATCTTCTCATATGTTATAGAATTTCTTGATTTTTTAAAATAAGTGTTCTTCATATTTTCTACATATTTAATCCTTGTTGGCTTTATGTATTTCAATACCTCGCTCAGTTTGCGGCTTTTCACTTCACTGTCTTTCATAAAAAAATTGTTAATTTTAATGATATGAAATATGTCATTGTCTTTATAGTTTTCATTTTCCTGTTTAGTTTAATGAAAATTTCCCTACCAAGGGTCAGATAGATGGTCTCCTACCTTGTCTTTTAGAGGTTTTTAATGATTTGCCTTTCATAATTACATCCTCAATTTATCTGGAATTGATTTTGTTTATGTTGTGAGGTAGAGTTTCATTTCCTTTTGTTTTTTTATTCATGAAACTAATTGCTCCCAAGCCATTTATTTAAGGTTTATTTTTCTCCCTACTGATCTGCAATATCTTCTCTTTCATATATCAGAATTCTATATACTCATGGATCTGTTAGAGGGCTCTCTGTTTTGCTTTAGTTGTATATTTGTCTATTGTTGAACTGTTTCATAATATCAGGTATATATAACCATATACAGTATCATGTATATATAGTTGTATATATAATATATAAAATTATACAGTTACATTGTGATATCTGATGGTGTATATTGCCCACTGAATGTTTTTTCTTTAGAATTTTTTTATGCTATCAATGTAAATTTTACAGTTAACTTACAGAGTTTCATGAAAAACTGAGCTAGATTTTTATTCAAATTCTAATGAATCTGTGTTTTGTTTAGAGAGTAATGGCATCTTTAAAACATTCTGAGTATGTTATGTCTCTCCATTTGTAGGTCCTCTTTAATGTATTTAAGTAACTTATATGTATATTTTGTTAGATTTGTCCTCAATACATTTATATTTTGTTGATAGTCTAAGTATTATTGTTTTCCAATTGGATTTACTTTTTCCTGGATTACAATAATATAACTTAATTTGGAATATTGATTTTATATCTATTAATCATGATAAACTCTTATTCTATATATTTATCTGTACATCCTTCTGGATCTGGCATATAGGTGATGACATCATCTTGGAATAATGTCATTTTTAATTCTTCTTGTCAAATACTTTTATTGCTATTTTTTTCTTGGTCTTATTGTTCTAGCCTGGCTAGGAAAAGTAATGAAAATAGTCATCCTTGGGGTGCCTGGGTGGCTCAGTAGGTTAAGCCTCTGCCTTCGGCTCAGGTCATGATCGCAGGGTTCTAGGATGAAGTCCCCCATCGGGCTCTCTGCTCAGCAGGGAGCCTGCTTCCTCCTCTCTCTCTCTGCCTGCCTCTCTTCCTACCTGTGATCTCTCTCTCTGTCAAATAAATAAATAACATCTTAAAAAAAAAAAAAAAAAGAAAGTGGTCATCCCTGTCTTAGTTGATTTTAAAGGGAATATAATTACATTTCATCCATGTATATGATACTGTAGCTTTTAAAAGGTGCCCTTTGTCAGCTAAATATATTTCTGGTTTGCTACGATATTTCATAAAAAATGTTTGATCAATTTGGATAGCTTCATATTCTTCACGAATATGAATAAGGTCCTAGCCTTTGTGTCCAGCCTCTTAGGATTGGCAAGTGAAAACCAGATTCTACACCTTCAGAGAGGGCTGGTCAGGGCACCTTGCTGCACAGAATAGCAGTTTTGGGTATGTGTCTCTTATGTTGCTACAAACTTAGCCATGCTATAAAGGTCATATTTTCACGTTCTTTCTAACTTCTAGCCATTTTAGGTGTTTCATACTAGGAGGGGTTTTTCTACACATCTATTATGGTTGATGGTAGGAAATAACATGTCACCAGCTTTCCTTGCATCACAATTGGTCACCTCTATAATGCCGCTTATTGTTTTTCCTCTTGTCTCTTTATCTCAGCCTCTTCTCTCTTTATGATTTTGTGATACTGTTTTTGTGGAGGAAATGTCTTCTTGTTTCATATTAAATATGTTAAAAACATTTTCTAACATTTTTCCCTTTTGCTGTAGCCAATCATTTAAATAATATATTCATCTTCAAGTTTTATTTTTAAATGTGTTTTTTTCTTGCATATTTGAGAATCTGCTTAGCTCCCCACCCTGCCCCCAACTGTCAATTTCTTAATGTGCAAAGTTCTGCTTTGATTTGAACTGGTGCTTCTTAGCAGACAGGTATGTAGTTCAAACATTCCACTCATTATCTTTCTGATTTCTGATTGGTGCATTTCCTAGGCCAAAGTGCAGAGCATGTTTATGGTCACAACTATCCTCCTCTTTCCTGTGCCTAGCCGGATGAACCAAATATAATTGGCAAGATTTACTTTAGTTGCTCCTCTACCTCCAGTCCCTGACACTATAGTACTTCCAGCCAATGAAAAGCTATCCTCCACATGGTTTGGTTCTAGAACTCTTCTCTTTTTTTTTCTTCCTACATATAAAGTTTTAAATTATACAAGCAGACCCCTCGAAATGCAAAAGACCAGTGGCCAAAGGAGGGTAGGATGAAAAAAAGGGACTAATAATCTGCCTTCAAAAGTTATGTCCATTTATAGAGGGTAGGTTGTCCGGTTTTGCCTTTGTAGATTCTGGAAGTTCCTGAGCCAAGAAGCAGAAACTAAGGGAGAGAAAATTCTGTTTTCCTTCAGGCAGGCCGGGCTGTTGCGTCTTTGAAACTAAGCTAAGTACATCATTGTGGTTTTGTTTTGTTTGTTTGTTTGCTTGCTTTTTCCTAACTCTCTGAGCTTTTTATTTGTTCAAATTCCTTCCGAATATTGGCTTTGGGTCTGTTTTAGGTTTTGGTGGTTTGGCAGCAATTGTTCCTTTTTCTTTGTCTTCGAGTCATATTTTTCAGGCAAGTTCATGTCAGAGGTTGATGACCATATGCTATTTTGAATGTAACTATATTTTTTGAGCAAAGTGATATGAAGCCTCAAAGGCATGGTATTCATAGATTATTTTTTCTCACCATGACTGACAAAATTTGCAAATATAAATTCAGTTGGCTATGCTTCACCTTGGAAGAAACAGAGATCTATTATCTCCTTACTCTTCTTAGGGAGCTTTTAATCATTGCTTCTGGGCTAGATTTTTTTTTTTTTTAAGAAAGATATGATTCAAAACTTCTTACTCTCTACAAAGGATTTGAGCCTATATACGCGAATGTAATAGGAGAGGCTAAAGTCTAGTAACAAACACACTGAAACTTGCAGTGAGTCAACAAAAGAAGTTTAATTCTCACTCATCTAATAGTCCATAATGTTTCAGATCGGTGAAAGATTAAGAGTGAAATGAGCTAAGGGGGTAGGGTGGCCTTCTGCATACAATCAGTCAGTCGAGGCTCAAGATAATGGTGGCTTTGTCCTCGGCAAGAGGAAACTTTCAAGGTCACGCTGAGGTTAGCCAGAAAGTGGACCAGCAAGGAAGTATACATGGGAAGTTGTCATAAACCAAGCTTGTAAGGTGGCCCAGGTCACATCTGCTCATATTGGAACACAGTCACAGGGCCAAAACTACCCCTACACAGGCTAAACATTTAGTCCAAGCGGCGGATGCAGGAAGGATATAAAAACAGATTTTGATAAATAGCTTGAAATTTCTATCACATGGACAATCTAGAAAATTTTATCAGGACACTGGACCCTTGGAGTTATGTAACTTGTCTCTAAAAAAATTCATAAATCATCAGATTCATCTATTTCCTGTTGGACTGTGCAGAACAGCTCATGAGAGGCTTTAGCAAAGACTGCAGTCTGCACGTGAATTGCCTTGAGCTTCAGCGAGCTTTTGACATCCACAGAGAACAACAGAAGGATTTGCAAAATCAGTATATTCCCAAGTATGAAACAGTGTTAACAAGTGGAACATTTGTGAACTTCACTTAATTACTGATACAACCCCCTCCGCCCTCTCATGGAAATGTACACTAGCTGGTTGCACTAAATGCAGAAACATTCTCAATATCTATTCTAGGCTACAGAATGCCGATTTGTTTAGACTAGGAAAAAAGCAAGATTTATTACAGAAAAGAATTAATATGCATTAAGTTCATATGTTTCATTATGTTATATAAAAACTTAGAAATTTTATCCAAATTCTTAACTTTAACTCTGAAACAACCAGGAATTGGACATAAGGTATTAATTGCCACCAAACCACTTTTCACTTTTTGCTGAACTGAATGAACTATGATCTCCTGGCTATAAGAGCAGGGCAGTAAATCTGACACATGAACAACAGAGTGTGCTAAATAAGGCTTTGTCATCATTCATTTTACCTATGAAAACCATAACTGTTTCACGTCCCCAACATGGTGATGGGCTTCCCCTACCACCACCCCCACCCCATTTTTTTTTGGTTCTGTTTTTATTTGCTTGGTTTTTTGCACTGCTGTTAACCTTATTGTATAGCAGCAAACAGAAAGGCTACATAACACTGAGACTTCATTACATTCACTATTAAACAAAAGCTCTCATTTCGGACAATATGTGAACACACTTATTTTGAGCGCAGCATCATTCCTCAGGATTATTTATTGTGATTATTTTATCTGTTCGCTGAGAATCCTAATTTTCTTGGTTCTTCACTTGATTTCAGTGTCAGCCGTTTTGACAGCTAACACCTGTGCCTGTTCTGGTTATTCAAATCTTCCCCTCATTGCACCCAGCGATCCTGCCTCCCTACTCTTCACACTATACTATCTTTCGGAAAGTCTCTGGAGTCTACACAGTTTACTGAAAATAAATTCCATTTTGATTTACATGGAATCAGGAGGGTATAATGAGATAGCCTCAGACCAGAATCAGGCTTTCAGGATTCCATTCTGAGTACCTCTGTAAACTGTATGATCTAATTTCCAAAGCTGCCTGAAATCACATGCATTTATCCATAGGATGAGGGAATCAGGGTGATTTCACAGTCGTTATCAGCTATAGAATTCCATGTGTCTATTCACTCATTCACTCAAACAGATATTTATTACCAGGCATTGTGCTGAGTATTGAGAGTAATAATGTACACTAAACATTTTCATATATAAACTGGGGTAATACTTATACCCCTCCATATTTTTTTTAAAGAATTTATTTATGTATTTGACAGCGAAAGAGAAAGAGAGCAAGAGTGAGAGCGCACAAGCAAGGGGAGTGGCAGAGGGAGAGGGAAGAGCAGGCTCCGCAGCAAGCAGGGAGCCTGATGTGGGGCTTGATTCCAGGACCCTGGGATCATGACCTGAACCCAAGGTGGACTTAGCCACCCAGATGCACCCTCCTCCACTTAGTAATTGAAGATACTGACATACACAAAGCTTAATAATTTGACCAAGCTCACATAGTAATAAGTGGCAGAGCTAGGGTTCAAAGCCAAGGTGACCAGCTCCAACGCCTGTCCTTCTAACCACTGTGCTATACTACCAGAATCACAAAGGTGAGTAAGGGGCATGCCCCTCCTCAAAGAGCTGACAGGCCACAGAGGCCACAGATCAAGATAGATATGTAAACATATAGGGTAATGTGACCAATGCTACCCACAAATATTTACAGCATAGAAAGTTGTTCGTCTTGTTTTACCCACTCTATTGTTTTATATATAACAATCCTCAGAACAAATTTTTAAGGTAGGTATAATTATCTCATTTTTTATGTAAGGAAACTGCCCCAAGAGGTTAACTAATTTTCCCAATACTCCAAAGTGACTGAGTGGGGATTAGAAATCATGTTTAATTCCAAATCCTATTTTCACTAGCCTCTATCACACTCCGTAGCATAAAGAGAATCCTTTTCTCCATTGTTGTACTTATTCTTTCCATGAAATTAAAATTTTTGAATAAAAGAAAAACAAGTTTGCCTGAATTTGACAACAGTGCATGAGAGAACAAAATTATCATTCTTTCTAACTTCTCAAATAATTCACAAAGTAAAATAATGAGATTATCTAGAATGTTTGACACTGAAGCCAAACATTGCTTTTTAGCCTTTGTTCCCTGCCTGCTAGGAATTGAATTCATGCAGTCCCTAAAATTTGGATACTTGGATTAGAGAAACATATCAGAACCTCAGCATTAGGGGATGTCATAGAGATATGATTCCCTCATTTTACAAATAGGAGTATCAATAGGTAGTTTACATTCTCTGTCCAAACTTACATGATTAGTTCAGTAACTGAGTTAAAAAATAGAATTCAGATCTTCTGCCTTTCTGTCTCACGCTCATTACCCTGTAATCACCAAATATAAATATAAATCACACTTGTTTTTAGGTAAATATAATATAGACTGAAAAACTGAGTATGGGGAGTGGATCTATATTTAAAATGTTTCCCAGATGACTGAATAAGATTCATTGCTGATTCCCACTATATACATGAGAAGTTCTTTCAAAAGCTGGTTTATTATGGTTATATGTATGGGTGGAAATAATGGGAAAGAAAGTGAAGGAAACCAAAAAATAAAAATAAAGATAATGAGAAAGAGTAGTAATGTGTGAATGATGGTGAGAAAGCAAAAGAAAATGAATATAAAAAGAAGAAAGGAATGAGTGGGGGCTTGTGGCAGAATATTCTCCAGTGTGCAAAGCAAGTTTCCTCACAATTTGGTCCCTTTTCTTCCAAATTTGTCTCCCACGACTCTACTACATACTGCCTTTTTTTTTTTTTTTTAAGATTTATTTATTTATTTGAGAAAGAGAGAGAGAGAACACAAGAGCATGGTAGAGAGGGAGAGAGAATCTCAAGCAGACTATGCCAAGAGCAGAGCCTGAAGATCTGATATCATGACCTAAGCTAAAATCAAGAGTTGAGCCTTAACCAACTGAGCCACTGAAGCACCCCCATATTCCCTTTATTTATACTATTTCTACCAAACTAATCACTCCCCTTCCACTCCCTTCACAGACATGCATACATATGCACAAAACTCATACAAATATATTCAATAGCAGACTTAAAAATACTTGACAATTCCTGCAAAGTTTAATCTTAATAATAGGGAAAAGACCTCAAAACCTTAATTCCTTGTTGTTATCATTCTATGAATGACTCTCAGTGTTTGGCTAAAAAGAATTGAATTACACAAGGAAATATGCTGATAATGTTAGATTCAAATAAATACAGGTCTATACACTGTAGGTTTGTGCAAGGTTTGAACTTTCATGATCAGTTTCAAGAATATTTTCAGAAGAAGTCACCCTGTACTTTTCAGAGTTTGGCCCTTTGGGGTCTTCCTAGAGCATGAATCTAGATGGGCACATCAGAGAAGCACACACATAAATGTGTATATATATATTTGTCCCTTTCCTGATTGTCACCACTTTTCATCACTTTGGCATGGAATCATTTTCAACCTAAAGAACTTCCATCCTGTTAGAAATTGGTTTCTTACTCCGGCTTGATAATCAAACTCTATTATACCTAATATATCTATATATATAAATATATTTTTGAACTGATAAATGAAAACTCAGAAATAACTGAAAACAAAACAAAATAAACAGACTCTCATCTAACAGAAAGTTGTGCTCATATATTAAAAGAAGGACCTTGTTCCATATTTCACTTTCAGAAAAAAAAAGAGGAATAATAAAATTATGCACAGTTGCTTACTGCAGATACATTTTGATTTTCCATGATCAAAAGGGTAAAAGATCACTCATAGACCCTTAATACTAAAACTCTCAATACTAAGATAAAAGTATGGGAGAATACATTTAAGTTAAATTGGGAAGCACACTCATTAAGTAAAAATAGCCTTGGCACATTAGTCATTAATTGAAGTGTATGTCTAAGATTTAAAACGAAGGACCAATTATGTCTCCTTCAATAGAAGAAATCATGTATTCCTTAACTGCATGTTTAATAACATAGTTTTATGTCAACTGAGGAATTATATAAACCATAGAATTAAATCTGAACTTTTTATGCCACGGAAGTCCCAAGGTGAAAAGAACAGGTTTAATTCTTAGATTTTTATATTGTTCTATTGAGGAGGAATGTTCTATTTAAAAATATGTTTTCTGAAGAAAATAAAATAAAAATATGTTTTCTGGGTGATTATCCATCCATACATTTCTCATATTCAATGTTCAATACCTATAGGGATTTTTCCTTCAAATTTCTTAGTTCCTCATATCTCATCATCCAAGTATACTCCATAGATGTAGGAAATAAAAATATTTAAATGCATTTCTTAATACTTAAATGTATCTCTGAATAACTCCATCATCTCATAGCTATTCTCTGATTGTGAAGCTGGATCAATAACTGCCTATGATAATTCATTAACTCTTATCTAATGGGGCCCTGCCTTCTTCCCTCTTAGGTACCCACCCTCCTTCATACTCCCTTTTCTGGTCTCCTTCAGCTCACTGCAGCCAAAAGACCAAGGAGTGCCTTGTGCCTGACTCCTGTGGAACTAAGTAAAGGCTGCTGTTTCTGTTGAGACTTCCCTTTCCTTGATTTTCTTCAAACAAACAAACAAACAAACAAACAAACAAACTGTCAAATTCAATTTAACCCTCAGATTTCATCAGGATCAGGCCTGTTAGAAGCCTTTCCTGATACCCCAAGGCTGTGTCTTGTCTCTTTCTAATAGCCTTGTGTAGTACTTAGTGATGGTTTATCAAAGCACCTGCCACACTATAGTAACTGCGTGTCTCTCTCTTTCTCCTTTCCTTCAAGACCAATATCCCAGGCATGAAGCCCTTGATAGTGTCATGGTAAGCAACAAGTAAATAGGTAAATAAATACATATATAAATGCAGGTTTGCTGAAGTGCTTCATTATTACTCTAGAAATGGCATATGAACTAGTACTTTAATAGACAATATGCATTTTTAATACTCTGCCTTCTTTCAGATTAATGTTAATTAGCTTATAATGAAACATAAAGCACAGGACAGTAGCCTAAATTATAACCAAATGTGAAAGATGAGGTAAATGTAAAGTAAAGGTAGAGGCATAAAATGGAGCCAGAAATAAAAGCTAATGTGGTAATTATGAATTCAGTTTTCTTCTAGTTCCACAATAGTATCTTACCCATTCCAACTCTGAATGCTGGGGTTTTCACTTTATTTGAGGTGATATGTATTTGTCTGTCATTTGCAATTTCTTATAGTCTTAAGTCTGAAATATCTGCCTAACTTCCAAGGTTTTGGAGAAAACATGAATAGACTAAAAAACCTGGTCATTTCCCAAGAAAGCTTCCTCCTCCTCCTCCCTCTCCCCAGTGGCCCCTCATTTCAAGCTCTGATACAATTGTACTAAGTTACACTAATTGGTACATTCTTTCCCACATGTTTGGAGCTAGTTATATTGGAAGATAAAGTGCACATTTGCATAAATGAATATGTATAAGATGCAAAATAATGCACAAATATGTGCCTATGATTTATTGGATCAAAACTTAGTTCACAGTACACCCAAAAATATCTTTACTGTTTGACCATAAGAATATTCAATTCTATTTTACTAGAAACTGTGTGTGCAAAACAATTTCTGATACCAAATAAAATAATCAGTATAAAATCTGATTGTCGTGAGTGAAAACTGAAATAATGTCTAGGTCTCTTTTTACCTAAATCTGGTTGACTCTATTTTTTTTTTTTTTGGTTAATTAATTTTCTTTTGTTCATGTCAGTTTTGTTCTTGAAAATAAGGGAAATTATTACATGTTTTAATTTCCCTGAACCTCACTTTTCTTATCTGTAAAAAAGTGGAATTAGTGTTCCTCTCTGTGAGTGAAAGCACTACAAAAATGTCAGGTTATCTTTCTTAAATCCACCTGAAAAATTTTGCTAAAAAATTGTATTGGAAGTAAATTACTCAACATACTTTTTACTTATTGTCTTGGGAGAAAAAAATGTAATTGTGGAACGAACATAATATTTTTTTCTCCTGTTTAGTACAATACAGTGGTTCACTAGAGAACACCGATCTCTTTAATAATTCACTCAGTCAATGACTATTTGGGGGGTGTGCCTCCTATGGACCAGGTGCTACTCTATGTGATAGAAAACATCATTGTAAAAGGAAAGGAAAACCTCTTACTACATAGAGCTTACATTCTAGAGTAAATATATCCAGAGAGAGAGAGAGAGAGAGAGAGAGAGAGAGAGAGATTTTTTAATTTCCTACAGTGAGCCAGACGCCATATATGCACATCATTTCATTTAATCCTTACCCAAACCTTGATAATTATGTATTATTTCCCTCAATTACAGAATTAAAAATTGAGACTCACAGGAGTAAAGTGGTTTCCCAAAGTCTGAAAACCAAGTAAATTATACAACAGGTGTTCAAATATGTAATATCTGACCACAAGGCCCACTGTTACCCAAACAGTTACTACTAACTGAAAGAATACACATCAATAGTATCTAGAACGAACAGCCTGTCACAAGATCAGAGAACCCACTCCTTCTACAGACACATTCATTTGGAAGGGCAAGGTCTTATAGGCTTTCTTGATGTCTACTATCTGGGATCCTGATACACGACTTTATTAGTCTTTGATAATTTTACATTTTCCAGATTTGAGCTTTGGCTTCTAATAAGTCAACATTGCTGATTTTCTAGGCTCTGGTCTCTCCTTTCCAAACCAGATTTTCACAGGTTTCTGTCTTTTCCAATTTAGTTGAATCTATTAGCTTTCTGGAACTCATTCATTCTTCCATTTTTTTTTTTCATTCTTCCATTTTTAATTAACAATTAAAATTATGGGACTAGAATCTTCTAGGCTGCTTCTAGGAATGGAATACGGATGCAATTAAAACAGAGAATCTGTTCAACTGTAATCCACTAGCTCCCTCTGGCTTAGCTAATCAACCAGTTTAAAATTTGTTTCTTGTTTTGTGTGTTTATGTGTTTTAATATCTCAGGATCTGGTTATGATAAAGGTCACAACTTTTTTTTATTATTTTTGTTTGTTTTCAATTTGACAAGAAAATTTTATAGGGTGCCTGTGTGGCTCAGTCAGTCAAGCAGTTGCCTTAGGCTCAGGTTATGATTCCAGGGTCCTGGGATCAAGCCCTGCATCGGGGAACCTGCTTCTCCCTCTCCCTCTGCTCCCCAACTCCAGCTTGTGCTCTCTCTCTGGCTCACTCACTGTCTCTCAAATAAGTAAATAAAATCTCAAAAAAAAAAAAAGAAAATTTTATACATACTTACATACATATGTATGTAGATATATATATATTTGTTTACATAAATATAAATAGAAATATATGCTTATGTGTATTATATGTATATGTATATACTACAAATATAAATTTATGTGTATATATAAAAGAATAAAAGAAAATACACATAAAGACAAGGAGACTAATCACCTACAAAATCTCCCTACTCAGAAACAAGCTGTGCATCGAATCTTACTATCCTATAAACTTCTTCCTATCTATACTAAGATTTTCTGTACATAATTCAAAATTTCCTGATTTATTGAATTAACCAACTTGCCCCATCTATATAAAATAAGTCAATTATATTAATCATTCCACTAAATTGCTGTTTAATTAAATTGAATAGAAATCCACATCAAAGTGCTATAGGTACAAAGTATGTGGCAAATACGTTATATATTTTATGCATGTAGTTTATATATATATTAAATATGGCAGACATTTTAGATAAATGGTAAAATCTTAAACATTTCTAACTTAAAAGGAACCTAAATCTTTTTCTCAAATTAACTTACCACATAACTGCATCTACCAGAGCTTATGAAAATTTATTACTTTTCATCTTGAACCCCACTTGGGAAAAGGGACAAAGTTTCTCTTCAAATTATAACTCACAAAGCTACTGCAATTCTATATGCACATCATATTGATTAATAACAGTGAAAAGAAGCTCTGCCTTCAACTTGGCACGATTCTATCTTCAGGGAATCATCAGGTTATCAGGAGATGTGCAGTTCCGTGCTGGTAACATAGACCACTGTGCTCAATTTTGGGATTTGACAAACTAAAGTTTATTCAGTAGGCTTTGGCTAATTTCCTTTGGGAAATCAGCTCAGTAAAATCCATAGATAGTGCTCGATTTTTGACTTTTAAAAGGACAAATTCACAAAATTAACACTTTCCAAACCTCTTCATAACCAGGAACATATATAGGCATACACTTACACACCTACACGGTGTAGAAATCACTGGCAACTGTGTGACATAACCACTCCAAACTAAGGCAAAATTTAGGTCTTGACCAGAAGTCTAAATAGAGCTCATCAGTTACATAAAATATTGATTCCACATGTATAAACCTAATTAATCAATCAGTATTGTTTGTGGCACATTTAGGGAAAGGTGTGCTATCAAAAGTATAATTTGGGAAGGAACAGGAGACAAAACTGATTGTTTAAAATCATTAAAAAGTCTTGTTGGGTCCACTTTTTAAAATGATGTGAGCTTTATTAATATGTTGGCACCAATGTTTCCATTTACGACTGTACTCTATCTAACTGAAATAAATTTTAAAAAAAAGACAGTCTGTAGTTATAATTTATTTTTTAAAGATTTATTTATTTATTTTAGAGAGAGAGAGGGAGAGAGAGACAGAGTGGAGGGGAAAGGGCAGAGGGAAAGGAAGAGAGAATCTCAGCAGACTCCCTGCTGTGCTTGGAGCTCACCCTGAGATCATGACCAGTCTATCATGACTGAAGGTAGAGTCCTACACTCCACCTACCAAACCACCCAGGAACCCCTGTAGTTATAATTTCAACAGCACCTCCTTAACTTCTTTTTTTTTTTTTTAACTTTTCTTCTTTTCCTTCCTGTTTTCCTTCCTAAATTCAAGCTGATTAATAAAGTCACCTTTCTTACCTCTTCTTAGGTGTTTGGCACCCTACAAAGGCACTGAAGCATCCCTTTCAGCTAATGGAATATCTCTAGGCTCTGCATCTGAAAGACCCCTGCCACAAGATAGGGACAGCGGGCGGCTATGGGGGGGAGCCCATGGTAAACTTCCTATTGACTGATAACCGCTTATTTGCCTTTCTGTAACTGCCTTGCTGCAACGCATCCCACTCCCCTTCGGTCGACCAAGGTCGACCAACCGTCGCCTAGGTAACAGGGAAAGATAGTCAACCCCAACCTTGGG
>CM053606.1:50472527-50499926 GCA_028646535.1 Procyon lotor
AGCGGAGTCCCCACTGACTATGGGGCCTGACTTGGGGCTCAAACTCACAATGCTGACATCCTGACCTGAGCTGAAATTACGAGTCAGACACTTGAGTGACTGAGCCACCCAGGCACTATGATACATGCTTTTCCTTATGAATTCCTCAGTTAACCTTAGGTAAATGCACCAGGTAGGTTCTGTCATATAGAATAAGATTCTATATGGTTAAAGAAGTTACATAATGTTATGTAACAATTATGTTACATAATTGTTAATGGACCCAGGGACTGGTATGAAAGTCGGAATTCCAAACCCTACCTGTATGCCACTGAAATGCTGCATTCGCTTTTCTCACTTGTAAATGATAATAATGAAAATGCTTACTCACTGCAAAAACTAAATTAGGCCATATATGTTTAATCCTTGCTCTTAGAACTATAAAGCACCATCTGGATATTGATTTAATTTCTGAATTATTAGTATAGCTGTCATAACAAATGACCACAAATTTATTGGCTTAAAACCATATAAACTTATTATCTTACAGTGTAGGTCAGAAGTCCGGAAGAGGTCCATGATAACTAGAGTAAAGGTCCTCCAAAGATATTTGTGTCCTAATTTTTGGAGTCTGTGACTCTATTAGCTTTCACGGAAAAAGGGACTTTGCAAAAGTGCGAAGTACGTTGTGATAAAGACATTATGATGGAAGGTTCAGCCTAGTCATATGAGTCTTTAAGTATAGCATGTGGAAGAGTGGGTAAGTGAGATGTGACATGAGAAGTCACCACCACTGACTTTGAAGATGAAGGAAGTGGAACACGAGCCAAGGAAAGCTGTGTCCTCTAGAGGCTGGGAATGGCCCTCAGCTGACGGCAAAACGTTGATTCTCCTCTAGAACTAAAAAAAGAACGCAGCCTATCAATACTTTTCCTTTTAATCTGGTGAGACCAGTATCAGATTTCTGAACTACAGAAGTATAAAACAGAAGTGTTTTAAGCCACTAACTTTGTAGTGATTTGTTACAGCTACAATATAGAATTCATTCAGGGCCTCCTCAGACTATAGTTTAAGTGTCAGCAATGCAGGATTCCTTTCTGGAGGCTCATTTGTTCGTTCAGGTTGTTTGAGAGAATTAAGTTTCTTGCTACTCTGGTACCAAGAACCTCATTTCCTTGTTGGAAGGCCATTCCTAGCTTCTAGAGGTCCCCTCATTGCTTGCCTCATAGCCCATTCCTTCATCTTCCAAGCCAGCAAATGGTGAGGTAAGTCCTCTCTCACTTTGAATCTTCAGGGCTTCTTCTTCAGGTGCATCTCTCTGAAGGACTCTTCTGCCTTCCTCTCCTACTTTTAAGGACTCCTGTGCTTCAATTGAGTCCATCTGCCTAATCCAATATAATCTTCTCATCTTTAGTTCTTAACTTTAATCACATCTATGAAGTCTCTTTACCATGTAAGGTAACATAGTCCCAGTTTCCAGGGATTAGGACATGAATATCTCTGGGGCCATTATCCATCAACCACACTTGTTCAGTAAACTTGCAGTTATTTTGCATATACAAATTGTGATCTGCCTATAATTTTCAAAGACAGCAGGAAAAGAAAACGTGTGGTCAAACTGATAAAGTCGCTGAGTTCATTAATACTTCTGAAAAATATGAGTGAAGTTCAGAAAAATAAATTTAATTAAGACATTCTTTTGGAAGCAAATGCTTTTCAGGAGAACGCACTGCAAACCTAACAGGTAATGTGATTCGGGGAAGTGTTATTGGAGCACAGAAGTAGTGGGGTTTGAAGTAGCAATTAGAGGAAGGTGTATGGCAGGTAAAATCACGGAAGCCAGCTACTGAAATGATTGCAACGAGGGTTTCAGAAGCAAACAAAAATAACCAGTAAATAAAAAGCTCAGTATTTTGATTTGTTTTGTTACATATATATAATAGTCCACCAGACATTAATAAAGGGAAGTTCTTAAGTCAGCTCACAATCATTTCCTTCCTGCCTGCCTGGCTCCTTTCCTTCCATTAAAATGACATTATTTGTGCCAAGATCACTGACCAGTGAACAAAACTGTTTTCATTTCAAAGAGCTTATAATTTACAGTGGAAACAAAAATATAAGCAGGCAATTTCAGTAAAGTGATAAGTATATTTGGAGTAAATACAGATACTATGTTGTCATAATTGTGCTGGTATAACTTCAAGAAAAAATTTGAAAAATGTGCTCAGGCCAGAGCATTGATGTAGTGGAAGGCCTTGCATGCCTTTGAAAGAACATGTCTGCCCTTTAACTTAAAGAATAATTATAGTGCTATAAGTAAAAGAGTATAAGAAATCTGAATATTTTAAAATACTATATTTTAAAAAGAACTCTGGAATTCTGCTCCCAGTTACATTTAAGAATAAAGATTAAACCTACCTCCTAGCCATAAGCCACTAGAGAAATGGATAGAATATATAAAACAACTCGTTTCAGACACTGGACAACAGGCTGCACAAGACTGTGATCTCTGAAGCAAACAAGGTGAACCCTACAATTGCTATCCATAACTTTCTACCTAGAGGCAATTTTCACATCCCTGTGCCCCAGTGATATTGTTGACTTGAGCAAAGAAGGACTAAAGTCCGGCAGGCTATGGGGCCCAGGTGTAGTGGTGCAGAGTTCTAAAGAGAAGGAACACAAAGTGACAAAAAAACCAAACAAAGAAACAAACAAACAAACAAAAACTACAGAAACCTGCATGTGCTTCCTTGTCTTCACTGCAGACGAGTCTGTACGTGCAGAGGGAGAAATCCCAATATGTTGGGAAAAGAATAACTGGAGAATTCATAAGCTGAACAATTCCTAGAGCTTGAACAAGTTGAGGAGACATTTGATCTCTGAACAGAATGAGTGGACCTCTGTATTTATTCACTGGAAATTCCAGAAGGCTTATGTCTTAGTAGTGGGACTTAAAAAAAAAAAAGCTGGAGCAAAGACTCTTTTAGACCTGCTCTTTAAAGCTTAAAAACAGGGTTCAATGGACCAAAATTATCTCTAAATTATACAGCTTAATGTAAGAAAACGGAAGGACATTTTTAAAGAAATAAAACACACCCTAGACAACCAACAAGCTAACAACACAATGTTTAATATCCAGTTTAAAAAATTACTATGTATTCAAATAAGCAGGAAACTGTGAACAATAGGAGAAAAATCAGTCAATAGAAAGAGATCTAGAAGTGATAGAGATGATGGAACCATCAGACAAAGATGTTAAAATAACTCCCATTATAACTATGTTCAAGTATTTAAGGTAAAGTGTGAATATAATGAGGAAAGGAATGGAAAATAGAGAAAAAAATAATCTAGTGAAATTTCTTGACAGAAACACAAACTGTCTCAGATGAAATATTAATTGGCTAAAATTAACAGCAGATTAGACACTGAAGAAAAAATGTTTAAACTTAAAAGCCTAGTAAGAGTATTTAGTATATAGCCAACCTGATATATTACATCTGTAGAAAGAGATATAATTATTTTTCAGATTTATCTGAAAATATAACCCAGTTGACAACAGTACAACATCAGAATAAAAGTCTAAAATTGATTCTGAAAGCTTCAACCTTAAGAAGCTGGAAAAATAACAAAACCTAAAATGAATAGAGTTGTGAAAATAATAGTGAAAATTAATAAAGTTAAAAATGGACAATTGATAGATAGAATCAATGAAATCAAAAGCTACTCTCTCAAAAGATCACTGAGAAGGATAAAACAACCAGACTGATAAAAAACAAAAAGGAAGACCACATACATTACCAATAGCAGAGATGAAAAAGAGGACATTACTATATTTATAAGAAAAACTGAAAGGCTACTAAATAAATATTAAGAAGGAAACTGCCAGGGTGCCTGGGTGGCTCAGTTGGTTAAACATCTGACTTTGACTCAGGTTATGATCTCAGGGTCCTGGGATCAAGCCCCGCATCTGGCTCCCTGCTCAGTGGGGAGCCTGCTTCTCCTTCAGCCTCTGCCCCTTCCCCTACTCTTGTGCTCTCTCTCTCTCTCAAATAAATAAAACAAATCTTAAAAAAAAAAAAAGAAGAAAAACTGCCTAACATTTAACTCAAGAATTTAGATGACATGGGCAAATTCCCTGGAAGACATGAATCTTCCAACTGATTTGAAAGAAAAGGTAAAATCTCAATATGCAATATACATTCAATGAAAAGAAACTGAATTTGTAATTTAAAAAATTGCCAGAAAGAAAACTTCAAGATCATGTTTATTAAGATTTTAGGAAGGAAATAATACCACATATACAAAGTTTTTCTGGAAATTAAGGAGGGGGAAATTCCCCCAATTCATTTTATGAGGCTAGCATTTTCCTTAATATCAAACTAAAGATGCCAAAACCAAACCAAACCAAAACAAAACAAAAAATCTTATAAACATAGACAAAAATATTGTGACAAAAACTTAGTAAACAAATCCAGTAATACTTAAAATGATAATACACCATGACCAAATGTGGTTTATCCCAGGATTGAAAGGCTGGCTGTACAACTAAAAAAAATTAAACAATGTAATTCACTATATTAAGAACAACAACAAAAATATACAAGTATCTCTAGATAAATCATTGAAAAAATTCAATATTCATTCAAGATAATAAGTTTCAGGAAACTGAGAATTGTATGGTACTTTCTCAACCTGATGAAAATTTTTATGAAAACCCTATATCCGACCTCATATTTAATGATGTAAGGAAAAACAGTGTCTCATTCAAGGTGGAGGATCAAGGCAAGACAAGGCAAGACTATCCACTCTGACCCCTATCTCACATCTTATACCTAAAGTAACCCAGCAATCACCATTGACCTAAATGAGAATCACCAAACTATAAATATTCTAGAAGAAAACAAAGGAGAGAATCTTTATGACCTTTACTTGGCCTAAGAGTTCTTAGATATGACACCAGGAGCACAAGCCATTAAAGAAGATACTGATAAACTGGATTTCATCAAAAGTAAACAATTTTTGCTGTGCAAAAAGCATCATTAATTAATGGCAAGCCACGTAATGGGTGAAAACTTTGTAAATTCCATATTAGACAGAGGACTTATATCCAAAATATATAGGAGCTCTCGAAATTCAGTAAAAGCATACAACCTAATAAAGAAATGGGCAAAAAATTTAAACACAATTTATTAAATAAAAATACTTAGATAGTAAATAGGCATGTCAAAAGATAATGAACAGAATTAGTCATTAAGAATATTAGGGAAAAAATCAAAATGAGATTCTGCTGTATATATATTGGAATGGCTAACACAAGCAAACAAAAGTGGATTAGTGCTAGCAGGAAACAGAGCATCTCTAGCTCTCCTACATTGCTGGTGGGAATGTGAAATGATACAGTCCTTCTGGAAAATAGTTTACCAGTGTATTTACCATGTTACCTAGTAATCTCACTCCTAGAAAAATGCACACAAATGCCTGTATACAAATATTTATATCATTATTTTAAGCTTTTTAAAATTTATTTGAGAGAGAAAGAGAGCATGCATGAGTGGGGAGACAGAGAATCTCAAGTGTCTTGGTGCTGAGCACAGGGCCCAACCTGGGGCTCCATCTCAGATCCCATGAGACCATGACCTGAGCCAAAACCAAGGGTCTGACACTCAACTAGCGGAATCACCCAGGTGCCCCTGTTTATATTAGTTTTATTGACAATTATTAAAAAGTGAAAATAAGCCAAATGTCACTTTAACCAGTAAACAATTAGTAAACAAATTAAATAGTAAACAAACTGTGGTAACTCCACATAATGCAATACCATTTGACAAAATTATTCACATATCCATAACTTGGAGGGATCTCAAATTCATTTTACTAAATGAAAGATCCTAGATTAGAGGGCTACATGTATGGTTTCATGTAGAAGACATTTTGGAAACAGCAAAACGGTAGAGGTAACGGATAGATCAGTTCTTGCCAGGGGTTGGGGATGGGAGGCTGGTGGACTATTGAAGGGCAGCATGAAGGAATTTCTTAGAGAGATGGAACTGTTCTGTATCGTGACTGGGATGTGGATACATGAGGACTCATTTGTCATACCCACAGAATTTTATTCTACAAGAAGTGATTATTTGTGTAAATCTAAAGACAAAAGCATATTGGTAGACTACAACACATCCACTAAAATGGACAAATTTAAAAGATTTGCAATACCAAATACTGGTAAGGAGGTGGAGCATGTAGCACAGTTCTCTCTTACGAAGGCTCGTCAAAATCCCTGTTTTCCAGGGTGCCTGAGTGGCCCAGGGGGTTAAGCCTCTGCCTTCGGCTCAGGTCATGATCCCAGGGTCCTTGGATCGAGCCCCGCATTGGGCTCTTTGCTCGTCAGGGAGCCTGCTTCTCTCTCTCTCTCTCTCTCTCTCTCTCTTTTTCTGCCTGCCTGTGATCTCTCTTTCTCTGTCAAATAAATGAATAAAAATCTTTAAAAAAAAAAATCCCTGTTTTCCAGTGCTTTCAGTCCTACAGGGAAGGCGAGAATTTTAGAAGTGTTCTAATTTGGTTCTTGGTTAATCACATTTTAGAAGTTCCATAGAGGTGATGTGAATTACACCTCATTTTGCTATCTGTTGCCTTAGGATTTCAGCTGAAGGTTCCATTTTAGCACCTTTTATATTAGCTTTGTGACCTAGGGCTTTCTGTAAATAATATCCTCTCTACTCCAAGCTCTGGTCAGAGAATAGAACTTTGACTTCTTTGGTGTTTAATTATTATTACAAGTTCACATACAGAAATAGTATTTATAAAAGATTACTGAAGGAAATTCATTCATTTCTTTAGCTATTTAAAATTTTTCTTTTCAGAGTAAACTGGTACATTAAAAAGCTGTACACATGCACTACTTTATTTTGGTTCCTACTGTATTTCCTTTACCAAACCTTGCTTTGGTATTATCACACTAGTCTTCATTGAGAGATAATATAAGAAAGGCCATATGAAACTTCCTATTACATTTTTATCAGAAAAGTTACTGAGGTCCTGCTGTTATAATCAATGTATTGACTTTCTGAGGATCCATGGGAGAAATTCTTTGCACATCTCAGTACCAGGAAAAGCTCTGCTTCTGACGTCCTAATTTGCTTTGATATTATGATCCATGATCTTCTAAACTGTTTCTCTTTTTTCTAGGCTGCTAGGAAATTTAAAGTCAAGATAAAGGAAAATATACTTTTGATGTCTCTATGCTTAATGGTGTTTTGAAGATCATTAAGTAATATGTGGACAGATCAGGACATCATAAATAAGAATAGCCAAAGCTATTTGGAAAATAGCTATATTACATATAATGGAACAGAACTGTGTTAGAATCAAATAGATTAGACGATTTCCTGTTGGATATTACCATGGAGGCTTTGGACCTTATTTTGTGTGCAAGGAGAAATATTTGCTCAGCATACAGAAAACAAAGAAGCATGGTGTCTAATAGGAAGGCTATAATAATTTGGATACCACCTCAAGATCATCAAACAGCATTTAAGTGACTAAACATGGTGATGCTTCTAAGTCATTGAGCATCTTGAATAAGTAGATATATACCCACAGTTATTGCAAAATATATTCTTATGGATGGTCTTTTCAGAAAAGAAAAAAAGATATTTTATAACAATAACAGAGAAGGAAGTAATTAAGATTGCAGGCTACAGAGTAGATGCACTAGGTTTCAGTGATCTGGGTCAATTTTAACTTTTCTCAGGGTCAATTTTGTCATATTAACAAAGAAAACAATATTGACTTCATAAGGCTATTATGAGCACTGAATGTAAGAATATGTAAAAGACTGGGATGCTGGGTCCAAATTTTTAACTCAGTTGGTTAAACATCAGACTTTTGATTTCGGCCCAGGTAATGATCTCAAGGTTGTGAGATCTATCATCCCTTCATCAGGCTCCGTCCTGAGTGTGGAGACTACTTAAGATCTCTCTCTCTCCCTCTCCTCTTGTCCCTCCCACACGTCTCTGCTCCTCTCTAAATAAATAAATAAAAACAAAAGTTAAAATTAAAAAAAAAAGAATATGTATAAAGCCCTGCGCAAAATCCCAATAAAATTAAAATGGATATATATTTTTAAAATATTTTATTTTATTTATTTGAGAGAGAGAAGAGAGTGAGACAGAGAGCACAAGCTGGGGAAGCAACAGAGTGAGAGGGAGAAGCAGGCTCTCCACTGAGCAAGGAACCTGATGTGGGGCTTGATCCCAGGGCCCTGGGATCATGATCTGAGCTGAAGACAGACACTAAACCAACTGAGCCACCCAGGTGTCCCAAATGAATATTTTTATTGATAAAAATAAAATTGAAACTATGATGTATTATCCAGTGTGCATAGTGTTTGAATTTAAGAGGTAAGAATTATGTTGTCAGATCTCACAACATAATTTGATTTTGTTAACCAAAGCCTATAGAGCCAGAAAAGCAGTTCAATAGTTTAAAGAAAAAGACACGACACGCATGCCTATCTCTGTCAGGAAGGGATCTGATTCACTCAGCACTGTACCAACAGATCCTTTCTAACTGCCAGTAGGCAGTTTGGATTATGTGACTATTTTTCTGGCCTCTCTATATTTGGTGGTTTGAGATGCATTTTCCCTGGAAAACAAGTGATTCCTTTTGCAATGGCAAGTTTAGTCATTCTTTTTTCCTTCCAAAATTTAAACTGAAAAAAAAAAAAAAAGAAAGGAAAGGAAAGTGAGATAACATACTGTACTTTATGCTGCCTAAGAACTGCTCCTCTTTCTCCTTCCCAGCCCTACCCCTAACACAATACTTTCTTCAAGAGGGTAAATTACAAAAAAGGAATGTTTGCAAAGGAACTGGCTGTTACTATTTATGGTTGTTTGAAACTAGGTTCTGCTCTGACCGGGTTGAATCCATTTCTTGCTATGTATTATTTACAGTTCTATGAACAGAGCCATATGTTACTGGCCTGTACCACATGAAACCTCTATTATGTTCCATTTGAAAGTATTGTAACTTACCTGAATGAACTCGTCAACATATGCTATAGTCTAATAAAACTATCTTCTCCAAGTGACAATAGCGGCAGTTACAGAAGATTCAACTGAGTATCAGGAAATATGGCTAACACTTCCACTGTGCCTGTAACTCATTGTATGGCTTTATCTATATGTCCCTCAACAGATGTGTTCCTTATTTTTGCATCTGCAAAACAGGAATTATTTTGTTCCTAGAATCACTCTTGTTGAGTGAACTCCAGTTACAGACACTCTTCTTTTCTGTCATGTGAAACAGCCCAGTGCCTATGTAGGTCTGCAGAGCTAATTCTAATTACATGCCGTAACTGTCCTGTGTGTATATATATTTTTTAAATTTTCCATCAAGGCCAAAGACTCGATCTACCACTATTTTTTAAAGCTCTGCTTAATATGAAATAGTACTATCTTCCAGAAAAAAAAATAATTCTTCAATAAATGTTTTTAGCAAACATTGTTGAATATTATGGGCTGAATTGCGTAACCCCCAAAAGTCCTACATATGTTGACATCGTAACCAGCAGTGTTTCGGAACGTGACCCTATTTCAGATCGGGTCTTTAAAGCAGTGATTAAGTTAAAATGAAGGTACTTGAATCAATATCACTGGTGTCTTACAAAATGAGGAAATTGGACACAGACATGCTCAGAGAGAAGATGCTGTGAAGGCACTATGAGAAGACAGCCATCTACCAGGCAAGGAAAGGGACTGGAAATAGACCTGCCCTCAGACACCACAGAAGGAACCACCTCCCTCAACACCTTGATCTTGCAATAACCATTTCTGTTGGTTAAATCACATAGTCTGAGGTACTGTATTATGGCAGTCCTAGCAAACGAATATGGGTGGCATATGAAGCAGTAAAGTCAGATCTTGTCTGTTCGGGGACATCAATTATATTTAAAATGCTTGAAATTTGATGGATTGACTCTTATTATTGGTTGATTTTTCATTCCATTTTTTACAAATTCTAAATATTTGTTTCACTTATTTGTCCTCAAACAGGACATAAAGTATCATAGGATGTATATAAGGGCCTGTCATCTTTTTAAAACACTTGTGGCATGTAAAAAAAAAAAAAATCAAAGCAGTAATCCTTTCATTATTCTTTTTCTGTCCCTTTTATATGCTTCTCTCTAATCTATTCTTATACTCAATTCTCTTCCCAGTAAGCTAGGTATCCCTTTCTGTATGCTTAAGAGTCTGCCTATTTGTTCCAATCCCTTGATCTCTCTTACAGGACTTCATAAAAAAAAATCCATAAGATTTTCTGTTATGAGCAAAAAATTACTGCTTACCTCATATTTGGGTTGGTATTAGGAAAAGGGATAAAGTAAGAATTTGTGTTACAAGGTAACACAGAAAAGAATCTGAGGTAATAAAATTCTGCCACTGTCAAGGGAAAGAGGTCTAAAATCCTTTGTAGTTTTGCCCCAAACATGTCAAAACTTTGCTTTCAGCAAAAGTATTGTTTGGACCAGCCCTTCTTGAATGTGAACCAACATGAAGATATATAAGTTTTAATTAAGGGTCTGTTCTTAACTCCCTACTCTCTCTACAACCATTAACTTATAAAATTATAGAATTCAAATGTTCTGATTTATTAATACACAAAAATATTCATTACATTCTTTAATGTATGGAGAAATCCTTCTATCAACATTGCATTCCCTTATCTTTCCAACATTTCTGGAAAGACTAGATAGATCCCGCTATTTTTGAAATGTCAAGACCAAAGCGAGAAAGGCAGAAACTTTAGATGACTTAGGATTCAAAAAATTCTAGTTTTACAAAATATAATATCATGAACCCATAAGGGAGCATGTGCTCAATATGATGACAATATCTTATATCATGCCTATTGACCTAAGAAGAAAGCTAAGCTGAAAGGTCATTGCGATAAAGGTATGCAATGGGATACAATGATTCTCAATTCATTGATTATTAGATATTACTGTATGATTATATGAGAAATTAAGAAGAAAATGATAACTGCATTGAATAAAAAGTGAATGTATAGATGATAGACACTCAATAGCAATTAAATGGGTTTTTTAAAATAACAATGCAAGTTTTTCTATTGTACAACATTGGGACAGTATATGGAAGGATATATTAGTTGGTGATTGGAATATATAGTTTCAGTATAAGTGACACAATCTGTTAACCCTATCAATGCTACCTCTATGCAAAAGGAGGAAAATAAAACTCTTCTGAAGCCATAAATTCCTGTGTCTACATAGCTAAATCAGAGAGCAGTGTATAAATGATCCATGCATGTGCATGGGTGATGTGCTAATGGGCATCCAAAACTTTGCCATCCATCAAACCTATCCACTTCTGGCTTCCCTCATGTCTAAAGTTCCCATCATTATCAGTTATTCTTTTAGTTGAAGACATTTTTTCCCCTGGAAACTCTAGTTTAAATTGAAAACACTTAACTGAGAACCAAAACATATAAACATATCAGTACCTATTTCTTTAAGGGGCCTAGAGTCAAGTACTCACTCTACCACTCTGTAAGTCTAAACAAATTACCTGAGCTCATTTCAACAGCCATGGTTTTTGTCTTTGATACATCTGTCATGCCAAAGCAGCTACTAAAAGAGAAGGAGATATTGGGCAAAATATATAGAGGGGTGCCTTGGTGGCTTAGTCGGGTAAGTGTTTGCTTTCAGCTCAGGTCATGATTTCAGGGTTCTGAGATTGAGCCCCATGTGGGGAGCCTGCTTCTCCCTCTTTCCCTGTCCCGCCACCCCACTTGTGCTTTCTCTCTCAAGTAAATAAATAAAATCTCTTAAAAAAATAAAGTAGAATCAGGTTTGTTTGTTTCACAAAATCTACTAGATAGATGTTTTCATGACTCTCAAACATCCAGTTTTGTCATACTCTGCCAAAATGAGAGCATCATTATTCACAATTCTTGCTTCCAGTGAACTCATTCCCTGCAGGAAATCAACAGTTAAAACTATTACCTTTACTTAGAACAGTGAGGTCAATAGTCATTTCTTCAGAGAAAACAGCCGCTAGTACTGCAATAGCCTTCCAAATATAACAGGTGGAAGCAAGTCAGATTAGATAAAAGTGTTAATTTATTTATAGCACAACAGAGGAGAAATCACAGATGCAACAAGTTTGCACATTTAAACACAAATCATTGACCCTGCCAGAGATTTAGGAAAGTAGATTTATTTCACAAGCTATGAAAAGAATTTTACTAAAAAACCATGCGTGCTTGGCAACTTTTCTTCCCTGAAGATTTCTGGTATTCACGTCACTTTTCTTTTTTAAAACTTATAGAAAGTTTATTCCCTTGTTTTAGAGTCTCAAAATATAGTCTGAGGAAAACATGTCTTCAGCTGATGATGGAGGTCATTTGCAGAAATATTCCATAAGTCATACAGAATGCTTTCAAAGGGAGCATTCAGTGGCATTAAGTCATTCAGTAAACACTTAATTGACAAAACATTCTCTGCCAGCCATTACTCTAAGAGCTGGGAATATAAAGATGAACAAGATACTTAACATTACTGTTTCTGTTGGACTTTCAGTCTATCAAGGTATAACAAATGAAAGAAAAAAGTGAATACAGACGAGAATACTAGATAATTTATACATGATGAGCATGGAATTAAAATAGAGCAAGATTTCTGAAATTTCTGTTATTTGGGTCCATAAGATTCCTTGTGTGGGAAGGTGCTGTCCTGTACACTGGAAGATGATTCGAGCTTCCCTGGCCTCTAGCTACTAGATACCCTATCTCCGGTGTTTTCCCACACATTTCCAAATGTCCCTTGGGGGGCCATGTTGTCTTCAGTTGAGAACCACGGAAGTAAACTGACATGATAGTGACTGCCTAGTCACTGGATGAATGGGATTTGATGGTCCTGAAAGGCCATTTAAGCTGAGACTTGAACATCAACATAGGAGCCATCCACGTAAAGCCTCAGGAGAGAATGATCCAGGCAATGGGAATGGTTAGCGCAATAGCTCAAAGGCAGGAACAAGAAGGGGCAGGTTTGAGGGGCAGACAGAAAGAATGCCAATAAGGGGAAGAGAAATAGGAGATGAGAATGGAGAGTAGAAGTGAGTTCACATATGGTTTTCCTACAAGTAGTTTTTATTTTATTCTAAGTATAGTGAGGGGCGATTGGAGGGTTTTTATCGGTGAAGTGATGATATTAGCTGACTGAGGTTTAAAATAATCTCTCTGGCTTCTCTCTGGAAAATGAATTGAGGGGTCATAAGTAAAAGATGGAAGACTACTTAGGAAGTAACAAAAGCAGAAACAGAGGTGATAATGGTTTCCATTATTTGCAAACATGATTTTTTTTAAAAAATAAGACTAGTTATAGAAGCATGATCAACATTTACACAGTTTATATGATTGTTCTCATACCCTTTTTGCGCTTAGACCAATTCTTCTCTTTCTTATCTTCAGACATACAATAAATTATTCTATTTTCATAAATATTACATATGATTAATTTTCCATTCATTTTTTTATAAAACAATTATTTTATTAATTATTTACTGAATAAAATGAAGCTACATTAAGAGATTTAAGAAATAAAATACAATCTCTGTCTTTAGGAGATAACTTTTCACTAGTATAATGTTTCAACGATAATACATTATTTGTTTCCCACAGTCAGAAAGATCTTTTAGAATTTGCTTATCTTGTCTGTATGACAACAAAGAATAATGGGAATAAAAGGACATTAAAGTTAGATAGAAGTATTTTTTTTAAATAGCCTTGGGCAAATATTTTTAAAAATGCTTGATTGATTGATTGATTGATTGATTTAAAGATTTTATTTATTTAGTTGACAGACAGAGAGAGAAAACAAGTAGGCAGAGAGGCAGGCAGAGAGAGAGAGGGGAAAGCAGACTCCCCGCTAAGCAGAGAGCCCGATGTGGGGGCTCCATCCCAGGACCCTGAGATCATGACCTGAGGGGAAGGCAGAGGCTTTAACCCACTGAGCCACACAGGCGCCCTATTTAATTAACTATAAAACACAGGAACTATGTATTTTGCATGGTATTGTATCAATTATGAGAAAAAATTTGGTCATCTAATGCAATTTTTAAATTTTTAACAGCTTTATTGAGGTATAACTGTCATAATAAATTGCATACATTTAAATAGAATTGTATATGTTTCAACATATGAATACACCCTCTAAACCATCACTACAATCAAGATAATGAACATATCCATTACCTTCAAAAATTGCATCTTGAACCTCTGTAATCCAGCTCTCCCTGCCCCCTGGACTCCCATATCCAGGCAACCACGACTTCTTAGGTCAGCGTACATTAGTCTATATTTCCTAGTATTCTATATAAATGAAATCATACTCTTACTTGTATAGTTTCTGACAAAAAATCTGCTGTCCTTGTCTTTGTTCCTCAATTTATACTGTATCTTTTTTTTCTCTGGCTGCTATTAAGATTTTTCTTTTTGCTGTTTTGTTTTTTTTAAAGATTTCATTTATTTATTTGTCAGAGAGAGAGAGAGCACAAGCAGGCAGAGAGGCAGGCAGAGGCAGAGGGAGAAGCAGGCTCCCCGCCGAGCAAGGAGCCCGATGTGGGACTCGATCCCAGGACTCTGGGATCATGACCTGAGCCGAAGGCAGCTGCATAACCAACTGAGCCACCCAGGTGTCCCTCTTTTTGCTGTTTTTTAGCAATTTGTTTATGATGTGCCTTGGTGTAGTTATTTATTTTCATCTCTTTTGGGTTTTGATTTCACTGAACTTTGGTCTCTGGGTGTGGTATCATAGAAAGATCTTTATCTCGGTTCCTAGAGCAGAGTTCCTAAAACTTTGGAACTTCCTGAGTGATACAGATGACAGGAGCATATTTTGTTCTAATGAACTGACTCTTGGTGGGCCCCTAGATTTCTTCAGGATGGGAGCTGGTCATCAGAAAGTCCACAAATTGATTAGAAGTTTGGAACTTTTCATTCTATCCCCCAACACCATCTCCCCAGGACACAGGTGCTGGAAATTGAATTAATCATCAATGGCCAATGATTTAATCAACCACAGCAACATAATGAGAATTCCATGAAAACCCCCAAATGATGCAGTTTAGAGAGCTTCCAGGGAAGTGAAGGCATCCATATGCTGAAAGGATGGCATATACTCAACTCCAGGGGAACAGAAGCTCCTATGCTCCGGATCCTTTTGGATCAGGCCCAATGTACCTCTTTATCTGGCTGTTCATTTGTATCCTCTATAACAAACCAGTAAATATAAGTGTAGTTCCTCTCTAAATTTTGCAAGTTGTTCTATCAAATTGTTGAATCCAAGCGCATTAGAACCCCCAATTATAGCCAGTCATTCAGAAGTACTGGCGGCTTCAGATTTGTGATTGGTGTCTGCAATTGTGGGGGGAGGGGGAGGGGGAGAGGGAGTTTTCTGAGAATGAGCCTTTAACTGCTATGAGCTGACCCTAACTACAGGTCAACAGTGACAGAAACGCACTGAATTGTTGAGCATCCCATAAGAACTGGAGAAGTGGTGTTGGTCAAAACACCATTCTTTGATGTCAGGGGAAAATAAACTTCTAAGTTTACAGTTTTCACCAAATTCAGAACATTTTCCCTAAGGTTCTCAGTCTCTTAAAAATTATCCTTCTCTCCTCTCCTTTGGGGAAATCTAGTTACATAAAGATTAGGCTGTTCAAAGTTGTCCCACAGTTTATTGGCCCTATGTTCATATTAAGAATTCTCTTTTCCCTGTTTCATTTTGGATAGTTTCTGTAGCTATATATTAAATTATATACGTGCTTTCTTATAAAATCTAATCTACTTTTAATTGCATCTAGTGTTTGTTTTTTCTTTTTCTGCATGACACATTGTAGCTTTAGTCTTTAGAAGTTTTTTCTTTAGATTCCTTTCTTTAGATTCCTTTGAGAAATGTGGATAAATAGAATGCTTTCCATGTCTCAACTTTTTACACATATGGAATACATATGTGGTTTAATGAATATTTGGGAATTCTAACATTTGTGTCAGATCATGTTGATTAACTGATTTATCTTCTCATTTTGGGTTATAGTTTTCTGCTTGTTTGTATGCGTGGTGATTTTTCACCGAGGAACATACACTGTCGATTTTACTTAATCGATTAGTGGATACTTTTGTATTTCTATAACTATTCTTGAGGCTTGTCCTTGGATGCATTTAAGTTAATTGAAAACATTTTGATTTTTTCTAGTCTTACTTTTAAGATTTTTTAGGTGGGATTGGCAAGTGCTCTGTCTAGGGTGAACTATTCCTCCTATTCCAGGCCCTGTTACCTTTTATTCTTTTGGATGATTCTTTGCCCAGCCTGTACTCAAAAATCTATTGATCTCGAGTTTCCCCCTACTCTCTCTCTCCTTCCTTCCCTCCCTTTCTCCCTTCCTGTCCTCCTTCTTCCCTGCCTCCACCTCCCTCTTTCCTTTTTCAGGTTCCTGCTTTAGGGTACCCTGTCCTGTTGAATCTCACCATCTTTCTTTACCTGGACCCCACTTCATCTTCTCACCTCTGTGTACAAGTCACACTCTGCTTAGGTTTCCCTTCCCTATCCCACGGACTAGTTACCAACTCAAAGCAGTAAGCTGGGGCAACTGTAAGGCTTTCCTCATTTATTTTTTGTCTCTGAGGAATCACCATTCTTGATTGCCCAATGTTCAGCATCTTCCAAACTGTTGTTTCATTTATTTTGCCATTTTTTGGGTATGTCTTGGAGACAGGAAATCTGGTGTCTATTACTTCTTAACTGGAAATAGAAGTCAGGATGTTTTCAAAAGATTTGGCTCACAGAAGGATCTCAACAAGTGATAACAGCTGAAATTTAATATGCATCAAACTTTTATACTTGGTCTTCTAGATGTACAAGGACTTATACTAAGTTCTTTATGTGCATGGTATTCCCTACCACTCATTTCAGACATTTCTATTTTATGGGAGGTTTTATGGGTATAGATCTCTCACCTTGATACTTCTTTGAGTATAGCCTTAGGATTTAGATTTCATCTCTACTGATGAAGGTTGAGAAAATGGGTTAAATACATTATCACCAGTTAATTCTATGACCCTTTTTGTTTTCTACACTAATCCTTGATTTTGAGCATGGAACATCACAAGTGAAGAGAATATGTTGAACTTCAAGATTAATCATTTTCTATTTTAAGTAACTGTATCTTCAAAATAAAACAAACAGACTGTTCAAAACACAACGTTAGTTTTCTCAGAATCTCTAGAGAATTTATTTGTAAAGTCCACTATCAGGAAATCTCTGTAGGTGGGGCTTTGTTGCTCTTGCTCTTACTCGGTTTGGGAATACTCTGAGGGATCTACACTTGCCATCCTTTTCTCCCTCTTTGTTTTCCTTTGCTATACTTCTTAATCTGTCTTGGGTCCAGCATAGCTTCTGGTATTTGTTTTGAAGTCTGAAGCTTGGGTAAGAGAATATCCCAGTGCCACTACAGCTCCTCAGTGAGAGAAGAATTGACTTTATCTGCTCAGCATCCATCTACTTCTATAAGTAGCATTTGCTCTTGTGTCTCTGGCTGAAAAAAAAAATGAATAAATATGCTTTCTTCAGCAAGTGGACTGAAGAACTGATCATAGATAGTTGCTTGGTACTGATTCTTGCAACGGATGTTGAATGGCAAATGGCTGCTGTTGTGAGTTATTTGAGTTAGTATTTAGAAAACTTTTAGAATACTTACATGATCCTATTGAAGTACAGCTGTTACTGTCAAATATTAGCTGGGATCTTTAGCTGGGATCGTTGTTGTTGTTTTATTTCCTGTGAAATCCAGACTCTGAGAGTTTCTTTTATACTTTTTGCAAGTAATCCTAAAGTATGGATTTTTATCCCCATTCAGTTTTGGAGTAGGAGAAAGAGAAATTATGGTTTTTCTGATGTTCTCTTCTCATCCCACAAATACAATGATGTTTGGCTCCAAGGGTGCCACTGACCACTGTACTGGTCATTATTCTTTTTTTTCGAAGTGACAGAAATTCAGTTTAAACTAAACAGAAAAGGAAACTTATTGTCTGGTAACTGCAGTGTCCAAAGTTAAGGGCAGCAGCAGGAACTCAGACGTTTGTCATCAGAATTCACAAGATCTACATTTCTTGATAAGGTTTTCTCTTAGGTGGTTTTTACTCTTTGTGATAGTAAAGAGAGCCCCATAACCCAGATTTATATTGTCCTTAATGCCCTTACTCTCAGAAGGATACAGATCCTTTTTTTCCAGTACCCAATCAATTTGTCCCCCAAAGCTCTGATAAACCCTGGTGTGGTCACATGTCTGTCTCTGGAGCAGTTAGTCTAGCAAAGGGAATTAGGTAATAGGACTGTTGAAGCTTTCCTTCTATGCTCCTTCTGAGGAGACCCAGTGAAGCCAGCACACTCGAGCCACCTAGAACAATTCCTCCCGACAAATACTGACTTCTACTACCAGAAGAGAAAGAAAAAATGCTGGGTATACAAATGGAACAAATATCTACTCTTAGTGCCTCATACATGCTTCTGTGACATGTCTTACTCTATGTCACCTAAGCCCTAGTGTATAGCCAGAGTCCTCTTAGGTTCAAGGAATATGATATCTTTACTGTAGTCAGTGCAGGACTGAGAGTTATAACAGCAGCAAGGTGTTAGGCCTTCTGCCATCTTATTTATTTTTGTTCCTTATTAATTATAAATAGCTCTAACTAGGCACCATTTGTTATCTGAAGCTATATTTTATTTTCTGTATGCACTATGGGGAAACTGTCATTTGTTTCTCTATATTTCTATCCACTTCCTTTCAATTTCTTATCTAGAGAGTCTTCTATTTCTTGTAACTTATTTTGTTTTGATGTTAAAATTTTAAGGTCATTTCTCTTTTAAAAAAATATTTACTTGTCGGAGAGAGAGAGAGTGCTAGCAAAAGAGAGAGTGAGGGGAGGGTCAGAAAGAAAGAATCTTCAAGTTGATTTTGTGCTGAACAGGGAGCAAAATTCAGGGCTCAATCCGAGGACCCTGAGATCATGACCTGAGCCGAAACCAAAAGTCAGACCTTTAACCACCTGAGCCACATAAGCACACATAAGGTCATTACTAAGTGTAAATAAGTTTAATATGCCACATGGAGAGGTAAATAAATAATAACCATTTTGATTAAATATTACTAAAATGAATTCAGGATATGCCACAAGATCCATGAAAATGGTAAGCAGAATGGCTAATACTTTGATAAAGGATTTTGCTAATAGTCACACTACGGGCATTACGAATTTGCTAGGTTACTAATATATTGTTAGGCAATGAAGAAAAACATTCAAGAAAAATAGATAACACTCATCTAGCTCTCCAGGATACTGCAATCTGATTCAGAAGGTATACTGGCATTAAAAAAAGCACTAATATAAGAAAGAACAGTTATTTTGTGTGTGTTGCTGGGTAAGCATCACATATAATAGCAATTCATTTAGTGGAGCATTCTATCAAGTCTTTGAGAGAAAAGCAAGATTTGTACAGTCTGAAAAAACAATTTGCATTCATGGAGGGCATTTGCAGTCAGTGGCAAAGGTAAAAGGGTTCAGAGGTGAGAATAATCTTACTCTACATGGGGTAAGGAGTAGTCCTAAGTCTGCTTGAGCAATATGTTAGGTTTATGCTAAATAACAGTGAGAATGCCTGAGAACGGCTGGTGGGTATGAGACCTTATTCTTATAAAAAGTTGGGAAGCAACTTTACAGCCAGTATTAGATGTTAGAAAGAGGCAACAAAGCTTGACACAGAGTAGCTAAGTGGGGAGTCATGACTCTTACCCATTCACTATGAGGAGAGGTATATAAAAACCATGTAGTCAATTCAGCTTATAGGCTCCTGGTAAGAATCCCAAAGAGCAGGGGAAAAGCTCCCAGCCCAAGCAGGAAGACCATGACTAGCAGTTTGTAGACAGAAAGGAGGGCACTGACTGAAGTAGGTTGCTTGGATAGGCAAGGCTCCCAAGAGCCAGTGGAAGGTAGAATGTTGGTTCATTTCAATTCAATTCAACAAATACACAACTAGATTCTGGAAGGAGGAAACAAATAACTGGAGACATAAAGTGGTAAAACAACAGACTGGGGACCCTGGAAGAATGAGTTAAAAAGATGAGGACACAAGCAGTAGGACTGACCTTGCAATTGAGAAAACTATGGGTGAGGTTTATGTTTTTTATTTACTGTCCTTTAGGACTAGAATTGAAATGTGGATATGAGTAAAATGGAGGCCACTGACTTAACACAGGAGCACAGTTCTATATTCTGATTTTCTATCTTTTCTTATATGTTCTCAACAGATATTTTATTCATACACTTAAAAAAAAATCTTTCATCAGAATTAATACAGCTTTTTTCTCCACTTGATTTGAGAATAGACTTGACTGGCTGTGTGATTTTAGGCAACTTATTTAACTTCTCTGAAGTTCATTCTACTCCTCTATAAAATTGAAAACAATAATAACTGCTTAGAGTTTGGAGATTAAATGATATAAAATATAGCCTAGTAAACAGCACAAAGCTATACCAAGTTCATGTTCATTAATGCAAGTTTCCATCAGTTCTTCACCACTTCCTTTCTTCTTCTTGCTTTCACACCTTTGTTCAAATATCTTTTTCAGTGAGGCTACCCTGACCACCATATATATATATATATATTTATATTTATATTTATATTTATATATATGTACACACACACACACACACACACATACACACACACACATTTATTTTTTCCTGACCACCATATTTAAATTGCAACATCTTCCTGCTCCAGCATTCCCAATCCACTTTACTAAGCTTTACTTTATTCCCATTTAATTTGATCACTACATGACTTAATGTAATACACTACATAATTCATTAGTTATGATTTATTGTCCATCTTTCTTACTGAAATGGAAACTCTATGAAGAAAGAAGCTTTTGACTGTTTTGCTCACTACTCTATCCCAAGTTCTGGCACATGATAAGCTTGTAATAAATACTTATTTAATTAATTGAAATTAATTAATTAAATTGAATTAATTGAATTAATCAAGGTTGTATTTTTCAGAATTCTGAGAAATGTATATTAGCAACTTTACAGAACTCATTAAGAGATATGGTTAAAGAGTTTTGATAAGAAAGAATTAATTAATTTTTTCTTTGATTGGAAGATGATACTTATGAGTGAGAATTCAAAGCTAACTTTAAAATAAAATTGGATAAAAATCAAACAAAGTAATTTCAAATCTTTGTTAAATCTGGTAACTGGGATGGGTATCAGGAAGATGAAATTGGTGACAGATGCAAACCTTAATGCCAAGGGTAAAAAACAAAAAAAATGGTTTTTTTTTATAATAAGGAGATACAGACAACCCAGAGTAATTGATTAGAAAAACAACTCATGTGTATACAGTTTTCTGCACATAAATAAGTATTTTTTATAGTGTAAATAAGTATTATTTGGTCCAGTAAAGGGATAGACAATCAGAGCATCAGAGGGAGCAGCTGAAGTACTTAATTTTCACGCTGATCAAGGAGCAAATTGATAACAGCAGTAGTGAAGAAAGAAGAAATGATTTGGAAAAAGAGATAAAATTCAGAAAGTCTAGAAATGAGTTTACATGTGGAGCCTGCAACTCACCTTGAGGTGATAGTAATGATAACCATGACACAATAATAAACATACAAAACACAACAACCACGACAAAAAAACCCTCCCTCTAAACCCCAAAATTATTTTGGTTAAATTTACAAGTCTTTTTGCTTGACTAAGGTTTGTGAAAGACAGTTTCCCAGTCATATATGATGCATATTATTGTATAATTTCCTTGCACATATATAAATCTTATTTGAAAAGTTTATATGACTTTCCAAACTCTGAAAACACATTTTTGAAAAACATTTTAAATTCACTGCCACATTTTCCAAAATACTATCAAATACATAATTAACATCTATAATTATTTATGAAAATTCACAAAATGTAATTAAAAAATTCTTTCCAATATTCACAAACATCTGTTTTAATTTAGCTTTTGTAGCCAAATTGTTTGGCATTTAACTCTGAGTCTTCTTTATCCATCCCAACTAACAGATTTCATAGGTGCATATGCTGCTGGTATACAGAAGCTCTGATCTCTCCCTCTCTTTCTCTCAAAATGTCTGCGTGTCTGTGTGTCTCTGTGTGTGTGTACTTTTTATAAAGAAATGACCATAGAAAAGAAAGAAAGAGATCAATAGCAAGTAAGAAGTGGTTTCAGTTAGTTGTTATTAGGCTTTATATTCTATTTTTTCGAGTACGCATTGAGGCTCAGAAAGCAAGAGAAGAAAGCACTAATTTTTGTTCTTACATGGATTGTTCTTACATATTCTTACAAGTATTGGTTCTTACATGGATTTGTGATTTCAGCAATTTAATGAAAATAAGACCAAGGAGATCATTTTTATGAACAAGATGATAGAAGTCAGAAGAGTAAGTTCTATATGATGAATTTTATGTGGTATGTATTCTACAGCCTTTCTCCTCATTTTTTTAAACCAACATCTGACATATTTGTAGAACAAGATGTGTAGAACTGAATGCTGAGCCTTTTGAGGAACTCCCTCTGTTCAGGATGGCAGTACTATCAAATGGCCTGATCGCACAATGGTAGGACTCAACTCCCTTGATTAGCACTTGATTAGTAAGGAACACTTACTCTGATATCTCAAATCATACTTGCCAAAAAATATGTGAGTTCATTTTTTTAAAGCAGAGATAATATATAATGTAGATTTTATATATATATATATATTATATATATATACATATATATTATTTTCCTCCCATATACATATATATACACACACACACACACATTATACACACACACACACACACACACATACACATATATTACCATTAATGGAAGTATTGCTAATTAGAATTAATTTTATTTGGTAAAAACAATAATGCAAATGGGAAAGGCTAATTTCATCAGTAAGGACTGTAGAGATATGAGTTTCCTTTTTCTTTGTACAAATTTAATTTAAAAAGTACAATCAGTAAAGCAGGCAAAGCCAGATTTGCCTAAAATGATGGTTATTGTTATATTCCTTTGTAGGAGAAGATACAAGATTACCATGATGTTTTCATATATAGAATCTTCTGAAGACCAGTGCTTTCCTAGCACATAACCATTACATAAAACTAGTATAAAATTGTTGAAATCTAATTTTAAGGTGGTTTAAAGTTTTGAAGTAGTACTTCTATGAAAACTTGATATCTGCCCCCATTCACAAATGACCAAAGGGAAGGAAAAGGGTAGAATCAATAAGCATGATCACTCATTAGGCTGTTATTTACACTTTCATTGTGAAGATATTAATTAATTTAAATTAAAGCCTCCAGTTTTTATGACATTGGTGCTTATCAGCAATGAATGATAAAATATTTACATTTCATAAGTATAAATAAATTGAAGTTAACCTTGATTTTATATCAAAGTTCTGGGCTCAGTAAAAGTGTTCAATTTTATCCTCATCAATTACTACCTTTAATTTATTAGTGACACATTCAACATACATTATTGTCTTTTTTTCTAGCTTCCATGTTATACACTCGAAATATAAAGCACGAAAAAAGTGTTTGCTTAATTAATATGCTTGTTCTTCTATTATATTGCAGATGTTTTGTCTTTAGCCTAATACTTGGTAATTTTAGAAAGACGTGGGAGGAAAATTTAGTGTGACATTCTTTCACCAAAAAGCAAAAAAAATTTGGGTATCAATTGCATAAGATTGCATTTCATAGTTCTTTTTAAAGCTATTTGCATTGGCATTGGTAAAACAGTGTCTCCTGCTAGTTAGCGGCAAAGCTCTCTGAGGACACAGTGCCTTTAGATGAAATCAGGTTTGCTTTTCTGACACTTTTAAAGATTTGTCAATTTTGTATTATTAAAAATATGAATTTATATGACTAACACATAAACACTCAAGAATGCTGAATTTTCTCTTTATTCCTATTATTCCAGAAAGCACAGGGCAAATGAGAGACTGTAGTATTACATAATAAGTGTGTTGGGGGATTGGTAGGAGACCACAAAACATCCGCCATCAATAAAAATCCATTTAATACGAAGTTCTGCTGGTAGGATTACGGAGAAAATGTTTTTCTGTTTTCAAATAAGCTCAGGAAATATTGGATTAAATGGAAGAAACATATTTCCATATTTCTGGACTTTTTAAAGCCTTTACTGTTCTGACATGCACTGTGAATCTCTAAGACAGGTGTGCTCAGCTTTTCTCCAGTCAATATGGTCAAAGGACAGGTTTTGATTATTTTTTCCTACAGATCATCTACTGGAATGACTGCTCCAAAGAAAACACTTTAAGAAAGCTGCACAGTGTGCTGATTAGCTTCAGAGATTAGACAGAGACTGAAAAGGCAAGTGTATCTACATTTTAATACTCAAACATCTGATACACATGCTGCTCTTTGGAAGAAAAACATTGTCTTTGCAGAAAAATGATAAATACCAGTAAGGGTCTGAGGGTGGGTGGCATTCAGACTGTGTTTGTGGGAACACTTTGCAGATGTGCATTTTAGCATCCAAGTGGTCCCAGCCCTCCAGGGAGCTGGAATTATATATACTAGCCAAATGAAAAGAAGCACTTTCTTAGAAATTTTAGTCTACTTTTGAACTGCAGCTTACCCTGCTCCAAATATTCTCTTATTCACCACCATGCCTCCCGTTTGTTAAAACTGTAAATGTCACTTGCCCAGATTGAGTGGAAGTTAGTAAAGTAGATCTGATGCATTATTTATATTTCAACTTCCTATCACACTTTTGGCTGAAGAGCCCAAGGCTCTAAGAACTTTTCAATAAAGCAAAAATAATAGAACTTAGTCGGAAACTGAAGAAGTTAAGACGAGGAGAGTGAGGATGAGAGATGTAGGAAAACTTAGAGTAAATGCTGACAAATTATTCAGAGCTCTGTTTATTAAAATAGCAGAATATCAAGGGATAGTAATATACTAATATACCAAAATAAAATGACCCAGAATTAGATGTGTCTTCTAATTGTATGTATAGTATTCGTTCCAAGATGGCAGAACATGTCAATGACAGTTTCCTACGAACAAGAAACTGGAGGTCTCATATGTTCTCCACTCCCCCAACTATAGACAATGTATTATGCATTCCTCCCCGCTACGTTGAAACTTTCTAATTTTTAATCTTTCATAATTATATCTGGATAATCACATTACTTTTCACACTTTTCTGAGCTATTCATTAAAGATCCTAGCTTTTCTCCTATTACTGAGAGCCACTGATTCCCTTTCTGCAGTGTGGGAAGAGTGGGGCTGATGTCTTCCAAACATTACCAAGGACCCTGACGATGGGAGAGAGTATAGTATAGAGAAGTATTTGACTTTCCTCTCAGATTAAAAACTGTGTTATTTCACAAAAAGAGAGCAGGACTGGCAACTAGCAGCCGAAGAAATAAGAGATATAGACAGGTTTATTTAAACAGCTGGGGCTCTGAAAGCAGATGTCCTCACTTCAGGTCATATCCTTATCCTTTCCTAACTGGGTCACTTTGGGCAAGTCATCTAAGTTGGGTAACTTACACTAAACCAAGCTCCAATGTCCTTACCTGTAAAATAGGGATAATCATAGTATCTACCTCATAGAATTGTTGGAAGAATATATTGGCTTATTTTACATAAAGTGTTTTGAATATTGCCTAGCATATAGTAATAGCTTAATAAATAATTACTGCCATTATTTTTATTATTACAAACAATTTTTCTCCATTAATTATTCCCTTTCTTTCTTCTATAACAAGCTCTCCTCTGCACTGGCTTCTCCCGTTAGCTTGATTTCCCCAGTGTAAAAATAAGCGTCCCATGAATCATGCTCCCAACTTAATCTACCATCCCATCTTTCTCCTTCCCTTCCTGCCACAATTCATTAAAGCCTGGCTTCCCTCATTCCTCCCAAATGCAATCTGTCTTTAAACCTCTGTCATCTGACTCTTACTGGTAGGGTACCACTGAAGGAGCTTTCACTAAATTCATCTGTGACCTCCTACTCTTAAATGCGGTGAGCCCATGCACAGTCTTGCCATCTTTGCCTTTGATAAACTTAAATTCTTCTCCTTGTCATAGAAACCTGTTCCTCTTCAGGCACTTAACTAGTTCTTCCCTCTGTTTGCCACTTGATTATAATTGTTTCCCTAAACCTCTACCCTCAGCACCTTTAAGCTCAATCCACATACTTTCTACTTGGGAATATTTTTTACTCTTTAAGTTCTATCTTGCTAACTTCCAAATTTTCTTGACTAGATGTAGGCTATTTCTTGATTTTCAGCTACCAATTACATTGACATTTTCACATGGATGCCCCATCAGCACCTCCAGCTCAGCATGTATTTTCCCATTTCTTGATTCTCTGATTCATCCATTATAATGCTGCCAGATTTAGTATTCATCTTTCAAACCACTCTTCAAATAGAACCTCCTGTACAGAGTCTTCTAAGAGCTGAGTAAAATTTTATTGGTATTCTAATCTTTGGGTCTCTTTCTTATTTATAGTTATTTTTACCCATACATCAATTTTAACCCACCACTAACTGTAAGCTGTTGAGAGCCCAACATATCACTATAATTATCAAAGTACTTAAAAAATGACAGGATGAACAAAAAATATGATATTTAATGAATAGGCTGTTGAATTGGATGACTGAATGTAAAGTAAGACATTACCTCTTGAAATGGTAAAAGAGATGTAGTGATTACATGATTTGTACAAAAACATATGAGCATAGTACAATTATGGATGTTGAAGTAGAAGATTCTAACCATTATGATAAGAACTTCTAAAATGAATATTTGTATATATATTTTATGTATAGTATGTATACATATAATTAAGTTTATAAAATGTTAGAGTATATAATTAATTATACACATATGTAATTAAATATGTGCAATATATAACATATATTTTGCATGGTATTTCAGCTATGCCATCACCTGTGCTATTTTTGTGATGATCGGTACCAGAAGGCAACAACCGAAGATGATTCATCCTAGAATAATATTATGTGCTCAAGGGCATTTATGAAAAAAATTATTTTTAAATTGTTACATATGAATCAAAGAGCTAGGAAGGACTGAGAAAGTCATCTACTTTATACCTCTGCCTCAGGGTTTAAAGTTTTTACATTCTATTGAAACGATCAATTAATATTCAGGGAAAGAGAATGCCTATCAAGTTCCTGACAATGTGCTTCACAATGTCCCTAGATTTTTATTGTTTCAATATTTTCATCATTTTCAGTGTAAAATGCTCAAAATTATCAGGGA
>CM053606.1:50500026-50555868 GCA_028646535.1 Procyon lotor
GTGCTTTTGTACGCGTACAGAGATTATAAAAATGTAAGCAATACATTTGGTTTTAAATATCTATTTTGCAGTTCACCATTAAATTATCATCAAAATGCACTTTTTCCCTCTAAGTTTAAGCAGCAGTATTGCTGCTTAAATCATAATGCCTTGCAATAATCAGTAATTCATAAATTATTTTGTAATTGGCACAGAGTACAGTTTCTAGAAAAGGAACGTTTCCTGTCTGAGCCTCTTAGAGTTGTTCAAATGGTAGTCATCTGATGGTTGCCTCTAGGACACAGTTTGAATAGAATCAAAAAGTCCTTCCTAGACCAAAATTTCTACAGATTATGTGACAATCAGGAACCTCGGCTATAATCAGTCCTTCAGGTTAATGCCTTCGAGTTTCTGGAATAATAGGAAAACTAAGTATTTGCCGGAGAATCAAATGCATTTTTAGACATGCTGAAAAAGAAAAAATGTGGATAACTATCTGCCTCTTTCACAATTAAGAAAAGCAAAATTCTGCAATTCTATTCCAACCAAACTAAAAATGTCAAGTGGTATTTAACAACACGAAGGCACATTTTGGATGGGCTCTGTGAGAGGAGACTGGAAGGAACACTTGAGAATTCAATGCAGTAAAGTTGGGTGCTTCCTAAAATTGTTCTCTAATATCTGGAGGAGAAGAAATCAGAAACCATTCATGCATGTTTTAAGGGGAAAAAAAAAGAAAATGTGAAAAAGTCTTTCAGCTATAATAAACTCCAAGCAAAAGAAGAGATGTAACCTGAATTTTAAAATAAATCTTTTTGATTTTTCAACTTATGAAAAAGGATATGAAACAGGCTCAACCATATTACATCCCAAAATGTCTGTTAAAGTGTGACCTTTTACTCAACTAGTTTTTCAACAGTTCTAGAATTACAAATTCAGGTTTTGATTTTTCTACATATTTCATATTTAAACACCTCTGGGAAGGAGGTAAGAAAATAACCTTTTTTTCTTGTACAAGAACACTAATGCCACCTGAAGGCCTAGGTCTTAGTTCTTTTTATGCCTTAAAAATGGAGATTAAAGGTATGGAAATGTTACTGCTACCATAACAAAAAAGAAGAAGAAGAAGAAGGAGGAGGAGGAGGAGGAGGAGGAGGAGGAGGAGGAGGAGGAGGAGGAGGAGGAGGAGGAGGAGGAGAAGAAGAAGAAGAAGAAGAAGAAGAAGAAGAAGAAGAAGAAGAAGAAGAAGAAGAAGAAGAAGAAGAAGAAGAAGAAGGAGAAGAAGAAGTAATGAATAGGAGAACCCCCTCACTATGTATTGGTCATTTATCTTGACATTAGTTTCCAGAATTCTTCGGTATAAACATGACAAAGAAATTCAATAGTCAAAGATATTTTATACCTTTTTACTCTTAACCTTTTCAGGAAAAAGAAAGTTAAAAAAAAAAAGCTACCTAATTTTTTTACACTGCTGTTTATGATGAAGATAAAAGTTGGATTTAATAGCTTCCTCCACAAGTAATACTCCTTTGTCATTCCTGACCCATTTGGGGCATTTCTCTGGCTCTCTGGTAAACTTTCCATATGGCTGTCAGAGGTTACAGTCTACTTAGGTGACCAAGACTCTGCCCAGAGACAATGCTTGCAACTTCTATCAGATGGCTGTCCCATCTATCTAAATAGCTATGGAGGGAGGAGACCATCCTGGAGTAGACTTTTTATCAACCCTCGTCCCTTTCTGGGTTATTACTATCCCATCTATTTTCCTCTGAAGTAGACCTCTAAAAAACCTCCTGACCTCACTTGTGCTCCATGCAAAGCCTTTTATGAACCCCAGGATTTTTAAAAAATTATTGGCAATTCATAGAATTGCATGATATGAGTTCTCTATTTTCTTTATTCAATTCAAATTATCTCTAAAAAACACACAGAAATAAACCTCAAATTATAACTTCTTTGTTTATTATTAAGGACAACTTAACAAAAAACACACAGATCAAAAAGATCAAAACCCAAAAATCAAAAACCAAAACCAAAACCCTCTTGATATTTCCCTCATAGTCTACTTTGGTTCAATCAACCCTTTGTTCCAGTGAACTCTACGAACATCTCAAATAAAAGTTTACTTTTTTTTGTGAGCTTCACAAAATCAGGAAATTGAATTATTCAATAAAAATTTTACCAAACACATATTAAGTTCTAGGTGACAGGTGTAGAGGAGTGAAACAAAAGGATAAAAATCGCTGCCTTTGTGGATGTCAATAGATTTTTGTCTTCCTGCTTCCATATCCCTATGGATTATATCTCTGTAAAGGATGATTCCACTTATGTTATTTCATTGCTCAAAATATTTAATGGCTTTCAAATTTTTGCCAAATGAAAAATAAAATCTAAGATCCCTACCATTTGTCCTAAGTATCCTCATGCTGTTCCCCAAACAAGCTTTGCATATTAGCACTCCAGAGGCTCCCTGTTCTCCCATGATCTCCACTACAGGGTGATTACTACCAAGTTCAAGTACCTCATGATATCAGAATTAAACTTGTCCCATCTTGGTATGGTCTATCTCATTTGGGACCTACCTAGAATTTTTTTCATTATTTCTCTTAAGAAATGTACACCATTAATTTCTATAATACAGCCATTCATTGCCTTGTCTTCCCAAAGCATTGTAAACTTTTGAAGGCAGTTAATATGTGTTGTTTAATCTCTCAACCATTCTTCACCATTTGGGCTTCTAAAAGAGCATGAAATATAAATAGTTCTCAATAAACTGTAAATGAATTACTCTGCTATTGCTATGTAATATTTGTATTATTCTTTCGGTTTGCAACTTTAAGCCATATATGGATTTTAGATATAGAGATAATATAAGTATGATTTAAGATAGGAATATACACAAGCAATGGAATTATATATCTAGTCCCCTAAAAATTATGAAGTCTAATTTCCCTCAGGAAAAACCCATGTCCTAGGAAAAAGGTCGGGACTAAAGGAATCAAAATGAGCTTATTCATGTCTCAAAGATGCTTCCTGGAGCAATAGCAGAGGCGCTTGCCTGCTATACACAGGAAAATAAAATAAATGCTTGACTGACTGAGACTTAGATTTAGTGGCAATTTATAAGATATATCACTTCACATTAGCCACTGCAAATCTCAAGGAACCACATCTTTGGTTCCTTCTGGAACCAGGAGGCAGGCATATTTTATTATTATCCTTGCATTACCTTCATAATAAAGTAATGGGGATATTTTAAATAATAATCCTGTCATCAAGTTAGGCCATTGGACATTTCAGAGTTGACAAGTGAAATAGATTTTCAGGCATTATTTGGTAAGGCCACTGCTCCACTTTAGTATGACTCAGTGTCCTAAAAGATACACCGTCAGAGGTTACCTCAAGTGCCCGATTTCCCTTCCGAAAATAGGAACTAAATTCCTCACATAGAGAATCTGAACTAATGATTTCTGCCATTTACTGTGTCCCAGTTAGGCACTCAACCACTTGATTTCATTTTATACCTCATTTCAGTATATTCACTATTACTCTAAGGAGGAGACACCCGAAATCCTGGGTTGGTCTGTTAATTCTCGGTATGAATCTCTTTTGGGCTGGAGTTTCAAAAACTGCAGTTGCAGAACATGGTATAAAGTTGCACAAAAATGAGGGCTCAGGAAATATCTACAAGCAGTGCAAAAATCATAGCAATGCCATGAGTATCACATTTGTGCTCATCATCTTTCACCACTATGAATCAGTCTGTTTTTAAGTCATATGGTAGCTGCTTCCACATATGACTCTAGCTTTCTATTTCAAAAGCAAATAATGTAGGGTATAGTTCTCACAGGTTCATTTTCTTGGGAAAACTCATTCGTCTCTCCATATATCCATTCATCCTTATAAGTATTTGTTGAGTACCTATTATACTCATTGCTTCTTAAATTAGGAACTATGGAAGATCAACTACGTAATGCAGAATTATCTTTCTCCAGGAGAGTAAGATGTAGTTGAATATGTGTGTGTGTGTATATATATATACACACATATAATCTGCTTGTATATATACATATATAATCTGCTTGTATATATATATATATATACAAATATATATATATATATATTTCGGCTCGGGTCATGATCTCAGGGTCCTGGGTTCGAGCCCCGCATCGGGCTCTCTGCTCGGCAGGAGCCTGCTTCCCTCTCTCTCTGCCTGCCTCTCTGCCTACTTGTGATCTCTCTCTGTCAAATAAATAAAATCTTTAAAAAAAAAAAAAATATATATATATATATAAAATATATATGTATATATGTATAAATATATATATAATTTATATGTATAAATATATATAATTATATATATATAATAATATATGTATAAATATATATATAATATATATGTATAAATATATAATATATATATAATTATATATATAATATAAATATATATAAATATATATATAAAATATATATATATATGTATATATATATATATATAAAATAACTTCTACAGAGGTTCAAATAGTACATGTAACCCTGGTAATTGCAGTTACCTAGTTTAGTCGGTGAAAGTTTGATTTGGATAGTTTTAAAATACAGGGTCATTGATTTCTTCAGCATGAGAACAATTTCAACTAAAATTTTTATAACCAGATCAGCCTCTTTGCTAACAAAGAATGTTATTCTCAACTAATGCTTGATATGTTGAATATGAAAATGTATTTCAGTGTGGTATTATTAAGAATAATCTCATCCATGTTCAAATGGAATATTATTTATAGACTCTCTTTTTTTAAATTTTATTTATTTGACACAGACTGAGAGAGAGGGAAAGAGAGAGAGAGATCACAAGTAGGCAGAGAGGCAGGCAGAGAGAGGGGGAAGCAGGCTCCCTGCTGAGCAGAGAGCCCGATGTGGGGCTTGATCCCAGGACCCTGAGATCATGACCTGAGCTGAAGGCAGAGGCTTTAACCCACTGAGCCACCCAGGTGCCCCTTATTTATAGACTCTCTTTAAATGACATTGCTCTCTCAGGTGCCCTACTCAGTGGCCCTAATAACCTGCCACATAGTTTTCAATGGGTCAGATCCTTCCCAGGGTCTCTGTTTGGGTGTGTCTGAAGATCCACTGGCAGTTGAAGAGCTCTGTTGCCTTGCTGAGCGTCTTTCTGCCTTGAAGCTGAGTATCATGCTTGAGTTTCTCATTTAGCTAATTGACACTTAGGTCTTATGAATTGAATTGTCCTCCCTTACATAATTGAAGCAGCAGAGTCTCCTCTTAGATCCTCTTTATTCAAGCATCATCTCTACACTGAAAATTACATATAAAATAATTCTATCTTTTCTGTTGAAAATTGGAGATATGATCTGTCTAGCAATTACTTAGCCCTCCCCTCTAGTTAATTCTGCTGGTGTCTTAGATGACTATAGCATTCATTATCAAAGAGTGATGCTGATGTATCTCAATATCTGAGGAGGCAGAGTTGTCAGCTAAGCTTAGGGAGATGACGTTTGGACCTTATTATTACTATTTTAAGCCTTGAACTACATATAAAGAATATAATCATGTATTTAATAATTATAAAGCTCCAAGTTCTAACTATTCTTCAGCCTTAACTTTTCCTTTGTAAAGGAAGAATAATAATAGAATGTTTATGATAATTAAATGAGATAAGGGTATAAAGTGCTTGGCAAATGCAGTATATAGTAAGTGCTCCATAAATTGTAGCAATGACGATAATAGTCTATGTAGGTTTAAAATATGTAAGTCAACATTAACTTCATGTATACATATCCATGACATGCAGCTTTAATGAGTGCCATACCTGCTCATCTTTCATCTCCATTTTTTAATACAGGGGTCAGAAAACACTTTCTATAAAGAGTCAGGTAGTACTTATATTTTCACGGGACATACTGTCTCTGTTGCAACCACTGAACTGTGCTGCTATCGCATGAAGGCAGCTATAAACAATATGTAAATGATGGGTATGCCTATGTTCCAATGGCATTTTATTTACAAGAAAAGTCAGCGGGCTGGATTTGGCAAGAGAGCTATATATATAGTTCCTTTGAACTATATATATAGTTCCTTGACTAATGTGGACTGAATATTTGTCAATCCACACATTCAAATGTTGAAGTCTAGTTCCTACTGTAATAGCATTTGGAAGTGGGGCCTTTGGAAAGTAATTAGGTCATGAGAGTGGAGCTCTCAAAAATGGACTTAGTGCCCTTATAAAAGAGACCCCATATAATACCAAAAACATGATCCATTAAACAAATAATTGCTAAGATGGACATCATTAAGATTAAAAACTTGCCCTGTGTGAAAGACAAAGTCAAGAGAATGAGAAGATAACATGAACTGGGAGAAAATACTTGTAAAAGACATATTAAAAAAGGACTATTATCCAAAATACATAAAGAACTCTTAAAACTGAACAATGTAAAAAAAAAAGAACAATTCAATTTAAAAAAAATGGGCTAAACATCTGAACAGAAAACTTACCAAATAAAATATACAGACGGCAAACAAGCATAGGAAAAAATGTCCCCTCATCTTTGGTACCTCATCAAGGAAATGCAAATTAAAACAACAATGAAATACCACTACACATCTACTCGAATGGCCAGAATCAGGAACACTGACAACACCAAATGGTAGCCAGGATATGGAACAAACTCATACATTGCTGGTACAAATTCAAAATGGTACAACCACTTTGCAAGACATTTTGGCAGCTTCTTACAAAACTAAAAATACTCTTACCATATGATCTAGCAATTGTGCCCCTTGGTAATTACCCAAAGGAGTTGAAAACTTATGTCTACACAAAAACCTGCACATGGATGTTTATAGTAACTTTATTCATAATTGCCCAAACTTGGAGGCAACAAAGATGTTCTTCAGTGGGTGAATGGATAAATAAACCATGGTACATCCAAACAAGGAATTATTATTCAGTTCTAAAAAGAAATGAGCTATTCAAGGCATGGAAAGACATGGAGGAAACCTAAATACATATTACTAAGTGAAAGAAACTGGTCTGAAAAGGCTATCTACTGTATGATTGTAACTATAATAATGCTGGAAAAGGCAAAACTAAGGGGACAATGTAAAGATCAGTGATTTTTCCAGGAGTAAAGGGAGGGTAGAGGAATGAAATAGCAGAGTAGAGAATTTTTAGAGCACGGTAAATACTCTATATAATATTATAATAATGGCTGTATGTCATTATACATTTGTCTAAACCCAGAGAATGTAAAAACCAAAAGTGAACTCTAAGGTAAACTATAGAGTTTGGGTGATATGGTGTCAAAGTCAGTTCATCCTTGGTAACAAACACACCACTCTGGTGAATGATATTGATAACATGCTTGATTATGTTCATGTTGGGGTGTGGGGTATATGAGAAATCTCTGTACCTTTGTCTTAATTTTGTTTGAAATTAGTAAGGCTTAAAAAATAAATTATTTAAATATATCTTAAAAAAGAGACCTAGGAGAGCTCTTTCACTTTCTTTCTGCCCTGTGAGGGCATAGCAAAAAGGTAACCATTTTTGAACCACTGGTTCTTATTAGATACAGAATCTGCTGGTACTTTGATCTTGAACTTCCTGTCCTCCAAAACTGTGAGAAATAAATGCTTAGTGTTTAAGCAACCCAGTCTATGTTATTTTTGTCAAAGCAGCCCAAGTGGACTGATAGCCACCCTGTTCTAAGTCATTGACAGTTTTTCACAAAATTCTCCAATTCACATATCTCCAACATAATGTTCCTAAATCCAACTGGTAAAATGACAAGTGCCTGTCCATGATGGAGTTTTAGTAAAGAAATGAGGGTATGTAATGATTGTTTGCAAAAGACAAGCAAAGATTGAGTTAAAGAGATTTCCTTTATTCTGACTGTTCTTTCTTCTCTTTTGTGTTAAAACATTTAACTGAGGAACTGATGGTGATAGATGATGCAAATTAATTTTTAATGATTTTGTTTGATTACATAAAAGCTAGTTCTGTCCATAGAAATTGCATGACCAACAGAGTTAGTGCAAAATTATTATTTCAATTTCTGAAAGGAAATATTTTATTTTTAGAATGTAGACAGGTGCCTGAGAATTTGACTTCAGCTCAAGATATGACTTTGGGGTTCTGGGATCTAGTCTTGCATCCCTGCACCAGGCTCCCTGCTCAGTGGGGAGCCTGCTTCTTCTTTTCCCTTTGTCCTCCCCCCACAAGTGCACACGTGTGCACTCTCTCTCTCTCTCTCTCTCCTCAAATAAATAAGTAAAATGTTAAAAAAAAAAAAAAGAATGGAGAACTATATTTAAAAAGGGAATAGGAATTTTAAGGACTTTTAGTCCAACCTTAACCCATGCATGAATTGCCATTCTAGCATATCTCATAGATTCCAAATAAGTGAGATGAACACTTCTAATCTCACTACCTCAATGAAAGCTTGTTGTATTTCTACAGCTATAATAGAAAATGTTCTTTTTTACATAAAAGTAAAAATGACTCTTTCTTCCTGTAACTTCCAAAACAGATGTTCCTTATTTAACCTCTAGGATCACACATAAACAATTAAAAGTCTTATCCACATAATATCTTTTGATATTTGAAAACAGTTTTCATCCACAAAATAAAATAGAACAAAATCCAAAACCTCACAGCCCACTTACAATGATAAATTTTTCCTGGTTTCTTCAATTTTTCTTTCAATCTCCAATACCTATTTCTTATCCTCACTATACACAATGATTTCCTTTAAAATTTCATTGATAAAATGTAAGGAATCATATGAGACATATCACAGGTTCTGATTATCACATTAACAGCATTTGCATGTCTATAATCATGTTGAAATTTTTTATCATTTCATTAATGATGATAAATTAAGACTGTTATGAAAGAAGAAATATATCATGTTCTTAGATAGATGACTTAATGTTGAGAATGTGCTCCCTATTTAATTAGTAAATCCATAAATTCCTGTGGGCTTTTTGATGTTGTTTTTGTCAAAGAACTTTTCAAAACTTTTACATATATTTTACAAAGAAGAATAAAAATCCAAAAGGAGCTAAGTCAAGTTGATAAAAAAAAAAAAAGCAGAAGGTAATCGTGTTTTCACAGTTAAGGTTTTCTATAAAGCCATTTTAATAAAAAGTGTGGCAGAAGTACAGGAAGAGATAATTACACTAATGGAAGAGAATCATTCACTTAGAATAAGGTAGCACCTCACCAATCAATAAAGAAAGAATAAATTGTTACATGACATTGGGGAATCTGGTTCACCATATGGAGAAAATTATTGTTGGACACCTCACCTTATGCTATATGCAAAGATCTTGATGGACTAAATACCTAAATATGATATATAAAATTATGAATCTAATAGAAAAAAGTATAGCAGAGTATATTTGTGATTTAAAAGTAAAAAACAGAAATATAAGGTAAGAATTTAATGGTTTAGCCACATTAAAATTAAGGACTTTTGTTCAACAAAAGAAAATTTAAGCAAAATTGAGATACAATGACAGACTGGGAGGATTCTTTTTTTTTTTTAATTTTTATTTATTTATCTGACAGAGAGAAGAGAGATCACAAGTAGGCAGAGAGGCAGGCAGAGAGAGAGGGGGAAGCAGCCTCCCTGCCGAGCAGAGAGCCCGATGCGGGGCTTGATCCCAGGACCCCGAGATCATGACCCGAGCCGAAGGCAGAGGCTTTAACCCACTGAGCCACCCAGGTCCCCCTGGGAGGATTATTTAAAATGTCTAAGACAAACAAGAGATTTTCAACAAAAGATAGTTTGAGCAAATTAACAGACAGATTGGGAGAAATTATTAAAAATGTCTAAGACCAAGAGATTAATATTGATGACAAAGAATATCATTAAATCATCAATTAAAAACACTGAAATAAAAGACAAGGAAATAGTCAAATGTGTTAAAGAAAAATCTTCAAACAGTTGAATAGTTAATACCATGTATGAATAGATGCTCAAATTCACCGGTTACCAGATAAATTCAAATTAAAAACTAATGAGATACACTCTACCTATAATATTAGCCCAAATCACAAAGTTGTGTAACACTAAGTTTTGGCAGGGATGTTGGGGGGTGGAAAGTTTTAAGCATGGGCACTTATATAAATTCAAAATCTCCAAATAATTCTACATGCATTATAAGAATACAATCAGACTCATGAATCTATGGTAAACACATTAGATTGGGTGATGTAAGTGGAAAGGGGACTGAGGATAAAAGATGAAAGATCAAAGTAAAATAAAAGGGGTGCTGTGAACGAAGAACAGTATTATCTTGATGTTGTGCACTGGTGTTCTAAAAATTGAATGATAATAACAAAGCCAAATGGAATTAAAGTACATTCGAATTAAACTTTAAATAGTCCAAGAATATTTCACTAGGTTTTTAAAAAGAAAGCATGCGCCAACAATGTGCAGGAAAAATGTCTAAACTGTTTCCTAACCAGTAAGAAGTAGATTTATTTTGAATGCTAGAAAGACATTTTATAGGACCAACGTATTTTATTAAAAACAAGTGTACCTTAAGAAAGAAAATTACTTTCAATATATTTTGGTTTTCTAATTCACTTAGTCATCTGTGAGCCCAACGCCAGTCATGTGAAAGGAGTTATTTGCTGGTAGAGTATACTTGCAAGAGATAGTGTGATACATTCAAACCCAGATGATGAGAAAGATGTGGTCCTTGATTTCAGGGAGTGAATGATTTAAGAGACAAGGAAGAAGATGGAACAGAGAATTAATAAAGAATCTGGGGATAGAAAGATGAGAAAAGATTAGAGTTGACTACAGAGGCAAAAAAATGAACAAGAAGGCTACTTCCAGGATTCTGAAATTGTAATAATTAAGGGGAAATGATGCCTATGAGGAAAAAGAAAAGAAAACAGTACACTAAAAATAATGTTACCTCAGCTCATAGAGGTTGGAGTTTGAACCAAGAGGAAAAGAAACACAGCAAGCAGACTGCTGCATGTGATCTGCTGTCTGTCCTGGTTTAGCCTGTAATTTAGCATCATACTTTGTGACAGGTTTTGTGTATGTAGTTACTTAATGAATACATAAAGTAATTGAAATCAAGACAACATGAGTAAAGAATAAAAGGTTACTTGGTGGAATTAGTGGGATTTCTAACAGAGGATAGCAAACCTGGATGGTCTGCTTAAGTAAATTTGAAATACTCTTTTGTCGAGATCATCTGATTATACCTGAAAGCTACTAAATGCCCTAAAATTCATAACTTTTAATGCCAATTATCTTAATTTGCTTATTATTTAAATTCTTAAGTGACTACCATTTAAGGAAGTATTTTGTTTTTGTTTTGTTTTCTGTTAACTTTTCCTGGAAGTTAACTTTCAAATTTACAGATATATCAATTTTCCTTACTCTATTCTACCTCTTTGGTCACAATGCTCATGCAGTATCACCATATCTGAAAAAATCAATCAATCTATCTAGCTATCCATATCTATATACATATAAGTGTGTATTACATACTTCTAAATTTTCCAAAATGAAATTCATGGATAGTTTTCTGCAGTTCCATTCACCTTTTAATTGCACGGCAGATTCCCTCTCTAAAATGCCTTTCAGTCAGCCCAAGTATTAGCCATTAAAAATGGAATATTGGTTGTGTCAATTATGTAAAAAGCTTATCTGATTCTAAGGGTCACTGAAGTTTCCAACCCTCTTCCGAAAATAAAGGATATAGCTAGCGTAAATGATTCCTTTGCATTACTGGCTTTCAGATGACAATTAAATTGAGTGTAGGAGGGAGGCTATCTTCCTTAAGACTATTTCCTCTAGTGAGTAGTAAAATACATCAGCTTTTTATCATATAAAGGAGCAGTTGACTTAGTGACAAATAGACACACTTGAAGAGAGCTGTTCTGAAGCAAGGCATATAAATCTCATTAAGAAAGAAAAAAACAAGGTTAGGTATTTCCTCTATTGATATTTACAAGAAGGGATGAGATATCTTAGATAGGCAGATCAGTCAGCCAACCTTCTTCCATTAAATCCAGCTCAGCATAGCACATAGAATCAATATTAAAACATATAAAAATAAATGTCTGAAGCACTTAATGTTGCTTCTGAGTGAAAACAGCAGCCCAGGAAAAATTTCTTTCATCATCTTTATGTAATAATAGAACCATGTAACAGAAGAGGTGGGATGGGTTGATGTCTCATTTTTATAATATTATCTTTAATTCTCTCCTATCCATACCTCAATATTCACCCTGGATTATTTATTCATTTTTAAAGATTTTATTTATTTGACAGAGAGAGACACAGCGAGAGAGTGAACATAAGCAGGAGGAGTTGGAGAGGGAGAAGCAAGGGCTGGGGAGCCCAATGCAGGGCTGGGTCTCAGGATCCTGGTATCATGACCTAAGCCCAAGGCAGACACTTAATGACTGAGCCACCCAGGCACCCTCACCCTGGAATTTTACATTTAAGTTTTATTAGAGAAATCTAGATTATAAAATTTTTAGGAAGAAAAAAAGAGAATAGGGAAAACAAACTATTTCTTAGCATTCACAACCCTTCAAATCCAATTTTATAGGACCCAAAAAGTCTGCTTATATCTTATGTTCATTTAAGACTTCTGATTTTTAAAGCTTTCATGCTGATTATTTCATCTTGTCATTAAAATAATCAATTTGGACAAATGTAACTTTCCTTATTCTGAAAAAAATTAAAATTCATTCTGAAAAAATTAAATTCCAAAAAAGTTAAACATTTTATCCAATGACACAAATCACAGTTGCAGAGCTTTGAGAGAAAATTATTCTTTCGACTCCCAATCCAGTGCTCTTTCCAATTTCCTTATTCACCCTACAGGATGAGCGACAGTGTATAATTAGCTGTTTAAGGAGAGTCCTTCTTCCCAATGTCAGTTTTATAAGTTTCTTGATAATTGATTGTGGTGGTTTATAACATAGTTCTCCTATGGATAAATGTGAAGCTCATTCCTAATGAAAAATGTACGCAGTCTTGCATTTATTCATTGAGGATGTATATCTTCACTCTTCTCCTTTTAATTAAAAGTAGACTAGCTTTTGTTATGTTTCAAACCAACGTTAGTATCCAGATAAAGAAATATGATGGAATATTGAGATCTTATCAATGACTTCTGATATCTGTGTCTTGGAAAAAAAGAAGAAAAGTTCAAAGGCTATGCTTTTGCTTTTGCTTTTGTATATTTATTTATTTCAGTGGGTTTATTAGTTTTTACTTGACTAATACGAAGGAAACACATTTTCTGCTTTTAAAAAATTATTATCACTTTCAGAAAAAATACTTAGGGACTATTTAGTTCTTATGTGATGGCATAATTTATAACAAATGAAATGAAATAAATCAAATTTCTTTTTGGAATGAAAAACTAACAGCGTCCCTGAAGTTCTAATACATGGAGGGACTGAGTTCTATAAAGGATGATAATATGCTTCTTATGATTCACACCAGAGGAGAAAAAAACAAAACAAAACAAAACAAAACATGAGACTGATCAAAGAAAATTATCTGATGAAAATAGAATCAAAAGATTGCACAGAGAGAATGGAAGAAAACTAGAGAAAGAGTTCACCGTAAATATTATAACAAGATCATAACACTATCGTTTTTCAGGAAACTAACTAGAATTTGTTAACTTAAAGTAAGATGGATGCTTTCACTATGTGCTACCAAAATATACTTATATGACCCCAAAGTAACAAAACACTTATTCAAAATAACAGCATCCAGAATGGAATCTGATGCATTATAGAGGAAGAAAATTAAGGAACAGTTTTCCCTCTTATTACTACTGTGGAGAGACCACATATTTACAGAATCACCATTTGGCTAATTTCATCTTGCACGAACACCAAATGTGATATTATTTCCATGTAAATTTATATAGGCTAACTATACAGCAATGGTATCTCTTAATTTAGTATTTTCATTTAACTTATCTAAACCTGGTTTCTTTGTGAGTAAAATACAAATGATAATAATAGCAGGTCTTTGCATTGTTACAAGAATATATAATATAGCATACCTAAAGCACTGAGCATAGTATCTGCCATGCTATAAATATTAACAAGAGGATAGCTATTCATACTTTTCAAACTCTTATCTCGGACACTCTAGCTTTGACTGCCACCTGGGCCTCAAGTCTGCATTCCCATTTCTTGTCCTTGGACTAGGTCAGCCTCTTCATCCTACTGTGGCTGTCTCTCCTATTGGGAAGAAACTTTCTGCCTCAACTCCAGTTCCATTTCATAGAATCTGATCAGATGGTAACAACCTCACTTTTAAAGTGTCTGAAGAACAGTTCTTGTGCAAAATTTAGAAGAGACAATTGGTTGTGTTGATCATTTTTTCCTCTAGCATTTCAGTGCTGTGTCTCTGTTAAATCAGAACACTGTGGAGCAATACCCTTGGACCATATGACTTTTCCCTTCTCAGACAGTTACTTATTTTTAATATTAACTTGGGATTAATTTAAAAAGCCATTAGAGTCCTGTTGAGTTGTGTCCTACATTTATAACACTATAGACACATGCAGAAATTCTTCTCAAAGTTCACAAAAAATCATTCTCTCCTGATATACGCTTTGCTCCCTTTTTTAGACAAGCTTGATAGACGTCATCATTTAATCTGTTTTGCCTTGTGTGCCACTTAGCTCAGACTTCATTTTTTTTACTGAGCTGCTATTTGTTTCCCAGAAAGCATGCCCATAGTTTCATTTTTGTCTTTTATATCTTGCTATGAAGCTTTGGTTTGATTGCATCTCAAAGGTTTTGTCTTGTTTTGTTTTAACAGTCAGATTTTGACTCTGTGTATGTGTATGCTCATCTATGCAAATTTCATGTATCTGTATTTTAGGACAATGTAATGAGATGGAATGTTGTATGCCCCATCTATGGAACTTAGCTTAACTAGATTCACTGAATTAAAGAACTTTGGAACACAAAATATCTTAGGAATTTTCTTAAGCCTTCATTTTAAGGGTGACAAAATTGTGTTCTTAAGAAGTTAAGGTCCTTGCATAAGATCTTATAACAAGGTGGCAAAGCTTAAATTTATGACTTTTTTCTTTTCATTAGCCATGTTACTTTGGTCTAGAAAAGCTGTACTATCAAATGAGAATATAGCAAAAAATTTGGTGTTAAACATTTGTTTGTTTTGTTGTTTTTGTTTTTTCTGTAGCCTGCATCTTCCAACACAAACTAATATCCAATGTGATTGAACAAGTCAGTGATTTCAGGTTTTATCTCCTCTTTAAAAATAGATGAACTCTTAGATAGGGTCAGTAATGAGCATCCCATGATCTGTTATTTTAATCTGCCATTTCAAATTTATTTGCACAGTTTACTTATTTCACCTCTAAAGTGCAGAGATGGTACTTATTATAGTTTAGATTACAGTATAATTTGAACACATCAAGAAATGTATTTGACTCCTGGAACAGTGAATGATCAACATTTAACACAACAAATCCCTGTTAAGGGCATAAGAGGCTCTGCTGAAGATGTCTCTGAAGATCAATACTATTAAATCACACATTTTCCCATTGTTTGACTTCCCAAATCCCAGACAGAGGTCTTATTGATTTTCCTTGACAACTTTTTCCCCCCAATGTTTGTTTCTTGTGTTTTCTCTACCCATTGGATGTTGATCAAACAGCAACTTTTATCTTACCGGGAGGGAGATAATTCAGCCTAGAGCTGCTTCTGTGGCTGTCACTCAGTGAAGGCCCACAGGCCTCCTGGGCAAATATGCCAGCTATCAGCTCCTTCTTCCAAGAAAAAATCCTGCCTCACTCAAAAGCGGCCACATAAATTGGCTCCGAACGGCATTCTTCCTGGAGAGAAGTCTAGAGACACATTTTCTCCGTCAATAGAACAATGCAGACAAGGATATATCCCTTCCAAATTCTGTAATAAAAATTTCTTGGCATAGATACGGAGGGAATTGTGTGAAAATAACTTCTATAACAACATGAGAATGTGAAATTTTAAACTCTGAGAATTTGAGAAAAATTTAGTGGTCATCTGGTTCACTGCTTGACTGAAACTTGGCAGAAAAAAGAAAAAAAATGAATATGCTTGAAGAAGTAGTTGAAGAAAAAAATGTAGAAATAGTCCTCTATTGGAATTATATAATGTCTAAGAAGTACTAATTATGAAATCAAATGATATTGACCTTCTAAAGATGTAGCAGTGGTCCATATACAGTGTAATACTTCAAAGGACATACATGAGATAGGATCTATTTATGATCTACAGCAAGGGTCAGTAAAGTTTGTCCATAAAGGGCCACATGGTAGATGTTTTCAGATTTGCAGACCAAAGGTTCTCTGTTGCAGCTACTCACTCAGCTGTTGCAATATGAAAGAAGCCATAGACAATTCATAAATGGGTGTGGCTGTGCTCCAATAAAACTTTACTTACAAGCACAGGCAGCAGAAGGAATCTGTCCCACAGGCTGTCGTTTGTTGGTCCCTGATCTACAGGAAATATACAGTTTTGGTTTTACTGACTAGAAAGATAGACAAACTTTCCCCTTAAAGAGGGGAATCTAATGTAAGATTACTAACTATCCATTTTTACTGAGGACTGCCTTTTATTCTGAATGTGTGCTCTGTCTTCTTTTTTTTACATTAACACATTTTTTAAACGAAATCATAGTGAGACCAAATGGCAAAATTGTGTTTTATGTGCATATATGTAGAATAAAATGTTGCTATTTGCCTCACCATGATTTCACTTAAAATCTATGTATAGCCAACAGACATATCAGAAGATGTTCGTCATCACTTACCATCAGGGAAATGCAATTCAAAACCACAATGAGGTATCACCTCATTGTGATAGAGAATGAAGAATGACTAACATCAACAATACAAGAAACAACAGGTGTTGGTGAGGATGTGGAGAAAAAGGAACCCTCGTGCACTGTTGGTGGGAATGCAAACTGTGTAGTCACTTGCGGCAAACAGCATGGAGGCTCCTAAAAAAGTTAAAAATAGAACTACCCTATGATATAGCTATAACACAGCTAGGTATTTACCCAAAGAACACAAAAATGCTAATTCAAAGGGATACATGTACCCCAGATGTTTACAGCAGCATTATTTACAATAACCAAGATAGAGAAGCAGCCCAAGTGTCCATTGATTGATGAATGGATAAAGAAGAGGTGGTATATACATAAAATGGAATGTTATTCAGCCATAAAAAGAATGAAATCTTGCCATTTGCAGCAACATGGATGGAGCTAGAGACTATTATGCTAAGCTCAGTAGGTCAGTCAGAGAAAGATAGACATACCTTAGATTATACCATAAGATTTTACTCATATGTGGAATTTAATAAGCAAAACAAATGAGCAAAGGGGAAAAGAGAGAGAAAAATCAAGAAACAGAACAAACTGGTAGTTATCAGAGGGGAGGAGGTTGGAGGGATAGGCGATGAGGATTAGGGAGTGCACTTGTCAAGATGAACACTGGGTGTTGTATAGAATTGTTGAATCACTATATTGTACACCTGAACCTAATATAATACCATATGTTAACTAACTAAAATTAAAATAAAAACTTAAATAAATAAAATATATAAAAAATAAAGTGTATATACATACATATTAAACAAAAATTTTATAATTTTAATGAATATACGATATATATTTTTGTATATACATCAAACAAAACTTTGCCATTTGGTCTCACATTTGTTTTATTAAAAATATGTTAATGCAAAATAAGAAAATGACATATACTTAGAATAAAACACAGTGCTATGTAAAAGCAGATAGTTGATTATATATATCTCTCACTATTGATTCTGTTTCTCTGGAGAACCTTAATACATTGCTCTATAATAAAATACGGTATTAATCATTAGTGTACCCTCTCAATTTCATAAGTGCCAGAGTTCATTAAGGCAGCATTCCTGATTAGAAATTATGCAGTCTTTATTATTATCTCAGTAATAGGGAGTTTATTACCTAATAAGTTAACAATCAATTCTATTTTATGATACCTTTCTTTTTTGGATTGTTCCAGAAAACCTTGGCCATTTTGAGATAAACACCATTCTATGGTAGTAAACACATGAACCAGAAATTCTAATTCCACTATTGGCACTGTACATAGCCTGACTTTACACCCTAGATCCTACTTTCAGTGATGGTTAATAGCTTGGGCTTTGGGGTCAATCAAAATTGAATACAAATTCTGACCCTAAAACATACTAGCTATAGTACTTGGTAAAATTACTAAATGCTGAGTTCCAGTTTCCTTAGCTAAAATGTGCAAATAACGAACACCACCTACAGTATAGGGACTTTTCTAAAGTTTAATTAAGAAAATAAATATAAACTGCCTGGCAAATAGTAAGTGCTCACAAAAAGGTACTGTTGACATCATTAGCATCTCCAGTGTTTTTTTTTTTTTAATTTTATTTATTTATTTGACAGAGAGAGAGATCACAAATAGGCAGAGAGGCAGGAAGAGAGAGGGGAGAAAGCAGGCTCCCCGCTGAGCAGAGAGTCCAATGCAGGGCTCCATCCCAGGACCCTGAGATTATATCCCGAGCTGAATGCAGAGGCTTTAACCCACTGAGCCACCCAGGCGCCCCTTAGCATCTCCAGTGTTATTAGAAGAAGAGATCAAATCATTTCCCAAAGTCACCAAAAATATATCTTAGGTTTTACTATCCATTCAAAAGTATTTTTAGGTACCTATCATATTGCAAGCATAATGATCAGGATAGAGAGTGGATTTGACTCTTGTGGCTCTTATTCCCTAGCAGAGATAAAAGATGGTATTGTCTGTATCCAAATGAATCCTCAAAAGTGGGTCCTGGTCAGTGTGTTTGCTAAATCTCAGGAGGTTTTTGTCCATGCCTGAATACTTACAGAGTGAAGTATACACATCTCTATTAGCAATCATAGAATATGGACTGTTAACAAGATTCCTCCTCTGATTTTCTAGTCATTATACACACACTCTTCTTTGTATTCTGAGGATGGACTGCTACTATATGTTTAGTAGGTCCATATCCCCTTTCATGGGTAGATTTCAGATTTGTGGATGTTTTGGAGATATAAATGAAAGAATAATTTCAAAATAATGAAATTGGAAGGTGTTATATAAGAAAACTGATGGTGAACAACAATCTGAGTTGCATGTCTTAATCTAGACATGTTTGATGTTTAGTCTAGACATCATGATTAAAGATGATTATGTCAGGGCCTTAACAAGCTCAACATGTGTCCTTCTTTGCTTTAGTGGGGTTTGGAGAAATCATATTCTATTCAACCCCCTTACATCTGATTACCCCACCATCTGTAGGAAGAAATCCTAGAGAGGATAAATTTGCATACTGAAGCCAAGTAAAGGTTGAATTCCAATTCCATTACCAAACCACCTAAATCAGAATTTTAATTCCACCTGAACCCTGTTAGATTACAGTCTTAGACAACACGGACTCAACGTATAACAGAAGCACCATTTGAGAGCTTCAACACAAATTCAGAGTCTAACAAGCTCATAAGAACATATCATATAAAAAGTTGCTTTCATGGCTTATAGGCTCAAATGATATTTACTGAGTGTTTTTCTTAATCGGAGTGAGTTAGTATACCTATTACCATACAAATCAGATTCAACAGGTGTGTAGATAGAAGCATTTTTTTTTTTTTCTAACTATCTAGAAGCTCCACCAGTTCACTCTCTTCCCTCTTCCTGATTTAACTCTGTGGTTCCAACATATGCTCCGTAGCATTTTCGAACGGTGATAGGAACAGTTGGCCATATGTGATGGCTGCAGAGCCAGAGAACACCTGGGAAGAGAAAGGCTGACTTTTTCGAAGACTGCACCTCCTGTTACAGACCACAAGGAAAGGGAAAGGATTGTGATTCCTTTGAGCCATAAACTGCCAAGTGACATTTCCAGGCTGGTGCCAGCCAGGGCAGCAGACACCTGGGGTGATGAATTGGGCATAAAACACACACAATTTCAGGGCAAAGCAATGGAACAGAACTAAGAGACAGAGCATGCTATCAAAGAAGAGGAGAAGAGCAGCTTTCCTGAAAGAGCTGGAACTGAGAAACTTTGTGTCCCTCCAAGCGAGAGGAAGGTGGCAATGACAGAGCTGGGGACAGGGAGTTTGTGGGCAGTGCACAATACACTCTTGAGAGTTTTTTTTCAGCTCCTTGTGCACTCTCTATGGGTCAAACAGAAGCCTCTACATCAGAGTTTAAGAATAAAGCATACGAGAGAGAGGGATATTATTTTTTACAATTGCTACTATTTCTGTTTTGTTTTAGGACCCAGTGGGGCTTAAATGTTCTGCAATTACTGTTGTATGGTACTACCATGGTCTCTTCACAGGAACATTTTTGTGAAATAAAAAAAGAAAAAAATCCTCCTTTAAGTTAGGAAAGGCGGCACGGAGGAACAAAATTCACCATTCATTGTTCATTGTCAAAGCCAGACGTTAAGTATACTGGATTTGTTATACTAATTCTTTCTCTTAAAAAAAAGCACTCCTCTCTTGAACCTTACACACAGTCCAAACATCTCAGATCTCTTCTCCTTATCACCACAAAATTTCTTGAAAGAGACAAGCCTTCTCCACTGGATCACCACCCGCATCTGCATTCCCTGCTTAACCCACCCAGTCTGCCTCCCATTTCCACAGTGCGACAAAATGGCTTTTATCAGGGTCAAAATTGATCTCTTTTTGCCAAACACAGTGAACACTTTTCTGTATGTAACTTACTCTACCTCTTACTACATTTCAGCTACTAAGATTTTTTTCTAATTATTAAAACAATCTCTTCTCTGTAATGAATTTACTTTTAGTTGAAGTTATCTTAAATTTTACCATTTATTCTCCTCAGTCTTCACCTGTCATACTAGAAACTCCTGCTTTCTCTTTTGTTTCTCGTCTCTCACGCCCTCAGACATTGGTCATGGACCTTCTCTGTCTACTTTGTCTCCTAAGGGCAGACTCACATTCATGACCCCAGGTCTCATTTCTTGTCCTGGCCTCTTCCATGGGAGCGTGCCTCATGTAGCCAATTATTCACTGGCATTCCCATTGGGATGTCTACTATGCTTTATAAGTTAGCATGACCAAAATCTTGATTATTCTCAAAAATCTGTTTCTCGCCTGGTTTGCCTCATTTCAGTTAAAAACATGCCCATTCTCCAAGTTGATGAATCCAGAAAACTAAAAGGCATTCCCCATCTCCTATCTCAGTCTTGGGGTTTTACCTGCATAACCCGGGATTCGGCCACATCTCTCCATCCACCACCAGCACCCTTGTTAAAGTCACCATCATCCCTCCCCGCAACTACCACAGTGGTCTCCTGGGAGGTCTCTCTCCTTCTGCTTCAGGCTTCCTGCAACTCCTACTCTACTCAGTACCAAAAACATCTTTTGCACATTGAAATAAAATCATGTCACTCTCATGCTCTCATGGCTTTCCTTGCATTTAGAAAACAAACAAACAATAAAAACAAACACCTATTTTCCTCACGTGGCCTACAATCCTGGGTTGACCTGACAGCCCCCATTCAAACTTCTGCAACCTCACCTGAAGCCATTCTCTTCCCCTTTTCCCTGCTTCTTCCAGGCCCTCTGCCTCCAGCTGTGAACACTCCAACTTCTCTCTTGCCGCCAATGATTCTCAAATGCTGTCCCCTCTACACAGAAAGCACAGCACTGCCTCACACAGCAGTCTCCCTTCCTTCACCTTTAAGGCTTACTTTAAAAGATAACTTCTCAAAGATACCTCTACATGGTATTCATAGTTGTTTTGACCTTATATATGGTCTTTAGTTAAGGTGTAATCATTTCCCCCTTGACCTGTTTCTTCATCAAGATTGTAAACTCTTTGAAGGTAGAAGCTGTATTTTTCCCTCTTACATCTGTGTATTCAATGTTTAGTAAATAGTCTGATATGTAAGTATTCAACAGATGATTTTTTTAAGAAAATAAACGTAAAATAAATATTGATGATATAACCATTATATAATGAGCTAAGGATTCTTTACTGTTTTTGCAATCTGTTTTTGCAAAACACCTAAGCCAGACTGAACACTTTGAACACTGAATGTATTTGTACTATGACAAAATTAAGAATCTCTCTCCTTTCTAACATAGGAGAGCTATCCAAGAAAAATTTACCCTAGCAAGAAGACTTATTGATCCCTGCAGACAGCCCAACCTAGTGGGAATAGTCAAGAGCTGGCTAAGAAGTCGTTGGTTTTCTCATTTCTTGCCTGCTGATCACTTTTCAGTCAGCTGCTGTCTCTCTTATGTCTGAAAATTTAAAAAGTGCCAACTAAGACTTTATTTGAAAGGCAAACATTTTTATACTTATTGCATTTTAATAAACCAATCTGTATGTTGATTGTATACTTTAGGTTTATATACAAAATGGATACAAATGCTTATACAACTTTCTCAAAAATCAATTAAAAGCTCACAAAAAGCCATCGGGCCTCTACTGAGTCAAAAATTGGGTTGAGAAGCCATTTTATCTTTACAGATGTGTGTTCAAAATCCATAATTATTCCTTGTCATGTCACAAAAGGAAAAATGGAATATACTTCCATGAAATACCTGGTTGTAATCAACTCCACTGAGAATCTTGCTTTGAGAGTTCTCTCCTTCTCTTCAGCTGGTTCTTTTGTCCTGTAATTGAATTGAATTTGCTCCTCGCCCCATTCCTTCTAGACAGCTTCTCATTTGAGGGCTCTGAAGATGTATTACACTAATATATCCTCAGAATGACAATGCTATGATGATGCATGGGTATAATACATCTTCAGAGCTTCAGCACTGTCCAGAAACAATACAGCTGGTACTGGATTAAATTCAAACCTAATGCAAAAGGAAACATTTTAAAAAATTGGCTAGCTATGAAGGTGAAAAAAAAAAACCCTAAATAAGAAAGTCATTTTAATGAATTCCATAATCCTGTATATTTTATTATCATTTTTTAAATCCTGTATATTTTAAAGACAAGTTTTTGAGGCTTTAGTCTGGTTTATTATTAATTTGTAAATTTATACAATAATATGATTTGTAAATTTCTGAAGATTACAATGAAACATAGCCTTAGTTTGATAAAAATACACAATAATTCTAGTTTTTTAGTCTCTCAGGCGAAGTTTACACACAAAGTTTATATGAAGTAAATGTTGCATTTTGCCTCTTTGGTCAGTCTGGCAAAATTAGTCTCTCAACGTTTCATAAGACATTTTTATTATGTTTTATACTAGGAGACATTTCATGAATGCTGAACCTCTTCCCTTAGGAAAAAATTACTTTTGTAACATTTTCATAGAGAGCAAAAGTATTTTGTCTTTTGATAGAAAATATCCCATAAAATTTTTGGAAATTTTAAGACCCTGAAATTGGGTTGCACAGTAAACTAGGGTTAGGAAATTTATTATTAGTAGTAATAATAATAATAATAAGCAGAAAAATAAGGCACTATTAGTCCTGGTCTCCTGGTCACAGTATTCTTTATATCCTTTACCTTGGCTTTGTTTAGGTTAGTAATCATGCAGAAGTCTCAGAGAGACTAGCTCTTTTATTGTGAGGGCAACTTCTTAGGAATCTATAAATGTCTGACTTTTGTTTTTTATTTTTATAGTTTTTTTCCAATAGCAAAGAATAAAACTAAACAAAACAAGTGTATTTCTCCTCTAATACATAGTGGCTCCTGTTCTCTCATGGTCCACCCTCTACTTATCAAAATTTGAATAAGTAATTCAAACTTTTGTTTCTAGAAGTCATTATGGTAGTTGCTCAGTAAAGCAATTTCTCTTGGTTCTCTGATAAAGAAACAACTAAATACAACATCTCACAAGTTTAGAAATACAATCATTACTTTGCATTTATCTGATTTTTATCACATAAGAACACCGTATTTATTGGTATTTATCATTGCCATCTTTTATTATCTGTCCTTAAGCAACTTTTATCTGAACGTGAACTATAAAAGAAATTTTAATAATAATAGGTAAGAACTGGGAGCTCTTAATTTTGCCTGAGTATTCTTTTAAACTCTTTATCTGTAACATCTCCTTTAGATCACAGCCCTGAGATATTCTTCTTCTTATTATTACTACTATAAGCTCCATTTTGCAGAGAAGAAAATGAGGCACAGAGAGCTTAAGAAATTTACCCAGTTTAACATATGCAGTGAGAGGCAGAATAGGGATTTGAAACCATGTACTAACCACGTCTTCTTTAGCACTATGCTATAGTGCCTTGCTTAATAGGAGTTTGATGATTTTAAAGATGTTTTTAGCTTTTCCTATAACTTTTTTGGGGAATGAGCTATACACAAAGATTATAAGGAAAATAATTATTAGTCATATTAATTTTAAGACATTAATCAGCAAATATAAATTTATTAATCACATAAAGAATTTATAGTATGCTAAAATATTATATCCTTTAACAGATATGTATCGAGTGCCTACTATGTAGACATATTTGCCTGAATCACAGATCATTAAGAGATAGACATAAAAAGTGAGAATAAAAAGTATTTATCATAGTTTTACTGATCTATAATCCAAGATTACTAGAATTATTTTAATTTTCCACTAATGATGATTATTCTTAATTATGGTTAAGTTAACCAAGAAAAATATAATTTCAGAACAAGGTGGGGTATAATTAAAATTCAATAGCAATATATTAATTTTGAGTGAAGAAAATGGATTTAGTGTCCTTTTACACTGGAAATCATAACTCCTATAATAATTTATTTCAAGCCAACCATATGCTCATGTCTATAACTGTCAAGGATACTTGGGGTCTTGATTTTAAAAAAAAATCATTATTAACATATTTCCTCTTTCTTACATAGATTTTAGTAATACAGCAGAAATAGCACTTAAGTTCCAGTAGGACTTGCTTGTGTGCATGTATAGTCTTGATGGACATATTCTTACATTTATGCCAAATAAAACCAATTTGTATCTTCACTGACTGCTGGGGTTCAAATGATTAGTACAACCTGGATTCAAATGAACATCATGCTCTTTTCTTCATGAATGTGGTACATGTAAACTAGTTAACACATGTATAGTCTAACATGTATTAGAACATTGCCTGGGCATACCAAGTACTCAATAAATAATACTTAAGTGTTAGCTGGGCTCATTTTATACATTTCTGGATCCTTACAGGATCTATTTCAATATTATGAATTAAATTTTTTTGTGTGTGTGTGCTCTTGCTTATTTATTTTTTTCCAAATATGTTTATTTTATTTTTTCAGTGTTACAAGATTAATTGTTCATGCACCACACCCAGTGCTCCATGCAATACGTGCCCTCCTCAATACCCACCCCCAGGCTCGCCCAACCCCCCACCCCGACCCCTCCAAAACCCTCAGTTTGTTGCTCAGAGTCCACAGTCTCTCATGATTCATCTCCCCCTCTGATTTGCCCCCATTCCCCCTTCCCTTCCTTCTCAATATTATGAATTAAATTTTTACCCATGGAGTCTCACCTCAGCATGAATTAGCATGAAATTTACAACCAAATTAAAAGCTACATTTTCTAAGAATATAAAGATCATAAACAACCCCCTAACTCGTTTAAATATAAACATTTATGTAATACCTTTCCTAATACATGTACTGTGACAGTGAAATCATTGTGAAAAAATTCTCTAGAAAAATCTAATTCTAAAATATAAACAGCCTCAGAGAATGCAATCTTACCTTTTACAACAACAGGGATGGAAGTAGAGGGCAAAATGCTGAGTGAAATAAGTCAGTCAGAGAAAGACAAACACTGTATCATTTCATTCCTAAGTGGAATTTAAGAAATAAACAAAGAAAAATAAAGAGACAAACTAAAAGCTACCTCTTAACTAAAGAGAACATACTGATGGTTTTCAGAGAGGAAGTGGGTAGGGTAGGGGGATGAGTGAAATAGGTAAAAGGGATTAAAAGTATACTTATTATGATGAACACTGAGTAATGTATAGAATTGTTGAATCATTACATTGTACATGTGAAATTAACATAACTGTGTGTTAATTATACTTAAATTTCAAAAAATAAATTAAATTTTAAAAATATATGTAAATATAAATATAAACCATCATTTCCCAAATTCAGTCCACCAATGGGAGACATAATCTAGAGTATGTGTGTATATATATATGTATATATATACATTTTTCTAATGCCCAACTCCTTCAGAAAAATCAGGTTTCATAAGAAAAAAAAGGTCTTTTATAAAATGCTTTGAAGTGCTTGATAGGTTCCTCTTTTCTGTTTTATAGGGGTAAGCACTTTTCTCCAAGAATAGTGTATTCTTTTTTATATTGATTCATCGTATCATCAGACTCATTGTTTAACTTTATACATATCTTAAAATAATGAAGATTTTCTTGCTTTCTAAATTCAAATAGCAGGCATTAAGAGTCCTGGATACAGGGTGGCTCAGTGGGTTAAAGCCTCTACCTTCTGCTCAGGTCATGATCTCAGCGTCCTGGGATCCAGTCCCGCATCTGGCTCTCTGCTCAGCAGGGAGCCTGCTTCCCTCTCTCTCTGCCTGCCTCTCTGCCTACTTATGATTTCTCTCTCTGTCAAATAAATAAACAAATAAATAAATAAATAAATAAATCTTAAAAAAAAAGTTCTGAATACAAACAGTTCCTCACAGCCCACCACTAACTAAGTAGAAGTAGAGAAGATTCTGGAAACAGACAAATGAAAGTTAAAATTATAAAGAAAACTCTCAGAACAAAGAGGCACTTTTAACAGCTTATATAAATTATTGGTGTGCAATCTTTTGGTAAAAATTTAACTTGCCATCATTATGTAGATTCATTCATTATATAATTATCCATTACGTAAAGCCATTATGGAAATTCACAAAACTCCACATAGAGTGCAACTCTACAATGGAACTAGAGCCAGAGCTTGTAATCTGAAGATCTGGTATTGTTGAAATGTCATCAGCATAAATTGCTGGTTTCACTAAATTTTCCTCCTAACATTAAAGAGTAAAGTGTAGTGTCAGGATTGCAAACCTGAGAAAAGACTCCTAGAGAATTACAGTGTTTGGGCGACGGGATGCCAACTTGCAAGGATCACACACATAGCCTCTTCTTCACATCACCACCTTGGTGTTGGCCCAGCACTCATGTGTTTCAAAGAAGACTTAACTTTCACAAAAGGGAAATAAAAGAATTAAGAGCACTAATAGAAAGTAATATTTTTTAGTTTGTACCTGTATCAACTCAAATTATTTTCAGAATTATTTTAAATAATAGAATAGTATACATGGGTTTTAGTTAATAATTTCTATTTTATAGCTTTCTATTTTTTTGATAACTAGTAATTAATATTTCTGTCTTAAGGTTGCATTTAATCCTCTTTAAAGGTTATAGAAATTTTAATGTGCTAAGCCTGTATGTCTTACAGCTAGGAAATAAAAATTAAAACTTAAACCTCTTTCAAAATATCTAAAGTGGGGTCAGCAAACTTTTTCTTGAAGGAATAGACAGTAAATAGTTTAGGCTTTGTGGTTTCTACTATAATTACTCAACTCTATATGTAGTGTGAGAAAGCAGTCATAGGCTTTATATATGTAAAGTTGTGAACAGGGCTATGTACCAATAATAACAACAACAATTAAAACTTCATTTACAGAAATAAACAGTAAGCCAGTTGGCCCACAGGCCTTAGGTTATTAACCCATGACCTAATGAGTACTGACTTTGTTTATCCTGAAATGGCTCTCATTTGACAATCTCAAGTCTCTTAATCTGGCAATATCTATTATATTCTTAATGGACAGTTTATGCTATTTATTTTATAGCTGGGCTAAATCCATAGCAATACTTACGGGCAGCATGGAAACACTGCTTTTTAGTTTTCAAAAGTTCTATACTTTAATCTACAAGATTTCCAAATATTGCCTTAAGGCATTTTAAGGCTACTTGAATGTTAAATAAATGCATGTTTTGTTAAACTCAGTATTCCAACCCAAGCAGAAATATCCTTAAGAAAAAAGGTAAAATCAAGAATTCTCAGTTGAAGAGTAGTCTAAAAGAATTTGTCTCCAGTAGGCCTACCATAAAAGAATGGCTAAACAAAGTTTTCTAAATAGACAAGAGTAAGAGTAAAAGAATACATAAATACAAAAAACTTTCCTTCTTGAGTTTTCTAATACATGTTTGACAATTGAAACAAAAACTATACCACTATCTGAGGTAGTTCTCATGTATATTGAAAAAAACCTTAAGATTATTATATTATATTATTATTATTATATTATATATTATATTAAAAAATCAGAAAGAAGGTAGGAAGTAGGGTTTCTATGCTTCACTGGAACTAGTAAAATGTGGATACCAAGAGAATATGATATATATATAGCCTCTTCATATATATATATGTTAAATTATGCTTTTATGATCCAATACTATTAAATCTATGTAAAGAAATGCACTCAAAAACACTATAGATAGAAGAAAGCAGAATTCAAAAAAATGCTCAAGTAACCTATAGAAAGGCAGGAAAAAGAAAACAGAGAGACAAAATAAGACAAACAGAAAACAACAACAAAAATAAGATGCCAGTCATAAGCCTTAACAAATCAATAATTAAATTAAATCTAAATGGTCTAAATACACCAAACAAAATACAGAGGTTGTCAGAATAGATTTTTTTAATAGATTTTTTTTATCTATAAACTGTCTACAAATGACTCACTTAAAATATAATACAATGTGTAGATTGAAAGTAAAAGGACAGAAAGAAAAAAGAAATGGGATTGCTCATAGTAGCTTTATTTGTTGTAGCCAAAAATTAGAGACAATGAAAATATGTTAAAATTTGTTTATGGTTAAACAAATTATGGTGCATTCATATCACCAGGTACTATTCAGCAATAAAAAGGAACAAAGTATTAATATGTGCTAAAACTTGAATAAATCTCATGAGCATTATGTTGAGTAAAAAGGTCAATTTCAAAAGTTCACTCACTGGATAATTCCATTCACATATATTCTTTTAATGACAAAACTATAGAGAAGAGGAAGAGATGAGAAACAGATTCTCAGCTCAGGGGTTAGGGATGGTGGATGGGAAGGAGTGGATATGAGTTCAAAGGGGTAGCATAAAATAAATCTTTGTGCAGAGAGAACAGCTCTGTACCATGATTGTGGTGGTGGCTACATGAACCAACTTATATGATAAAATGATATAGAACCCGGATCCTGGGTGGCTTAGTTGCTTAGTTGCTTAAGTGGCTGCCTTCAGCTCAGGTCATGATCCCAGGGTCCTTAGATTGGGTCTCCCATCATGTTCCCTGCTTAGTGGTGAGTTTGCTTCTCCCCCTTCCCTTTCCTCTACCCCTACTCATTCTCTCTCTCTCTCTCTCTCGTAAAAATAAATAAACAAAATCTTTAAAAAATTATATAGAACCATATCGTGTATTGTTCATTTGTTTTGGTGTCAGACTATAGTTACATATGATGTGACCAATTAGAGAAATTGGGTGAAGGATACATAGAAGCTCTCTCTACTAACTTTGTAACTTCTTATGAGCTTGTAACATTTCAAAATAAAAAGCGAAAAAAAATCATATTTGTTTGGGAAAATTTATGTAAATACTCTGAGTGCCAGGTTAATTTATACAATGAGGATAACAAATATCTACTTCAGGGTTTAAGTTTTAAGGCTTAAATGGGACATATATGTGCAAGTACCTTTCAGTTTGTGTACAGACAGTAATGGATAAATATTAGTGGAACTGTGCTAGCTAAAGTTACTTCGGTGCAAGCTGCTCTTTATATGTTAATGTGGTTAAGATTCAGATCCTATTTCTAATGTGGTAGGGAAGTTTCCCCTATCAATAAGCAATTATCCAACGCCAGCTGGGTGTCCTACAATTCAACTCAGTTCTGACACTACATAGAGACAACATCAGATTGCACAGGTTAAAAGCTCAGTCCCACAAGACCGCCCTCCTCCCCTACTTCAGATGGCAGTAGCAAGTCTAGGTTGTCACCTATGCTTATGATCAAGCGGCTATAGATTAGAGGTTCCAACAATCCCCTCCTTGGGTTCAATTAATTTGCTAGAACAGCTCAGAGAACTCAGAGAAATGTTTTTTCTTACCAGGTTACCAATTTATTTTAAGAGGCTATAACTCAGGAATAGCCAGACGGAAAATGTAGAGGGCAAAGAATGTGGAAAGGGTGAGGAGCTTCCATGCCCTTTCAGAGCGTGCCACCCTCCCAGAATCTCTACTAGTTTGCCAGCACAGATGCTTGCTAAACACTGTCCTTTGGGGTCTTTATGGAGGCCTCATTACATACACAGGATTGAACCATTGGCCACTGGTAGATGATTCAACCTGCAGTCCCTCCCCCTGCCCTGGAGGTCTAGGTGGGTGAGACTGAAAATTCCAACTCTATTCTCCTGGTTGGTTCTCCTGGTAATGCCAGTCCCACCCTTTGGTGTGTTTCCAAAATCACCTCATTAACATTATAAAAGATACCTTTAGGGATTTCATCAAGGAAATTCCAAGGGTTATAGGAGCTCTGTGCCAGAAGTGGGACAAAGACCAAATATATATTTCTTATGGTAAATCACAATATCACAAAGGTGCAGCTATATTGAAACTAGAAGGAAAATAAAGGGCCAATTTATATTTAGGGGTATGTGTGTCTTTATATTGGGGGTAGGGGTTGGAGGGATATAAGAAAGGGAGGACTTCCTTGTGTCATTATCTTGTTACCATTTTAAATTTTAATTTCCAGTGCTAAGAGACTATGTGGGAAGCAAGGACAATGGCGGCATCCATTAACTTTACAATATTTATGGAGTCCCTACTTTGTATCAGGCCTTATGCTAAGCCAAGAGTTATAAAGATGAATAGTTTTTGGGTAGAAGGAATTCCCTGTTCCCTGAAGCTATAGATAAATAAGACCAAGGACTACAATGTAGAGAATTAGTTCCACACAAGTGGTGGCCCAAGGTACTAGGCACTATGGAAGCCAGGGACCCCTGGGAGACTCAGTTATGAAATCTTGCCTTTGGCTCCAGTCATGATCCCAGGGTCCTAGGATCGAGTCCAGCATTGGGTTTCCTGCTCAGTGGGCCTGCTTCTCCCTCTCCCACTGTCCCTGCTTGTGTTCCCCTCTCTCTGTCAAATAAATAAATAATATCTTAAAAAAAAAAAAGGTACCTAATTTTTCCTGGGTTGCTCAGGAACAATTTTATAAAAAGTTGAAGGATGAGTAGGAGTTTGTCACTTATATCAGGGAAGAAAAAAAAAATTCCTAATAGAAGAAATAACATATGTAAAAGTAGAGAAACCAAATTTCCATTGTGACTAACTGGATACATAGCATTGTCTCCCTTTCAAATTCTTCACTTCTTATTTGCTCTTTAATTTTCCACAACTGGGTTTCTGACCCATTATGTCACTGAATTACTACAATGATCACCAAACTACTTGACCTAAAAGTAACTGCTTCAATCTTATCTTATTTGTCCTGATTTACATTGTTTACCACTCACCATTTCAGGAAAACTTTTCCTCTTTTGGTCTCTTTGAAATCATGTTTTTTGGTTTTATTCCTATCTCTGACCACTTGTTTGTGGTCTCCTTTAAAAGGGCTCAATAACTGTTGACATAAACAAAAGGGTCAAGGGATCGATGCCAGAAAAGAATAACTTGAGTTTGTGGACAGGATGGAGTCAATAAAGAGGAAGAGGTTAAAGATGCAGGGAGAGAGGGGGTATTTAATAAAATAAGGAATTAACAAATAGGAAGGGATGAATGGAATCCAGAACATTACAGGACACAGGGACATAACTGAACAGTCTTTATTTTGAGTTAGGCAAGAGCCTTAACTCCTATGGATAATTAGGGTGATATATTCCATCAAAAGAACTAAGAATAGGGAAATTAGACAAAAAAGAGTTTAAGATGTACAACTTAGTGGTTATGATATTTTAGCTCCAGATCCAAAAGAATATCTTTGTCAGCTAATAAACACCAGCAGGGTGGAGAACATGTCTGGAGATTCCAGATATCAAGGTGTAAAAATGAACTGGGAAGAAAAGATTAAGACAAGCAGTAATGAATAATAAGTGGAAATTTGAAAGAGGCTTTCAAAATGCCTCCATATTTGTTATCTGTCTGTAAACTATTATTGTTATTTGTATTTTCTGGTGATTTTTTTGTAATCTATTATTTTTTTTTAGAGATTTTATTTTATTTTTTTGACCTAGAGAGAAAGACAGTGAGAGAGAGAGGGAACACAAGCAGGAAGAGTCGAGAGGGAGAAGCAGGCTTCCTGCAGAGCAGGGAGCCTGACTCAGGGCTCTATCCCAGGACCCTGGGATCATGACCTGAACCAAAGGCAGATGCTTAATGACTGAGCCACCCAGGTACCACAGTAACCTATTATTTTAAAATTTATCTTTTAACTTTTCCTATTATTTTTTTTCCTGACTGGTCTAGATCTATTGATGCAATGATTTATGGTTAAGAACTTTATAATGTATAAATTTGTCAACATTCTCTAGAAGTTTTAAGTGAGTTTTAGCATTATGATACCCTCATTTGAGAGCAGTTATATGAATTGCATTCAAGAGTTATAAGTAGGCCCTTCAATTTTAGAAACAGGTTTGGAGATTCCATTTGATCAAAATTTTAAATAAATTTTAATAGTAAGTTAATAGCTACTATTACAGGATATTTACGGTAAGTCATGGACTCTGTTCAAAGCTCTATACTATTCCATTTAATATTTATATAACAATTCTGTGAAATAGGAACACTTAGTATCACTATTTTATATTTAAAATTTAAACAAGTTAACAATTTTGTCTAAGATCTTACAGTTTGTAAGATGAAGATCTGGGTCTCACGTCTAATTCTGACTGATACAAGGTTCATGATCTTAATCACTGAAGTATACTGGGACCATTTAATGCCTAAGAAATTACCAGTAGGAATGAAGGGAATCATATACCTTATAATATGAATTTTGAGAAAACCTTGAAAATTTTCTAAGTATATAAGAAATTAGTCATAGATCAGGTAAAACAGTAGTATCGCTTGTAAATAAAAACATATGAACCTATCTAAATCTCTCAGAATAGAACAATTGCTTCCTTATATTTTGTCTGATATAAATAACATTTTACTACTAATTCTATAATCACCCTCTGTATGCACACCAGGTCTCAGGCCCTATTCCAGGATTGCTTTTAGATAAAACCAAACAAAATATGATTAATCCTTTGCACTAAAGTTATTTAAGTTATTTTGGTTAATGGAGTCTCTTAGAGAGTAGTCTAGATGTCTGAGTTTCTGATAATTTTACTATAAAGTAGATCAACAGAGTTATATATTTTAAACCAATGTATAACTATCATAACCCCAAGTAAACAGTATCCAATAATTGAAGTAATGTAAAATGGTTGATTCCAGAGATAGAGTAGCTAAAATACAAGACAAAGCTGGCATAGTTTGTCATGCCAGAAGGTAAGAAAGTGCTAAAAAAAAAAAACCAACACACAAAAAAACCCAACAAATGATGGAATCACATCACAAGGACGCAGGAATCAGAATGAAGTGACTTCCACTCACCAAATAAAGCACAATTCAAGCATCAAAATAATCATGGAGTTTAGTTTTAAGTAATTAATTCTAACCATAAGTTAGTGTAGATTATCGTTCCTCCATGACAGGCTTCATTTTAAGCCAGAAAAAGATAGGCCTAGGCTACGGGTGTGAAACTATTCCTGGAATTTAGATTCTTCCACTTCCCTGTGTGACGCCTAGCCCCTGAGTTGTTCACATGCACCAATGAAATGCATAGATTTAGGTAACTGCCATATAAAGAATAAGGAACTCGCCAACGTGTGTAGTGAGGTATGTGCTTGTTTACTCGAGTGCATAAAAATGCTGCGAAGGGGAGAGGCGGGGCTTCTTGCCTTAGCACTGCGCTGCTGCATTGTATGTGCCAGTGAGAGCCCCAGCTAGCTGGAAATAAATCCTCTTGCTGTTGCATCCAGCCTGCCTTTTGTGGGTTCCTTTGGGAGGGTCTTGATCCAGACATAACATAATTAAAGACAGTAATGAATTATAAACAGTTTTAAAAATTGGGAATCCATGAGCTTGGCCATAATAAATAAAGAGAGAAAGGAAGAAAGGGAGGGAAGGAGGGAGTAAGGGAGATAGGGAAGGAAGGAAGGAAAGATGGAAAGAGGGAAGGAAGGAAGGAAGGAGAGGGGGAAGTGAGGTTCTTACTTATAGCAGAATGCCAATGCTAACTGATAAAAAGTAGGATTGCTCAAGCTAGAAAATCGTCACTTTGTAAATCATCAGAGTAAAGATTAGTTCACAAAAGAATCACTGATAATGCAAAACTGAGGGAAGGTTAACAAGTAACATACATTTGCATTTACTGTTTTGTAAAATCTCTCCTTATTGCTTATCAGTAGCATAGGGAAGGAAAAAACAAAAGGAACTATACAATGCAGAAATCAGACACCTTGATTAGATAATCAAGATTAACATCACAAATGAGGGACAGATGGATATCATGTGCCTCCGGATATGACTCCCCAGAAGTCTACAACTTAACTTATTTAGTCCCAAAGGGGCATAACTGAAACCTAATCATAAGGAAACATGAGTCAAACCCCAAATGAGAAATATTCTAATAAAAAAGTGGGGGTGGCACATGCATTGTTGAAAAATATCAGTGTTTGAAAATGACAAAGAAAGACGAAGGAATCAGATCCCAGAATAAAGAGGAGCAAAGTGATGTGACATCCATATATGATACTTGGATTTTGTATGAGAGGGAAAAAAACCCAAAAACTGTAAAGGACACTATTTCATCAATTGATACAATTTGAATATGAATAGCAAAGGGACAAAAATATGAAACCAATGTTAAATGTAAACAAACTGAAAATAGCACTGTGATTATATATAAAAGAATGTCCTTATTCCTTATTTTTCAGAAATGCACACTGACATAACTAGAAAGAAAAGGGCACGCTACATGCAGATTGTTCTCAAATGAGTCAATGAAAAAAAATATATAAATTTCCACATACTCTAAACACAGCAAATATTGAAGCCGATGGGAAAAACAATGCATAAAACCGAGTAAAGGATGTAGGGAAGAGTTCGTATTATTTCTCTAACAATTTTTACATGAATTTGAAATTAATTCCTACATACAGAATAGAAAATACAGAAAGAAAGGAAATTATCAGCACACGTAAACTCTAAGGAAGCCCATATATCCAGAAACTTTTCCAGAAAGACGTTTTGCCCAAGGTACACTGAATTGTTTGAACTAGCAAGTAGAATGACACCTGCAGTCAGTTCAGCAACATTTGTGGTATGCTTGCACTCACACAACCTTTTTTTTCTTTTTTTTGGTAGATCAGGGAGAAGTTCTGTGGGGCTATCATCCTGTGACCAGACATTTTTTTAGTGCTTTTGAAAACTGATATAGATCATGAATGAGTCAGTAAGAATTCACAAAAGTACTGGTTAAAAAACAATCTAAACAAATCACGCATGTATAAAAACTGGCCATAATTTCTAGTATTGAGAGGGGTATCTTTGGATCTGTTTTTAATACTCTGCACTGTTCATAAGGTAACCACTCTTTTGAAACACATTTTCTTTTGTGATATAGCAAAAGATGAGAGTATGCAAAATGTTGATATTTATTAGATAAAATATAGATAGATCAATGATGTTTATAATTTGGCTTTCAATTATAAACATGTAAGTCGAAGAAATTTAATAGAGTTATCAGACATGTTACTTAAAGCAGAAACTCCACAGTGCTACTCATTTGAATAAAGATCATTAACAAATTATAATTTGAAATTATTGGAAGTATTTATAAATATATCAGCCATGTCTAGCTATTCATTGGATAACAGTTAATATTTATGCTAATTTTACTCATTTGCTCTGTATGGCAGGATCAGAAAAATAAATCCATGCACAGTTTAACTTATAAACCCAATCTGTCTTCTTTCAGCTTCATGATGTTATCCATTATCATTATTCTAATAACTTCACTAACCAACATTCATGCTATTTAATTAAACCAAAATGTATCCAAGCACTTAAAAAAGAAGAATATGCAAAATAACAAGCACTGCAAGCAGGAGAGCTCAGTCCAAAATATTAATCTTAAATTATGTGAAGATGGAGATTATGTGCTTCATTCTTACAAAAATTATATTTCCATATCAGATTTAAATCCCTGGAAAGATGATTAAGAATCAGCCGTACATTTGCATATCACCTTATACTTTTTAAAGCACATTTATGCTTATTACCTTTTTTGAGTCTCACAATAGCTAGGGATTTTTATTATTCGATTTTTGGAAAGTAGACAACGAGGTGAGGGTAACTGAGACGATGAGATTTGCAGGAGGATTGGCTGAGAGGTATAAGGACCTTGAGATAAAAGCAGGTGCATCCTAACTGCTAGTCCTTGTCTTACTTAGACCCCACGGAGAGTCCTGCTACTGATTCTGTGCTCATATACCAGTTTTATGATTCTGTAGCTGCTTTAAGGAGTGGAGTGTTGGCAGTCAAGAGCACACTCATGCTTCAGAAATATTATAGGGGTCATAATGCATATTATATAAGTGTATACTGCTGTTATGTTGATTTTTTTCTCACATTAATAGTAATACTTAGTGTGTGATATAAGTTTCATTAGACCTCCTGCATAATGAGGAAACTGAAAGACACTTAGGTATAAGTGATATTAAAGCAAGCATTAGCAGATAAAAAGGATGTGTCAATTGGGCTCTTTCGACACCTCCATAAAAGGTGCCTTTCTGATTTCTTTAAAAGCAATTCCATCATACTAGCCTTGCTAGAGTGATTTCTGCCAAAATTATAAAACAAATAAAATCAAATTTCACTCACCAGAAACATAGTGGGATCCTACTCATTAAAAGTACCACTGTTACTACCAGGGTGGGACTCAAAGCTAGATAGTTCAAAAATTTAAACTTGACAGAAATTGGTGATTCTGTGAAGAGTGGCTATGAAAAGTCTTGTTTTGATGATGATTATCCCCAACTTCCTAAAGTTGACTTAATCTCTTTAGGAACATGTGCATTGTAGCAGAAGGCACCAGAAACCCTTAAAAATGTTATATCCCTTGATTTCACCTAGCTATGTGATATTGTACAAGTTACTTAAAGTCTTGGGTTTTTAGGTCCCTCATCAGTTAAAATTTAATTCTAACTGCCAAATCTTTGATTCTGAACTGCATTTTGAAATTAGACCGAGCAACCTCGTAATTTGTATAATTTCATTCTCTCTTGATTACCTTAGCAGTTCATGCTGGCCTATTAACATGTGAATGACGATTGAATAAAAGCCTTACACATTTAAATGAAGATATTTCTCTTGTGATATTTCCATTTGAGCTTTTTGTCTATTGATTTGTGATTATCCAGTATACTAAAATGAAAATAACCTTGACTAAGAATCAAGAGACATAGATTCTATTCTGGGCTCTGGCAGAAACTGTTCATTTATTTAACTTTTGTGAACTGTGCCTTTAGGTATAAAGATTAAATATAAAAATACGCACCCCGCTTACTTCATGAAAAAGATGTAAAAAATGTAAATAGAGTCTTAGGTTCTGAACAAGTGAGGTTACAGGAAAATATTGAACAGCAGCATAAACAACACTGACATATTTCTGCTTTACCTGATGGGGAAATGTGCCTCCAAGAAATGGAAGGCTCTGGTTTTCCAGTGGCCAAGCAAGTAAGGGTGACATTGGTTCCTTCATTGATGGTCATATCACTTGAGATGTCATATATCTTCGGAGGAACTGAAATGACAAAACATGTAGTAGTTAGAAAAATACATAAAAAATTCTGTTGAACTACATATGATCAACTCCATGATATTATACAATAAGCTGTGGTGGTGAAACGTACTTATGGCCCATAGTCACCTCTCAAAGGAGATTCTTGAGATCCTCAGGACTCTCCTACAGTTTTCTCTTCATTGGTTGGTTTTATTTTTCTCTATTTTTTAGATATTAAATACTTCAAGATAAATGGAATGTTTAATAACCAAAAAAATCTGAGTATTACTTAGATTAAAATTTTATTGTGCATGCTCTGTGTTAAGTCAACTGGAATGCTGTAGCCACTCTGTTCCATCTATGTATCTTCACTGGAATGATGGTTTTCTTGTGGATAGGATTTAATAAAAATGGAAATCTGGAAGAAACTTAAAATAGAACAGTTATGCCTACATGCTGTTTTAAGAGCCGAGTCAGGTCAAACGTATAGAGTTAGGAGATACGATTTCAGGCATTTGTGACCTCAGTTTTCTATCTGCTAGATAGTAGGGCTGAACTTTCTATTTATATTTGAAGGGACTCATTTCCTAAGGGCTTGAAAGGTGTCTTCATTAAGAGTTTTCTCGTCAGTGATGGCTGGAAACCACTGGTGAACACAGATCTCTTCACTCTGGGATTTCTTAGAAATTTTGTTATGCTTACTGTAAATCTTCTAGAGTGAAGGGGAAAAGTTTATATGGTTTTTTGTTTTGTTTTGTTTTGTTTTGTTAGTTTTTGTTTTTTCCCTGATGTTCTAGAAGATGGAAGCTTTTATTCAAGAGCATTTTATAAAAATAATGATAATATATAAAAATAATGATAATAAAATAATATTAAATAACAATAATAATAAATAAAAATAATGATAATATATAATATAAAAATATTTTATAAAAATAATGGAATTCACTTTGCTAATGCTGGATAGGAAAATCTCTAAATGAACTTCCAATTAAAATGTCCATATTCACTCAAATATCAAAAGGTCTCACTTCATCCTCAAATGGCATGGATATGAATCCTGGGTTCTCTATGAGCTGTGTTATCCAGGGAAAGGTACATATAGATCTCAGGTTCAGAGTCTTCATCTGAAAGCTAGAGACAACTGCAGCCCCCACCCCACACAGCTGCTGTGAGGATTAAATAAGCCAGCCAGGATATTTTAAAGAACTTAGAAAAGTCCCTGGCATCAGTGTTAGCTATTATTATTAGATGCCTTAAAATGCACATATGGGTTTTGAATTTAATTTCACTACTGTCTTTTTCCCATGCTTTCATCACCTCATCAGTTTGTTGGAGTCTAAGACTGGCCTTACCATAAGTTTTGGCCTGTGCCGTAAGTTTTAGTTTATTCTATACAAATGATAGTATGTTAAAATTCCAGATTGAAACTAATAAATGCAATTAGATGTCATGATAATCTTTAGAAAAATATGCCTTTTACCAGAATTTTTTTAATTGTTCCATTCTTAGGCTTCCTGTATGCGAGAGATACACGCTCACAGTTATTTTTAAAAAGGTAATTACAATTCGTTACAAGGATAAATTAAATCATCTATACTTTGAATATCATCTTTGAATTTTCGGTGAAATCAAAACTTTGTAACAAAAAAACCTATTTTTTGGTTTAGACATGTGTTACTCATGTAAAATGGAAAAGGAAAAACCTAGAACTATTTGATTGTAAATATAAAGTTTTCAATTATATGTAACTGTTGCTAGGATTGGAAAAAAAAGGCTTATTTCTAAGAAATATACCATTCTGTTTCTAAACGACATTCTCTACTTGGCATTTAAAACATATCATCATTAAACTCTTTAGTGGGTTGTTCCCAGGGGAAAAAAATAATAAAGTAAAATGAAATGAAATAAAAACGATTCCAAATAGAAGACTCTTTTTAGCTTAACTGAAACAGAACAGAAATAAAGACATTATGATATCCTATGAGGAAAGAAAAGTGTTCATGACTCATTGGTGAACAGGAAAGTTAATAACAATCAACTTACATTAAACTAAACTATCATCTGGATATGTGATGTAGGTACAGGTTTGAAATACTGAACTATGACATACATGTGTACATATGTACATATGCACACACACAATTACATACATACCAATGGCCACAATTTAAAAAAGTTATATAGTACTTTCCTTCTTCATACAGAAGACCGTACACAGAATTTAGTCTAATTTACATATTCTAAACATGTAACTGTGTTTGAGGTAGTGGTATATACATTTTAAAAAAATGATGGAGTGCCATAAGACCATGAATTCTATCTTCTATATTATTTTGTCAATTCCATCTGACTTCAAAATATTTTAGTTTCATCTTTATATGTCTGCTTATATTTAAAGTGGTAAATTTATTTTACCACTTTATTTGGCTTCACAGAGAAACAACAAAGTCCCTTAGCAATAAACTTAGATTTGACATTTAACTTTGGGAAAATGTGTGGTGGGGAAGAGTGTCGAATTCCAGGTGTGACATGTCATCTCAGTGATGGCAATTGCCTCCCGGGGCCTCATAATTCAGGATATATACTACTGGGAAGAAACATCTGGAAAGAGGATGTTAGTAAAGGAAAATCCCTCTGGCAAGGCTCTCCTCCCCAGAATGCATCACCTGTTGGCAGCAGATGCTGTGTTTAAGGAGAACCAGGAAAATCCTTCACATGCATTGTAGCTTGTGGAGGCAAAAACAGGTGTTGGTTTGCTGACTATTCAAAGCCATGTCATATTCAGTTCAAGACTGCAAACTTTTATTGAGTATTATGGAGGGAATAATTCTGAACTCACAGGAAATGCAAAATTTTCAAGGCATAATCTTTGCCCTCAAGGAACTTAAAATTAAAAGAGGGAGGCAAATAGTAAGTAACTGAGAGAAAACAAATATTTTCCATGCTTTCCTTTTCCATTTTACATGAGTAACACATGTCTAATAGGTATGCCTTGTGGGTTAGAATCGGCAAACCTTAGTTTTATGTAAGTTATGTACGTTTTAAAGTGAACCATGTAAGATAGTTTATGTGCAAAGTTATTCAGTGTGATGCTATGTATAATAGAGAAAAACTATGAATAACCTCAATGTAGGACAACAGAAATAGAGGTATTGTTAATTCTGCATCCAGAATAAGGTTATGGTACCAGGAAAGGACTCGGTATGATCTGAGGGAGCATCAGACTAGAAGAAAATAGAAGAGAAAAAAGATGCTTCTACTCTGGGTGACATAAGCAGGGAAGAATGGTGATGTCTCAGGCATCTTAAGCCCATCTGGTTCTAGTAGCTCTTCCTATGTTATGGTTTGTGTATAAATCATGCATGCACACAGGTTGGAGGACTCTATTGAGGTCTGTGAATGACAAAGCAGGATGTCTTATGGTATTTCCAATACTCTATGCACTTGCGTAGAAAAACAGCAATGAGGAGAGCTGAAATATCTTACTATTCTAGGTGTATGTTCCTTTTCCATACACCTTATATTAAACTTCCTCAAACTCTTTTCACTTAGAAATTGAGCTTAAAATTAGTTTGAAAAGGAGCAAATGTGCTCAATCAACTGCACAATTTTTAAATCACTAAAAAAGTAGAGATTTTAGTAACATTTTGAATTGTGTACATATTCAAGTATTTATGACCTAGAGCAGAATAATAAAGGAATAAGTTATTCATCAGAATGTAAACTTAATTCATAGGAAGTAATTATTGTAACATTATCATCATTGTCATCATCATCATGACACCATAAGTAAAAACAATGAGGTTGGGAGCACCTGGGTGGTGCAGTTGGTTAAGTGTGACTGTTAAGTGAGACTCTTCGGCTCAGGTTATGAGCTCAGGGTTGTCAGATTGTGTCCCATGTCTGGCTTCATGCTTAGCCCAAACTCTGCTTAAGACTCTCCCACTTTGCCCCCACTCCTCCCTGGCCATGCTCTCTCTCTCAAATTAATAAATAAATCTTAAAAAAACAAAAACAAAACAACAACAACAACAATGAAGGGTGCAAGTTCTAGATTTCATTACAAATCACAGACTACCTCTCCTAAGGGGATCCTAATTGGGGTTATACATGACTACAACTGCATTCATAATTAATTGTTCTATATCAACAGTTAGAGAGATTAAAGACCATTGGAAACTTTCTAAACAACAGAGGTTGAAAGAGGATTTAAGGGTCGTGTTAGGGTTGAATGTTTTTTAAATTCCCATATACATTTAAAAGAATCACTCTTGGATCATCTATTTGATAATCTGCTTTGCCTTAAATTATTTGTGGGGCCTCAAATTCAACTACTACCCAGTACCCTGTCCTCAACATCTATTCAGTGGAGGCCATGGTGAGGGGATGATGCATATTTAGATGTAGCTCTAGATTTCAATTCACTAAAGGTAATTTAAATTTCTTGTTTGTTTCACTTTCACTAAAAATTGTGCAGTTCGATGTGCCACAACTGCCTTCTCTCATTTCAACCATCCATCACAGTTTCCTCAGTCAGGGTATGGAGCAATAATCATAGACTAAATATCCAAACCAAATACTAATGATTTCTCTTTTCTTTTTTTAAAATTTAAGTTCTATTTAGTTGACATACAGTTCAATATTGGTTTCAGGAGTAGAACTCAGTGATTCATCATTTACATATAATACTCAGTTCTCATCATAATAAGAGCCCTCCTTAATACCCATAATCCATTTATCCCATTCCCCACCCATCTCCCTCCATCAATATTCAGTTTGTTCTCTATAGTTAAGAGTCTCTCATGATTTGTTTCCCTCTCTCTCTCTTTTTTTTTCTCCCTCCTGTATGTTCATCTGTTTCCTTTCTTAACTTCTATATATAAGTAACATAAGTCAGTTAGAGAAATACTAATGATTTTGTACAACCAACCATTTGGGATTATTCCTCACCATTTGCATTTATGATGTGCAACTAAGTTTGTGAGTGGCTTCATTTGTTTTTTGTTTTGTTTTTAATGTGTACATATTTTTTACCTACGTGAATAAAATAAGTTTTTTTCCTTGTTTGTTTAATGAACAGCCTTCAGAGATTTAAGTTGAATTTCTTCTAAGAATCCATCTGTAGTCTGGAACATAACCAACAAAAATTTGAGAAGTCAACATAAGGGTGGCTAATCTATACATCATGGGAATCATGTGAGCTAGGTGTTTTATTATAGTAAATGTTTCTGTAGATAATTTCCAGAAATAATAAGTACAATAGAGTTCACACCTATATTAAGTTCCATGACATGTGAGGCCAGGTCACACATTAACACTGAAAACCCTTAGAGGATATATTTGATGTTATCTTAACTAGAAGTGCAAGACATTGATAATTTGGATCTGGAAAGATGTATTGGCTCACTGGAATCAATTAAATACCCCATCAAGTTCTTAAGTTGTAAGACTCCACAGCACATACAAATCCATGTGGAAGACTTCTTCAGATTGCCGGGGATAAAAGTGGCTGAAGTGTGTCTTTAATCTGGCCCCAAACAATCACGGATTATTGAAAGAAATAGCAGTTCCCTAGTTATCATAACCATGGTATTCTGGGCATGGCAAAAACCACTTGCTTCCTTAGTCAGGGTGTAGAAATCACAGCAGTATTTCATAGGCAAGTGCACTCTTTCCACTATTCTCTGAAGTTATTACTAAAATCATTTAAAGCTTTTCATGTATCTAGTTGAATTATGCACACGATCACTAGATGTGTTCTCCAAATGTGTTCACTAGGCCAAACATGGAATAAAAGTAAAAATATATGTTATCATATCCCTTTGGTATCCTGCTGGACTCACCTTTCTCCACAGTGACTTCCTCCACCCCTAAACTTACTACAAAGAAGAAACTCCGAAATATGGATATCTGACGGTTTGTGTATGTTAAGGGGTGAATGTTAAGGGGTTAAAATTTCATCTTAAAGCCTTGTGTCACTGATGGCTTTGATCATCTTAAGGCAAGAGAGATTCTTCTGGGGATATGTCTTTTTGAGATAACAGCTTGCCCCTATAACCCTCTACCACCTCAGTCCTCCCTATGTAGTTTCTTTGGTATAGCATCTTTTAAATCTGCCAGTGTCATTGATATTTACTTCTTTCTTTATTGCCCCTTTTCCTCATGGAACATAAGTAAAGACCTTGCATAGGAACCAAGTTTACTCAATAGCCTATCACCAACACCTAGAAAAGGGCCTGACCCATGGAAGATAATCCACAAATATTTGTTTTGTTTATTTTTTTTTACAGCTGAGCTAATATCTCTTTGACTTTGTAATGAAGATTTCCCATAGAATTTCATACCACTGCAAGGATGATAAAAGTTCTGAGAGTATAGTGAAAATGTAATTATAGTATCAAGGGTCCTCTGTGACTTTTTTCAAGGGTTTTCCAATTTAGGGGATTCAATATTCTTTTTAACTCATTTAAAAGCACAGTAATTTCCTATTTCACTGCCTATCAAGCTTTTGCCATGCGAACTCAGAGAAATAATGGGATAATAATCATATACATGTATATTCAACAGAATAGGCTGTCACATCTTACACAGTATGGTATGTGTTGGTTAGAGTATTTTTTTTTTTACTAAAAAGGTATGTAAATTGGGGGCCAAAAGGATTTGACTCTAAAAGTATGTACATATTATTTCTGCTCTTTATCCCTCTCCACAGACTTAGAGTCTAGGTTAGTTCGAATCAACTATATTTCTGAAGATTTTCCAAACTGCTTGAGTCAACAAGCTAGACATCACCATAAATCTTTGGAGAACTGGCTTTTTTTTGCACTCCCATATCTGGTAATGGCTGGCAGCATCAAAAGAACAGTCTTCTTTTCCCTAGGCTGGCACATCCCTTTTCAGTCTTGGCCAGTCCCCAGAAAGTGAAAGCAGATCTACGTTACATAACAAACCTCCTGGAAAAGGTGCTGTTCTCAAACTGAGAGAAGAAATTGTTTCATGACTTTTTTTTTTTTCCTAAATCGGTTTGCTTGTGGGTGCCTGATGGTTTTCTGGCTTGCATCTAACTAGCAACATTGTTTTCTCCAGCTCATAGACTATAACTGACTTTTTATAGTTTATGACATTTCAGAGATTTCTATGGCTTCTCCCTTCATCCCATCACTCAGATAGCGATAGGAGGAAAAAATAACCCAAGTGTGACTTGTAAATGCAAACTTGCCAGATTTGTGAATACCTACTGATGGAATATGCCAGGACTACTTTTGGGGGCAAAGAACGTGTTTGAGGAAGAAAACAATATATCTTTCAGACTTTGGTTCAAACTTTGAATCATGTTGCTTAACTTAGTGTTTTTCCTTTTCTAGAAAATCTATGTTCAAGTTTTACTCAATTGACCTTGTCCTTCAGGAGGTCAGCTATATAAAATGGCAAAACAGGTGGTAACCTATATTAAGCCATCCATCCATCCATCCATCCATCCATCCATCCATCCATCCAACAAACATTTATTGAGCACCAACTAGATTAGGGAGACTAATCTTAAAGTCTATGTCTAAAGAGTGAAAGACCTAACACTATTAATTATAATATGGCATCATAAATCCTACCAAGTGGATTTTGCAATATAAGTTGTTTTGGGAGCACAGAGTAGCAAATCTAACTCTGCCTATGAAGTCGGATTAGAGGGGATACTGATATTGGAAAGGCCTTATGAAACAGATGGAATTTGAGTGGACTTTGGTTTTTAACTGCATCCAGCTAATCATCATGATAATCTCTGATGGGTGTTTTATAATCCTGGGGTGGTGGGAGGGCTGATTCAGGAGATCCTAGACCAAAAAGTGTAGCATGTGGCTTTAGGTTTTATAGCTTTATAGGATGACAGAAAGACCTCTCCATAAACTATTCTCTCCTATTTATTTTAAGTCTCGATTGTAATTATAGAGGTCCTCCTTCATATCCTCAGAGCAGTTATCTGCCTTCGAGGGCTTAATATTAAAGTGTAACTACCCCTAGAAGAGATGACGCCTTAATAGTTCGCATATATTTCCACACTTCCCGAGAGCAGCATGGTGGGTGTAGTGAGGGCTGCATGCTGAAGGTAGAAAGATGTTATGGGCAACTTTTTCCCAGTTGTAATTTTCTCTTGGGAAAACCAGAATTGGTTTTGCAGAGCAGTGAGAAAGACAATCGGCAATGGAGAGAAGAAAATAAACCTCTGTGGGGAACAAACCTCACAAGACATGGAGTTACCGAAAAAATCAATGTGGAAATAGCTTCTCTCTCTTCCCTTTTTCTCTCTCTCTTATTTTGATGACCTAATACATGGGCTATGCATTTATAGAGACAAGTAATCTCCAAATTTTAAGACAGATTTTCTCATTGAAGAAAAGTGTAAGTATTTGCTAAACAGATTTTCAATGGCGAAAGAAATATATATTTCTTACACGTATATAGGTTATATTAAGATGGCTTAGCACACATGAGGGTTAAATGCAATAAAAGAATAAAAGGCACTGATTTAGAAAGGATAAATTTTGGTAGCTTAACATTTATTTAATGATTTTTAAATTTTTGGTTGATGGCAACTTTCCCACCTGCTTTGTAAACATTTTCAAGGCCAAAAAAATACAACATTGTTATACAAGAGTTTCAATATTTTGGACTGTAAAGATTTTTGTTTTGCTTCGCTTTGGCTAGAGGATCAATAGCTGGCCTCTACACATGAGTGTTTATACACCAGAGTTCAAATCCCTGCTGTACCTCAGGCTAGTTCAGCTTCACTTACTTGGATGGTTCAAAGATATAAAATACTGCTGAAAATCAGGACCATAATAGCAGCTACCCCCTCAGGCAGCAGCAGCAGGAAAGCTAGAGCACACTTACAGCAGAGTCGTATATCACAGGGAATCTACAATGCCTGCTTAATTCACCCTTCTCCCTAGTAGAGAATAGTTACAAAATATACAGGAAGAACATCACAACTGAAATTCCTTAAAGCACACGAATGTAGGTGTCCATACCTAGAGAGGCAGAATTCTTAAGGAACCAGTTCCATATCTTTAAACCTGCAGTGGCAGTAACATTTTATCGAGAATTAATAATGAGCTTTTTCCTGGAAACAATTTGGCAGTATACCTTAAGAACTTAAAAAAATTCCAATCAGCTAGCTAATGATACCCCTTCCAGGAATTTTCTTAAGGAAAGTAGGTAACTTCTTTCAGTATTGTCGTTATTCCCATAAACCTGGTGGCCAGCTCCACCGGTCTGTTTGAAAATGTGCCAGCAAATGCCCTCTGGAATGGCCTGGGTGAACTTTTCTTGTCTCATCCTTGGTGCTGAATTATTCTACACATAAACCAGAGGAAACAGCCCAGCTGTGCCATACTAGAACCCAGCTGCCTTCCTAGCAAATATTTCCTGTAGCTAAAAGCTTGCTTTAGTGTTTTTGAAACACAAGAAAGTCCAATGTCTACCCTTGGACTCATAGAGCTATAATGTAACACCTGGCTCCTGATTTCATGAGGTAAGCCTGCTCCAGTTCAATATGAGTTTTCCTTGTTAGGCTGAGGTTTTATAAATATGTTTGAGCAGATTTTATATGTAAAGGCTGCTATGCTGTTTTTGGTCCTTGCAGAGGAGATGTGTCATTTCAGTGCAATCAGAAAAATAATGCCTTCTTGAAGTACTCTGGTGCCTATGTTCTTTGAATATTTTTTTTCTAATTATGAAGGTTATACACATCTTTGAAAGAATGAGTGGGGGGGAACCCAAATCACCTATGAGGTTGAAACATCTAAAATTGTCCTTTGGTGGTTACAAACAAGTGGTTGCCAATGTTTTCATGTCACTCGGTGCAATATAAACTCAATTTTTAGAGAATCACTTCTAATAGTTTCATATCTTTCATTTAAGCCTTTTTATGCATGTATTTATGCACAGATCCCAGGGATTTCCACATGGTCCAACAAGCTCACCAAGGGACTGTGGTGAAAGAAAACAGTGTCTCATTCTCTAAGTCATACATCCTCTAGAAAATGAGCTAGGAAGTGGTTGGAGAAGGATTAAAAAATGGACATCGTGTTTCTCTTCCCTTTCTTATTGGAAACATGTCTAACAAAAGGATATCTACAGCAAAGGTTAATATTTGTTGGATATTTACTATGTGTAATGTACTGAGAATTTAATGACTTTTTTTGTTGTTGACAGGAGTGGAATCTATCATGGGGCAGAGTTCTATACATCCATTCCCCAATTCCTTCTTCCATCCACTCACCTGCTATTTCGTTAGTTGGCTTATATGGCAGCTTTATAACATGGCCCCCAACTCTTTACCATTTCCTCCATCATGAGTGAGGTCTTAGTAGTGCCTTCATTATAATTTGAGTAGGTTTCTGGCCACCTCAAATAATAGCATTGGGGTAGAAGTAATGCTGTGTGACTTCCAAGACTAGATCATGAAGTATCATTTGTCTTTTGCTCTGTTGTCTAAGAACACTCACTCTTAGAGGTCTAGGTTGCCATATAATTGGACTGACTACCTGGGAGAACACATGGACCCCACATGGAGAAGTTTGGAGACAACAGAAACAAAAAGGGCACGTAGGAAACACCCTAACTCTTCTAGGTTGTTACCTCTTCCAGTCATCCCAGTAAGACTCCAAATATTGTGTCCGAATCACAGTATCATGAGTAAAATATATAAATGTAGTTGTGCAAAATCACTACATTTAGGCATAGTTTGAAAAAGAAAATGGGAAGACTTACACTATCTGACTTCAAGACTTACTATTACAGAGTTATAACGAAGACAGTGGGGTGTTGCGTCAAGACAGACAGTAGAACAAAATGCAGACTCCAAAGACAGATGAGGAAACTTCTCATGAGGATCAAACCCCTGATTACTTTTACTAAAAACCAAGATATCTGAAATGTGAGTGAGTAATGTAGGTCAAGAGAAAATATGCACCTTTACACTGTGAGTGATAGGGCCTGACAGGAGCACCAAACTGAAGAGGGTAGTGATCCCTGCTGATTTCCATTTAGAAAATGGAAGTCCAGGCTTGCCAGATCTTTGGACATGAATTTTTCCTTTTTTTTGGACAATATACACTCATTAAAGTGTCCGTAAATTTCTTTGGGCATCAACCCAAATTGCACCATTATGGGAATTAGAAACATTTGACACTTATTGGAGACACTTGCTCATCACATGCTGGAAAATTGTCAAGATATAGAAGTCTACATGGTCTATGAAAGTAAACAGTCCCATGGAGTTACATACTTACAAAATCCTGACCATACACTGCAAGCCCTGTGTGGTCTGGATTCAGTCATGAAGTTATAATCTTGCCATTTCTGCCTTACATCCTGGCAAGCCCCGAGCCTATTCATTTGCCTTGGAGGGCCCAAGGAATCTATTTTCACATTACATTCCTTGGTTTCTCATAAAAGCTGTAGATTATCACACAAATGTGCAGTGGCTCACCTGCCATGGAATAATCATGATTAGATCTGCAGGGTGAATCTAGTCTTGCCTTAGGAAATATTCTGAGAATAGGTTTTATTTAGAAATGTAAAAAATAAAAGCATGCTTCTCATTAATATTCTGCTTCCACCAAAATAATTTTCACCTACTTTAAAAAAAATTATCATGTTTCTTTTACGACTTCTCTCTATAATAATGCTTTATTTATGTTTTTAAAATGTAACAACCAAGAGTTATTATGCAACTATATGCCAGGAGATCTCAGCATAGTCCTATGGTTACATGCACAGATTCTTTCTAAAATTGGGTTAAAAGGTAATTTGCCATGTTGCTGGCCTCTGGATCATTAGTCACAGTGGCCTAAGTGCATTCTCTTATAATTCAATATCAAAGAAATTGCTTTTATGGCATTAACTATATTATATTCAAAATTGTATAAATTATTGAAATACTATGCCTACTGCCAAGATACAAGACAGTTCACATGGAAAAAGTTGCATTTTAAATTATTCATTGGAAAAAAAAAAAGTCATTCTTTTGCCAGAAACTGTTTTATAGTGGGGCTAGCTTCTGGGACTTACATTTAAATATGAATCACAAAAACTCTGGAAATTTCAGATACTCATAATTTTCTTGGCAGTGAATAAAAGGTGTGTCTCTTTAATTCACTGATTTTCATCAAATGCATTAAATATTATAAATTGTCTTGTATCTAGGTGTTAGTCTAATGAGCATTTGTAAGGAAAGTATCTATAGGTAATTCTTTGTAAAGTCATGATAAAGTGATATAAAGGATCTACATAAAAATACTGAAATAAAAAAATACTGAAATTTGGTGACTTTCATTTATTATTTTTGAATACAGTATAAAACCTATATAACCAATGTATTATATATCTTATATATACATATGCACATATAAAAATTATATAAGCATATATCATGGATATATACATATATATTATTCTATAGTTGGCATATATTATACTGGATATGTGTGTTTATGTGTGTATGTATTCTGTCCTCATTGTATGCCTTCATTAGTGCTAGAATATGATAATAAAGGAGCAAATGTAATTATAGGAAGACTAACCTCAAAAGGTCTCTCTATACAGATTTATATATTATTCATTTGGTTAGAAGATATTTATTTATCATTTGCTATGCACCAGGGGCTATGATAGGTGCTAGTGATTTAAAATTTAATAAAACAGAATTGCTGCTTTCCAGTAGCTTATATATTATGGGAAGGAACAGAGGTAAATTAAAAATATAATTATATAAAGTTATAGGAAAGACATGTACATAAAATATTATGTAAATACAAACAGAACTCACCCAACCCAGATGGAGATGGAAGGGGGGTGATGAAGACACAAAGAGAATTTTTAAAATAATATGCTGTAACTATTTGGAGAAGTGCATTCTAAGTCGAATGACACACGTATGAAGGCACAGAGCAGGGAAAAATCATGGTCCATTTTGTAGACCATCATCATGGTTGCAATAGTTGATTGAACTACTTGGCTGGTTACAACTGAAATTACACCCTTTATTTGCTTTCAAACCATGAACAAATTTCTTCCATTTCTTACATATTTCTGGAAAGGTAATTTGAACGCAGGAAGTATTTTATATTGATCCGTGAGTACTGTATAGGATCATACTTGGACATTTTAAGTGCTCGGAAAGTGCTGAATAAGTATGTTTTCATCTGTTCTAAATGTTTCTTATTTGGAGAGTTAGTCTTTAACATATTCATTAAAAAGTTATGCTCTTTCATGTTAATTACTACATTCTGAGGAACAGAAATATTTTACCACTTCTCCTTTTTGAATTAAAGGACATTGTGAGTAAACTACTTTCTGGGGTATAAAGTAAAAAACAAACAAATATGGGTTTACTTTAGCTTCTCGAGGGTATTACGTGTGTCACATATTTTCATATCCCAGTTGAAAAGTATCATGCATGTTTATTTTGGCTTCTTAGATAATATCCTATCATATTTTTAGGAGTTTAAATTAAAATGCAGTTAAGACTGAAAAGTAATTCCCTTGGGCATGAGTGTTCTGAACTACCTCTCCTAGCTACTGAACTTCCTTGTTTTAAACACTCCAGTGTTATCACTTGGCTAATCCTCCAAAAATAAGCCAAATCCTCTCTTCTTTCTCAAAACTGGAAAACTCAAATAACCTACTCAATAAACATTAGCTCTTTCATTCTATATTTTTGCCTATGCCTATCATAACTATTTTTTTTTTCAGATACTATTATCCTGGAATGGTAGGAAGTATATCTAACTTTTTCTTTTGAAGGTTGAAAGAAATGAAGAGCAAGCTTAGCCATGTCAAAATAACCAAATTTTCCTTTTGGGTAGGTTAACTAACTGTTCACAATTCTGTGAACATATTGAGTGTATGTACATATATATATATATATATATATATATTTCCAGAGTCATTTGGTAGTCGTTAATGATAGTCTAAGTAATAAAATGGAGAGGTATGGACAAAGATCTCACACAGTCAAGAAGAATCCTATTGGGTAAAGCCATTGTAACCAGTATTGATGGGTAGACTCATGTGAATATGATGGGCAGAATATTAGAGTAGTACCATAGGAATCTGTGTTTGGCATCTTCCTTTCCTCAATTTTAAAAGATTTGGATAAAACTCTTGGAAACATATTTATTGATAAAACTGTATCAAGAGTTATGCGTTCAGTTACAGTCTTTACAATTTAAGAGTGAAACGCTGTCATGTTATTTCACAATTACAGGTCAGTCAGAAAAGTAAAGTGCCCAGACACAGTGCCATGTAAAGACACAACTTAAGGAGCTAAGAATGTTTCTACATTATAAGAAATGTAAAGAAAGATAATCTTTTTCATTGATCTGTGAATTTATTCTAATTTGTTCTAGCAAACAGAATAATGGTAGATTTCAGTTCATTATAATGAAGTATGTACCAAACAAGAAGCATCTTCACAATGAAAAAGGTTATTTTACAAAAATGTAAGCTCCCTGTTGTCATAAGAGTCTCAGAGAATATGGAAGAACAATAGACTCAAAGAAAGGATTACTACATTGAATGGGTGTTTGGTTCAGATGTACTCTTGGAATTTTTCAACAGTTGTGTTCTTTGAATCTTTGCTGTACCATATCAAGATGAGGAGACAAACCCAAATAAAACACCATGGACACATTAAAGGGCCTGGATAAATGGTTATTTACTGTTTCCTTTCGGTGCTTAAAACACAATAGGACTGAGTAATTTCTTGTTGGATTCTTGTCATGGAAAGAACATTTGATTAATCTTTGGAAAAAAGAGACTATTCTTTGCTATCTGAAAACTCCATTGGCCAACTTTAAATATTCCTTTGCCAAAATAATATGAATATTACATCGACTGTTTAAACCTAAGCACATTTTGAGTTTGTGTGCATTACAACAGTTACAGTGTATGCATCCAGATCAGTATGTTAGTGTAAACAGATGGAAATATGTTTCTCAGTTGATGAGTAACATAAGAGCCCTTCTCATCCTGTTTCAACAAACACCTAAACCCACACACTTTCTGCCCTGGTTTCTCTTTTCTTTCAGCATTTATCTTTGAATTGCTTTTAATCTCCAGAGATGGGTGACCACCTGCCTTTCAAACATATTGCAAAAACAGCAGTTACTATGGTTGGTTTTTGCCAGTCAGTTATTTTATTGAAGAAAACATGTACCAAATGACAGCAGAGTCACCAGCTTATGAGAGGATTTATTATGTATATAATATTGTGCTTTTTGGTAGGAAGTCAGCAGCACTGTGCTAAGATTTTAGTATCAAACTGTTTCTATTAGGCTGAGAGTTGTAACACTCAAATGGTACCTTAAATGACTGAGTTGCAGAAAGAGAAATTAAACAAAATTTTTAGGAGAAAAAAGCAACTCTTGTGACAGGAAAATATAATATGTTCCTTTGTGGGTGTAGTAAGTCTGCTAATTGGTCACCGAATTGATTTCCTCTTCTTGGCACATGGTTAGCTTGTTTCCCAGTATCCCTTGCTGTTATTCATGGCTGAGTTTTAAACAATAGAATGTGAGCAGAAGTGATACGTGATAGTTCGATACTTAGTCCACAAAAACTTCCTATTGATGATCCTCCATATTATTTTCCCCTACATAGCTATGCACAGGGCCTTGGGAATTGAAAATCATAATTGAAGATGATAAAAATACAAGACAGAGAAATGGTTTCTAGAGAATGTAGACTGCCTATAATGAACAACTGACTTGCAAGTTCTTTAGGAAGAAATAAACAATATGCCCAGGTTTTTAAAAGAGATCTACCAATATTTAAGGAACTAAGCTCTATATTTTATAACTCTATGTATTTTTATAACAAAAGAAGATTAAAGAAAGAAAATGTAAGGAAATTAATTGCTACTATATAATCTACTCCTGAAAATAAAAACATCACTAATTCATTTTATTTTATTTTATTCTATTTTTAAAGGATTTGTTAATTATTGGAGAAAGAGAGCATGCATGAGAACAGGGGGAGGGGCAGAGGAAGAGGGAGAGGGAAAGAATCTCAGGCAGACTCTCAGATGAGAGCAGATTCTGATGCTGGGCTCAGTCTTATGACCCAGAGATCATGACCTGAGCCAAAATCAAGAGTCAGATGCTCACCCAACTGAACCAACCAGAAGTTCCAAAACATTGCCAACTAATTTTATGAAACAGACATGTGATATTAAACAGAGACAAGAAGTATACAAGAAAAGTAATTTCATTTATGAACATAGAAAAAACATAATTATAATATTGAGCCCATCAAGTGAAATTCATTTTTATACATATATATATATAATATGTATATATAATATTATATATAATATGTATATGTAAAATATGTATACATACATATGTGTGTATATATGTATGTGTGTGTATGTATATATACACATACATATGCATTACTCCTGGACTGGAGATTTTGTTCAACAATATACTAACTTAATACTTCACAGAAAGATTGAAGAAGTATACATTATGATCTTGTCAATAGATACAGAGAAAACATTACATAAGAAGAAACACTATAATAAAGAGTTGCAATCTAGAAATAGAAAGTTTTGTTCATACTGTGCCTAAAAGGATCTACAAAGAATTCACAATGATCATTATCTTTCATTATGAAGTGTTAGGCATATTTCCTTAAAACTTTTTATAAGGTAAGGAAACCCACTCTCACTGCTTCTATTTTACATTGTACTGGAGTTCTTAATGAGTTCAATAAGATTAGGAAAAAAAGAAGTATTAGTATTGGAAAGAAAGGTCCAAAAGAGCCATTGATCATATATGTATAATTGTCTTTGTAGAATATTCAAGATAAGTAGCGTATCTTTGAAATTGATGAGAATTTATCTAGACTACAAAACATGTGTTAATTATTTCCACAATAAATTTATACATTCGATAAAATTACATTAAAATTTCCATTTTTATTCACAAAATTCTACAAGATTAATTCAGTATTAATATTGAAGGGTAAAGGACAAAGAGTAGACAAAACAACCTTGAGTAAGAAAAATAGAGGAACTTATCCTACAATACTCTCTCCTTCTCCTTCTGCCCCTCCCCCATTCTTGCTCCCTGTTGCTCTCTAAAAAATAAATAAATAAGTAAATCTTAAAATAATGGAGGGGCACCGAGGTGGCTCAGTCCTAGGATGGAGCTCCCCTGTCAGGCTCCCTGCTCAGCAGGGGAATCTTCTTCTCCCACTCCCTTTCCCTCTGCCCCTGCTCCTGTGGGCTCTCTCTCTCTCTCATTCTCTCAAATAAATAAAAATCTTTAAAAAATCTTAAAAAGATGGATAAAGGATATAAATAGGAAATTCATAAAACAATTTTACTCACAAAAGAGGTAACTGTAATGACCACTTTGACTAGTAGAACTTTTAATAGTTATGAAAGTTTAAATTAAAATAGCATAATTTCAAATACATAATATTGGTAAAATTTTAAAAATTATATACTACCAAGGTGATAAGGTTATCTATAAATATTATAGTATACAATGATGAAAATAGTATAAATCTGCACATAATTTGAAAACAACTAATAAAACTGAAGATGTACATATATCTCTACACTTTCATTTCTAAGTATTTACATATCCTGAGCCTTGTTGCTTTAAAGTGTGGTTCTCCATCACCTGGAAGCTTGTTACAAATGTAGATTCTCAGGTGTGTCCACATCTACTAAATCAAAAGCTGCAATTTAACCAGTTCTCTAGGTAACTTTTTGAGAAGTTTGAGAAGTACTGTCCTAGGCAAGAGTAGTGGTTCTCAAGACTGGAGGCACATTAAGAAAACCTGAGATTTTTTTTTTTTTTAAAGATTTTATTTATTTATTTATTTGAGAGAACGAGAGAGAGAGAGAGAG
>CM053606.1:50555968-50716679 GCA_028646535.1 Procyon lotor
CGGAGCTAAAGGCAGAGGCTTTAACCCACTGAACCACCCAGGCACTCCATGAAGGCAGATGCTTAATTGACTAATCCATCCAACCACCCAGGATGTTCTTAATATATTCCAGTGCCCTACTCCAGACAAACTGAACTGCTATTTATATATAGTATCCAAAAGCTTTCCAGATGATTTCACTAGGTTTACATGGTTGAGAACCTCTGTGCTAGAGAAAATCTCACAAATGTACAGAGAAATCTATCAAAGATAATACAGTTTGAAAAAAGCAAAAATCTGGATAAATCCTAAAAGTCCATGGACTTATAAACTTTTAGGTTATACAACTGCTAGAGAAAATCTCACATATGCACAAGGAAATCTATCAAAGATAAGGTAGTGGGTAAAAAGCAAAAATCTGGATAAACCCTTAAAGTTTAACCTAAACTATTAGGTTATACAACAATACCCTGGACTGTAGACAAAATACTTTAACTAGGTCTATATGTATTAATATTGACTACTCTAAAACATGAAACTTTGAGTGAAAAAGATAATTGGTGGCCAAAGAACAGGCAAATAGATCAATGAAATAGAAGAGAGGGCTCAGAAATAGACCCATATAAATACAGTCAACTGATTTTTCACAAAGATGCAAAGGCAACAAAATGGAGCAAAGACAGTCTTTTCAATGACTGGACAACTGGACATCCATATGTTAAAGAAGTAAATAAATAAAAAGAATATAGACATAGCCTTACACCCTGCACAAAAATTAACTCAAAGTGGATCCTAGACCTAAATGTAACATGAAAATTTTAAAAATCCTAGAATAGAAAATCCATAGGAGAAAAACCTAGATGACTTTGGGGATAGTGATGACTTTTTAGGTAAAATACCAAAGGTATAATCCATAAATGAAAAAATTGATGACCTAGACCTCATTAAAGTCAAACACTTCTGCTGTGAAAAAGACAGTATCAAAAGAATTAGAACACAAACCACAGATTTGGAAAAATATTTGCAAAAGACACATCTGATCAAGCACTGTTACCCAAAATATACAAAGAATTCTGAAAATTCAACAATAAGAAAACAAACAACCCTACTAAAGAATGGGCCAAAGTCCTTGTAGACATTCTCACCAAAGAAGATTTATAGATGGCAATAAGCTTATGAAAAGCTGCACCACATTTTATGTCATCAAGGAAATGTACATTAAAACAATAATGAAATATCATTACACTATTACACTGGCCAAAGTCTGGAATGCTGACAATACCAAATGCTGGAGTGGATATGGAAAAATAGGAGCTCACACATTGCTGGTAGCAATGCAAAATGGTATAGCCATTTTGAAAGGCAGTTTGGTTTTTCGGATATTTTGTTTGTTTGTTTTACAAATATGAATATACTCTTAGGATATGATACAGCAATCATACTCTTTGGTGTTTACTCAAAGGAGTTGGAACCTTCTTATGTCCACACAAATTCTGCACCCATTTATACTGACTTTATTCATAACTGCCCAAACGTGGAGCCAACAAAGATATTTTTTACTAGGTGAGTGGATGAATAAAGAGTGTACTTCCAGATAATGGAATATTATTCACTGCTAAAAAGAACTGAACTATCAAGCCATGAAAAAACATGATGGAACCTCAAATGCATATTTCATAGTGGAAGAAGTAAATCTGAAAAGGCTACATACAATATGATTCTCCCTATATGACATTCTGGGTAAGGCAAAAATATGGAGACAGTAAAAAGATAAATGCTTACCAGGCAGGGGTTAAGAAGATGGGAAGAGGAATGAACAGGCAGAGCACAAAGGATTTTTAGGGTAGTGAAAATACTCTGTATGAATTTATAATGATGGATATATGTTATTAACACATTTTTCCAAATATAGAATATACAACACTAAGAGTAAACTTTAATGTGAACTATGGACTTTGTGTGAGTAGGATGTGTCAATGCAGGTTCATCAGTTGTAACAAACACACCACCCTGGTGGGGGATGATAATAGAGGAGGCTGTGTACATGTGGGGGCAGGGAGTACATGAAAAATCTCTGCAACTCCCCTTCAGTTTTGCTTTGAGCCTAAAACTGCTTTAAAAGTAAAAATACAAAAACAAAATAAGGGGAGTCTGGGTGGCACAGTCGGTTAAGTGCCCAACTCTTGGGTTCGCTCAGGTAGTGATCTCAGAGTTGTGATATCAAGCCCCACATCAGGCTCCATGCTCAGTGCAGGGTCAGCTTGAGATTCTCTCTCCCTCTCTCTCTGCCCCTTCGGCTGGTGTGTTCACTCTCTCTCTCAAATAAATAAATAAATCTTTAAAAAATATAAAATAATATAAAATAGAAAGATAAAAATATAAGATTATGTTTATTGATCTTTTAAAATTTCAGAATTAATAAATGTTCAATGGAGAAAAAAAACACACCAATTGGGAAAGAATGATACAATCTGAAAGTGTGACACCATTAATAAAAATACTTAGAATATATGTAATATTCTATAAATTATGATGGATATATATATATATATACATATAAACATGTGTAGGTAAGATACACACTGACTTAAAGTAGATAGAAATCATGGAAGGGAAATAGAAGGATTAAATGGCTAGCTGTTTTTACATATTATTTCCATTTTTTTTAAGTTGAGTGCATCAATATTATTTTTTTTTTTGGATCTATTTATTTATTTAAGAGAGAGTGTACTTGCACATGTGTGCATGCTGTTGGGGAAGGGGGAGAGGGAGAGAGTCTTTTTTGTTGTTGTTGTTCAACACATTGTTTTTTTAATTTTATTTTTTATTTTATTAACATGTATTATTTGCCCCAGGGTACATGTCTGTGAGTCATCAGGCTTACACATTTCACAGCACTTACCATAGCACATACCCTCCCCAATGTCCATAACCCAGCCACCCTATCCCTACCCCCCCGCCTCCCAGCCACCCTTAGTTCATTTCATGAGTTTAGGAGTCTCTTATGGTTTGTCTCCTTCCTCATCCCATCTTATTTCATTTCAGGGAAAGAGTCTTAAGAGGACTCTTCACTGAGTGTGGAGCCTGCCTTGGGGCTGGATCTTAGGACCCTGAGATCAATACCTGAGCCGAAGTCAAGAGTCAGATGCTCAACTCACTGAGCCACCCGGGTGCCCCAGCACCATTCTCTCTTAAGCAAGGCAGATGTAAAATCCCCCACAATCTCCTGGTGAGCCAGGGGCCATGTGAGTACAAAGAGATATCACAAAGGAAGTATATTTCTCAGTACCAAATGACGGGATACCTATTAAATTAAAATAAATTAAAATACCTATTAAATAAAACAGTTGAGGGGTATTTTGCCTGGAGTGCTAGGGAAGATTTTTTTAAAGGCCACAGGTTTTATATGGCGGTCTGATATAGATTATTAGGGGCTGAAGGGTAGGGACATGAATTAGTAATTTTTTACAAGAGGCACTTATATCATTGGAGCTCATTATACATATTTGTTAGATGGCAGAAGAAAGGATTTATATCACTAAAGGGGAGAAGAAGGGACTTTAGACCAACCAGAATTGTTTGCAGAAAGACAGGATACTAAAGAACAGAAAGTAATACTCCTCGAAAACTTAAATATTCATTACTTCATTTATTTCTTATAGTCGTGTGGTGAACTGGGACTTTTTAACTTAATTTTAAATTATCAAAATCTGAGAATAAATATTAATTATTAAAATCTCAAAATAAGCAGAAAATAAGTGGCAATACTAGGTCTCACCTTGTGTTTGGCACACTAAAACATGCTGCCTGATATGTAAGCTGTAAGCCAGTGAGTTGTGGAACTAAGGCTCAAATACAAATGTCCCATGTGTAGTCTAAGGCCAAGGATCCAGGAGGTAGGCTGCCTTGAAACGCTGTTACTTACTATTCATTGGGCATTGAACAAATGATTTAAACTTCATGATCCTTGGTATTTTCTTGTACAATTGGGATAATTATAGAACCTACACAATACTGATTTTTTTTTTTGGCAAGAATAGATAACATGTGTATAGAACTAGAATATTACCTGACATAAGTGACAAACTCGATAAATGTTAGTTTTATAGAACGAGAATTATGTACTCTTGCACTGAATAGTCTTAGCAGTCATATTGTAGTTACTTTCCAGGGGAATTTTAAAAACGATTCTGAATAATGTATACATTTCTCTTAATATGTCTAGTCGTCTTTGTTTGCTTTTAAAAAGACTTTCTGGGTACTGACTCCTCTTCTATAATTAGGTAGCCTGTACCATAAACCTTGTCATAAATTTTCTATTTGTGGTGATCATCTTTACAGAATATCTTGAGAAAAACTAAACAGGGCTTATTTTGCTTAAGCTGAATTGTTGCAGTATCTAGTTATAGAATGTGCTCAAGTATAAAATATCTATGCTTTTTCTCATTAGGTGGCACTCCCTGTCACTTAAAAAAAAAGTATATATGTCCTTAACATTAGCCAATCGATGGCCAATGTTTTTTGTTTGTTTTGTTTTTTAAGATTTTATTTATTTGAGAGAGAGTAAGAGTGAGACAGCATATACACAGAGAGAGAGGGAGAGAAGCCGACTCCCCACTGAGCCGGGAGCCTGATGCTGGGCTTGTTTCCAGGACCTGGAGTTCATGACCTGAGACGAAGGCAGACGCTTAACCAACTGAGCCACCCAGGTCCCCCATCAATGGTCAATTTTAAAGAACCCAAAAACCCAAACGTGCACATCATGCCATTCCCAGGTGTTTTCTCTTCATATAAAGCAAACAGCACAGTGGGCTCAAGTGATGACTGGCTTTTTGATATTGCCACCAGCTCTAGCCCAGTTAGCATGTAGAATCAGACTTAGTGAAGCAGAGAAGGCCCACAGTTAGCCCAAATTTGAGAACAACAACAACAAAAATACAGAAAGTTAGTCTTAAAGAGAAAGTTCATAATGAGGAATTATCTTAAATATGAAATAAAAAGTGCAAAGATTCAACATAAAAAAAATGAACTCCTACTAAAAAGTAAGAAAAGATTATAAAAAGAAAGATGGTGAACAAAGCTAAGACACTGAATGGAAAATATAGAAGAAAATGACACGTAATAAAAGAACAAGCTATATAATAATTAATACTGATTACACATTCCCTATGTGCCAACCACTCTTCTAAAGACTTCTACATATTAAAGAACTTTACCTTCACAACACTTATGTGAGATGTTATTTCCATTTTGCTGATGGGGAGACTGAGGCAATTTCATTAATTTGCTCAAATAGCTTAGCTATTAACTGGGAATCTAGGGTGCAACTGACATGATCCTGACTTAAGCCAAATTTTTGTCTCCAAGTCTATACAGGCAAAAAAGAGAAAACAATAGAGATTTATTAAACAAACTGAGAAGAGAAGCATATTGTACAAAGAAAACCTAGTCGCTCACAGAGGAAGGGAAAATTATTGGTACTTTGACCTTATAGTCCTTTTCAATCCTGTTTTTGTTGAGTTTGCCCAAGAATGCATTCCTGACAGGAATGTATGCAGTTTGTATAAACAGCTGTATCTACTATATTAAGACATTTATCTCTCTACATTATTAATCCTGTGTCTTCATTGGCCTGCTTTATTATACTGTGTGCCTCTTGAACATAGGGAAAAAGATCTTGTATTGATCTATGTTCTCAATCATTGGCAGAATCTCGGATTGTTTGTAGTTGCTCAAAAATCCTAGTTCACTCCTCTCCCCATCCCTTTTCTTTATCCCCATAAAACATTACTCACATCTCATATTCCACTTTTTTCTTAAGAGAGAGAGAGCACATGTGTGTGCATGTGTGAGTGGTGTGGAGGGAGAGGGAGAGAGAGAAACTTAAGTGGGTTCCACGCTCAGTGGAGCCTGACGTGGGGCTCAATCTCATGACCCTGAGATCATGACCTTAGCCAGAATCAAGAGTTGGACACTTAACTGACTGAGCCACCCAGGCACCCCTTCATATTCCATTTTCAATCAAAATTATTTGCTTTCTTTCTACATGTAATCCTCCATGCCCTTATGCTTTGCTTTCTTCCTTGTTAACGAAGATGACCCTCTGTTGCTATGCAGAAACTACTGAGTACTAAACACCATTCTTTTCAACTACTCAAGGGATTCATCACATAATTCTTCTGGGTTCTCTTATATCATCCAGTATTCCACCTTTATTGGATCATTCCCATAACATGTGCTATAATTTCTTCAATCTTAAAAAGAAAAAACAAACACAGAAACAGGAATATAACAATAACAACAACAACAACAACAACAAAAACCTCTTGAGACTCTTCCTTCTCCAAGTGCTGTACCATTTTTACAGTAAAATGTCTCAAAATACTGTCCATTCTCACAGATCCAATTGTCTTAATATCCTTCTCATTGGTTTCACTCTGATTAGATTTCTGGCAGCACTACTGGCGTGCATTTCCTTCTCTCTCATTATTCCACAATGACCCACATGCTACTTGGTCCGTTTTCAGTCTCCATTTCACTTAATCTACTACCCAATATTTGACATAGTTGATCATTTTCTTCACCTTGAAACACTTTTACTTCGCTTCCAGGATATCACACTCTCCTGGTTCTCTCCCTCACTGGCCTCTTCCTCTAGTTAGCTCTGCTGGTCCTTCCCTATCTCATCAACCTCCTGATGTTAGAGTATCTCAAGGATGGCTCCTTGGACATCTTTTTCTGCATTACTCCTACAGGGATTTCATCACATTTCATGGTTTTAAGCATAAAGCCAAAAGCAGAGAACTCTTCCCTGAATTATAGGCATAGATCTCTCCCATATCTTTCCACTGACTTGCAGGTACACGTACACAAATTCCCACTCAGCATCTCCATGGTGGTGTCTAATAACTCATTATTGCCCCTGAAATGCTCTTTGCTGTCAGTCTTCCTTATTTCAATTAATGATAACTGGTACTTTCAATTTGCTCAAACCAAAATCTTTGAAATAACCCTTAGATTCTTGCTTTTTCTCATACTCCACATCCAATACAAGCAATCCTTCTTTACTTTGTCTTTAGAGCTAGGGCTTCTTAACTGTTTTTCTCACTGTCATTCTTGTCCCCTGCAATCAATTCTCAACATAGAAGCCACAGTAATCCTAATAAAATAAGTCAGATTGCATTGTTATTCTGCTCAAAATTGGTCAAAATATGAATGCTAAAGGCAATTCTGGTGAGAGCACAGAAAGAGAAGAGCTATACAGAAAGCCCCTATCATCTCAGAGAATATATATATATATATATTGCTCAAAATATGCTCATATATATATATTGCTCAAAATATATATATAATGCTCATATATATGCTCATATATATATAACATATATATAATGCTCAAAGATCCTAGTTCACTCCTCTCCCCATCCCTTTTCTTTATCCCCATAAAACATTACTCACATCTCATATTCCACTTTTTTCTTAAGAGAGAGAGATATCATCTTAAATTTCTTAAGATGATATATATATATCATCATGAACAGAATGCTGGTAGAAATATGAACATTAATGGTGTTTCTGGTGAAGTCTCAGATGGAAATAAGAAACATGTTATTAGAAACTGGAGGAAAGGTGATTTGTATCATAAAGTGGCAAAGAGCATGGTTGAGTTGTGATCTATTCTTTCATGGAAAGGAGAACTTATAAGCTATGAAATTGGATATTTAGCAGAAGAGGTTTCTAAGCAAAGTGTTGAAGGTGCAGCGAGGTTGTCTTTACTACTCATAGTCAGAAGAGAGGAGAGAGATGAACTAAGAAGAAACTGTTAAGTGAAAAGGAACCAGAACTTAAAGATTTGGAAAAATTATCAGCCCATCTATACTGTAAAAAATGAAAGCATCTTCTGGAGAGAACACCAAGGATATGACTGGATAATCACTCCATAAAGAGATTACCCAGGTTTAATCAGCTGTCTCTTCAGCAGAAGCCAGGATGAGACAGTAGAGTTATTCAGCTATGAATATGCTTTATCCTTCAAAAAAAGGGAACCTGAAGGCTCCAGAGATCATCATGGCTGCTCCTATCAGCAGAGATCCAAAGTGTACAGGCCTCAGGGGCAAGGCTATTTCCTCCAGTTTCAAAGGGTGAGGCAACTCTTGGGTTTGAGTGGGCTAGGCAGCCCCTGAAAATGCCACGGGTGTGGGGCCATCTCAAAGAGCCTATAGAACAGGATGGAAACCTAGAGCTGTGGGTGTGGCGCTGCCACCCCAGTGGGGACAGAGAACAGAGCATACAGCCAGAGAGGATTATCCTCAAGCTCTAAGAACTAATGGAACTTGCTTTGTTAAGTTTTGGACTTGCTTGAGACCTTCTCCTTTCTCTTTCTTTTTTCCTTCCTTCCTCCCTCCCTCCCTCCCTCCCTCCCTCCCTCCCTCCCTCCCTCCCTCCCTTCCTTCCTTCCTTCCTTCCTTCCTTCCTTCCTTCCTTCCTTCCTTCCTTCCTTCCTTCCTTCCTTCCTTCCTTTTCTTTCTTCTTTCCAGTGTCTTCCTTTTAGAAGAGAATCCCTTTGCCCATCTCACCACTGTATTTGAAAAACACATGAATGGTTTCACACATTTACAAGTGGTGAGAAATTTTGCCTCAGGATGAACCATACCTGGAGTCTCACCAGCTAAATAGCTGATTTAGATGATAATTAGATGAGACTTTGGACTTGGATTCATGCTGAAATGGATTAAGACTTTTGGGATTTTAGGATAGGGTGAATATATTTTGCATATGAGAACGACATAGATTTGGGGGAAGGACAGAAGACAGAATGTTATGGGCTGAAATGTGTTCCCACAAAATTCATAGGTCAAAATCCTAATCCCCAATGTGACTACATTTGGAGATAAGGCCTTTAAGGAGGTAAGGTTAAATGAGGTCATAAGGGTGGGACCCATAGGGCGGCTGTCCTTGTAAGAAGAGATGCCAGTGTTCTGTTCCTCTGTGCACCTACAGAGGAGAGGCCATCTGAGAACACAGCAAGAAGGTGGCCATCTGCAAGACAGGAAGAGAGGCCTAACCAGAAACCAACGCTGATGACACTCTCATGTTGGACTTCCATCCTTCAGAACCTTGAGAAGAGAAATGTCCATTTGTTTAAGTCATCTAATCTCTGATTTTTCGTTATGGCAGTCCTCGAAGACCACCAGACTCAGCAAAGAAAGTAAAGTGCTTCTAGGGCCACTACTCACCTTCCTGTCCACATCCTATTACTTTTCTGATGTCATATTATTCATTCCATTCTGCTCCAGCCCCACTAGCTCCTTGCTTTCTGCTAATCTCCTGTCTCAGAGACTCTAACTTGTGGTTCCACATACCTGGACTCTTTCTTCAAACATATGCCTTGTTTTCTCATGTTCCTTTTTAAGTCTTTGGTCAAATGTCATGTTACAAAATGTTTTTTTCCCTATTCATTCAATTTACACATTTTACCTTTTCACCTTCCCTGATAAAATTCCTCCATAGAACTTATATCTTCTAACATACTATATAAATTATTTATGCACTTTGTTTGTTTTCCCTTACTACTAAAATAAAAGTTCCATGGTGGCAGAGATTTTCATCATTCTTGGTCTCTGTTGAATCCTCAGTAAATAGAACAGATTCTGTTACAGAGTAGCTGCCCAATAAACATTTATTAAATGAACTGAAATGCATTTATATTTTCTTCTCTGATAGAGAATAATTACCTTCATCTTTGTATTACTAGTACCTATAGAGTAAATACAAAATGTTAAATTTCTTATTAAAATATTTTCTATTTTGTTAAATAGCAAATAGAATTAAAATAAAGGAATAAATCAAGCATCAGTCTTAAATGAAAGACTAAATGTTTGAGGCTATTAGGGAGAGTAATACAGAATAAAAAAATCATAGCCCTACCATTTCTGATAACTTATATGAACATTTCTATGTAATATTTGGAAATAATTACTAAAATATGACAGTTATTATATACTGTGTTTGTTTATTCATGTCTTAAAAACTTGATAATAAATAGCAATCACATGCCTTCAAGTTAATCTCCTCACCACTGTGAATGGTGAAAGGTGGATTAATTAGTAAGAACAGATGTAATGCAGTTCTAAGAGATCTTCTGGCCATGGTCCAGTGGCTGGCTTCACAGTACAGTGTAAATAAAGTACATATTCATATGTAGATATCATCCAAGTTAGGTCCACATGGGGAATCACAGAGATGGCTTGACACTTTTTTTGAATATCACTTTTTCAGTGATAACACACTAGCACAAATTTAGAGATAATTGGAGTGTTGTGTTCAGCTAGAGATTTCATTGCAAGCTCATTGCAGTTTGCAAACAATATTTACATTTTCTCATGCTTCATTTTGTAAAATGCTTAACTATTTGCCTGCTGTAGTGTATAATAGGGGGAGAACTGAAATTTGCATGTGCCTGGTTTATTTAAATGACAATTTTTTATTCACATACTCAGTAATAGGTATTAGAAAGGCAAGCAGAAATTAAGTTAATTTAAAAGTAATAACTATAGAAAATTTGCTTTTGCAAACCTCTCAAACTCTCATTATCAAAGTAAAAATGATTGAACATAATCTTGAAGTGATACAAAAATTTATTTATTTTATTATTTTTTTTTTGCAGGAAATTTGTATGTAAAGTAACTGCCACCCATCCAAAAAAAATTATTATTTCTAAAATTAAGGAAGATCTAATTCAAGAGTCTCAATTTGGGGATGGATGATAAATTATCATAAGATATGCCATGAAAAATCATGTCATAATAAATAATGGCTTTGCTAAGCCTGTTTGGACAGTATTAGTTCCCTGGCCTAATCCTTTTTTTAACTTTTTTTTTTTAAAGATTTTATTTATTTATTTGACAGAGAGAGAGAGATCACAAGTAGGCAGAGAGGCAGGCAGAGAGAGAGGGGAGGCAGGCTCCCTGCTGAGCAGAGAGCCCGATGTGGGGCTTGATCCCAGGACCCTGAGATCATGTCCTGAGCCGAAGGCAGAGGCTTTAACCCACTGAGCCACCCAGGCACCCCTGGCCTAATCCTTTTAATCAGTTTTTTTTTTTTTTTTCAGTCTGGCCAAGAAAATATGGTTAAAATGATATTGAGATTTTTTTTTAAGAAAATACATTATAAAACATGCACAAATCACTCCTGAAGCTAAGCATCATTTGATTTAAAACATCTTAAAGTTCTCTCTTTCATGCTGAAGTTGGAGTCCCTGTGATTTGGGGCTTAAAATGGTTAGAGTAAAGCCCTAAGGTAATAAAGGTTTTTAATACTGTAATATAAGAAGTATCAAATGAGCGTGTAGATCAATGCAATGTAAGAAATAATTGCAACCAAAATCCTCTTGGAAATCTACTGCCTCCACCCACTGGAAAAAAAAGAACCTGGCAGGTATTTTTTCTCACTTCAGCTATAGCTTCCTTGTATCAGAGCCATAAACTGGCTCAGAAAATCATTGTCATATAAATAATAGTTCATATTTAAAGATAACTTACCATTTTTCCAGAACTATGATAAGCAACTGGTATGCATTATCTCACTTAACTCTCACAGTGGCCCTATAGTGATACTTCTATTACTCCTAAAGAACAGACTTTTAAAAAATGAGTAGTTAACTAATCTGCCAAAGTTAGGAGACAGTATGTGGCAGAGCTGAGCTTAGATGATTTCGGCACTAAATCATTGTTCTTAATCACTACTGCATAATGCTAATACACCACACAAATTTAAGTACTGCACTGATACATCCATCTAATTTTGCCATATTCTGTGAGGTGTTTTGAAGAGTTACTGGGAAGCAGGTAACATTGAATTTTTCATAATCTGGCACCTAAATATGGCTAATAAGGACCTTAATTTAAAATGAAGTGTTTATGGACAGAGAGATTGAACATTTTCTGTATAGGTAAGAAAATATAAATCAAGGAAACAAATAATAACAACAAAACATCCTGATAAAGGACTGATGAGTAGTGGATATAAAGAGAAGTAATAATGGATAAAAATATAAATAAGGACAGTGATACTACATCACAATCTAGATTTAATTAATTCCTCGTGACGAGGAACTGAACAGAAAATTTTCAGTTTTAACTATGAACAATGCCTCATGTGATTCTTATTCTATGGTATAGATTTAGTCACAGTTTATGCTCCTTTACATTTACAAAGTCTAAGGTAACTTAGCATTTCAAAAAAAAATTTAAGTTTTTATTCAAATTCCAGTTAGTTCACTATATTGTACACAGTGTAATATTACTTTCAGGTGTACAATATAGTGATTCAATATGTCCACACAACACCTGGCATTCATCACAACAGACGCCCAACTCAATCCCTATCACCTATTTTGCCCACTCCTCCCACCCACCTCCCTCTGGTAACCATCAGGTTGTTCTCTGTTGAACTACAGAGTCTGTTTCTTGCATTGCCTCTCTTTCTTTTTTTCCCCCTGTGCTCACTTGTTTTGTTTCTCAAATTCCACATGATTGAAATCATATGGTATTTGTCTTTCTCTGACCTATTTTGCTTAGCATGATACTCTCTAGCTCCATCCACGTCGTTGCAAACGATTCAAAAAATTTTAAAATCAACATTGCAACCACAGAGACCCAACTGAGTGTTGGAAATATAATTTTGAAATTTAGAGGGGATAATCAGGTAAGTGGTTTCTCTTAATAAGGCTTATTCTGACTCCCCGTAGGAATAATTTTCACACTACAGAAGCTCATCTGCAACTTAGAGGAAAATAGTGGGCACTATCAGGAATTCCAGAGAATTTTTTTAAAAGATTTTATTTACTTACTTATTTGAGAGAGAAAGAGAGCACTAGAGAGAGAGAGAGGAAGCACGAGATGGAATGTGGAGCTCCAGCCCAGGACCCTGGGATCATGACCTGAGAAGAAGGCAGCCACTTAACCTATTGAGCCACCCCGGCACACCAGGAAGCCCTGAGCTTTTTGAGGAAGTTTTTTTTTTTTTCTATTTTCATAAATAGAAAAAATATAAAGAGATGGTCATATATCAAAATTCGTTATGCTCTACCCGAAAATATTTTATCCTCAATTCTTACATATTATTCTTAAAAAAATTAAAACCTCACTTATTTATATCAAACAGAACATCTCTAAGGTAGATGACTATAAGAAAAGATCTTGGTTCGTGAAGTATAAAATTGCTAACTGCATGATACAACTTTGCCCTGGGAAAGGTAAAACAACCCCTCCCCCGTGAACACCACCACCAAACAGCAAAAAGAACTCAGAAGAGGGATAGCCACATGAAATAATCTAAAATGTGGATATGGATCCAGTGAAAGGAGCAGTACATGTATTAACACATTTCAAACTTTATGAAGTTCAGGACTCACTTTAAATTCTTCATTATCTGCTACCGATCTTTCAAGTTTTGTTTTGAAGACTGCTCTGCCCTCCTCTACGTCGAGTGGAGATGAGAATGGGTATTTTCTAGGGCCTCTTATATGGCGCCAAGTAGATGATTTAAATGTATTATATTATTTACTTCCCATAATCATTGTAACAGGTAAATATGTCCCTATTGACATATTGAGGAGACAGCTTGAGAAGAGAGGTCACGGAGCCTGCCAGTCCCACAGGTGGTTCAGGCCTGCCGGTCTATCCCACACACGTGCGTCAAGTCTTCCTTATGCTTTCTGCTCTCGCTGCACAGTTCTCTTACACACAAAACAATGTGCTTCATCTCCTCTGAAGCCAAGGTAGCTCTCGTTCTTAACTTCTAAGACTGTTAAAGTGAAAATGAATAGGCTCTTTTGCATAATTACTTCCTCCAACTTCTTGTTAGGTATTGTTATTTCAGCAAAGGGGAACAATAGGGAAAAATGAGAGATCTTTCAGAGAGGTAGACACCCTAAAAGGATGTGTGATTTCTTCCCCTACGCGTAAATTATCTACAGCTTTTAAATCAACGCACACCAAATTAGCTCAACGCAAATAAAAATGACAACAATGCCCGTCTATCTGTAGCTTGTTTTCCATATATGGCAATTCATCACTGGCCAGCAAAACCTAATAAGAGTGTGTATGTGGTTTTTGCCATTTACATGATTAGATCCTTAACAGCATTGTGATTGAAGAGCATCCCTTTAAAGATCTCCACCTATTGCTTATTAAACATACATCTCCATGTGTGCAAAAGCAGCAGCAGCAGGGGGAGTGACAAGATAAGTGATGGCTATAAAGGAAAGAAAAATGGCCATGCGTCCATTCGTTGCTTGTTTCCAATTTATTGGTGTTGCAGAAATGTGTGGGCCCTGGTGGAAAGCTGTGCTTTTTGGAGGTTTTGATTAACCTATATCCTCACACTTCTCCCATCATCATTACACAGGCATGTAAGTAAACAAATACAATAGTTAAATAAAACTGATAGAATAGACTCCCTTAGTCTCATCTCTAGAAATTTACTGCTGTGGAAATTCAGCTAGCTATCTCATTTAGCTCACTTTCCAAAGAGTGATTTATGCGCCACCCACATGGTAACAGTAACCTAAGCTGCCATAATCACTCATTCATTCATTCATTCATTCATTCATTCATTCACAAACCATTTCTTATGCATCTTCTATTTCATAGGTTCTGTTCTAAGCACTGGGGTTGTGATGATAAATGAAGAAGCCCTCCAAGTCTTAACAATGTACTGTATCTATATGATCAAAAAATACTACTTAAACATCCCAAATATAAAAATTATTATTTTCATCAAAAGTACTCATAGCAATAGTAAATAAAAATAATAGCAATTTATTTACTATTCTCCCAGTTTATGTGGTAGCATCTTTGTTGTCTTTGGCATATAATTTTCTACCAATAGAAAGCTAATAAGTCTAATTTGGTACTGAGAAGTTGCGTGTGTGTGCGTGTGTGTGTGTGTGTGTGCACAAGAGTGTGGGTATGCTCAACACTTTAAAGGGACTCCAGTGTGGCTTGGGTTACAGATACAGAAATGTAACATCTGACTTTTTAAAGTCTTTTCCTCTCGTGATCCTAAAACATTTGTAGTTTAGGAAAAATTATGTTGATCAAGTCAAGGAAAAAATAATACAAAAAATGAAGAAAAGTATGGCTGTATACAGAGGGAAACTAAAACCATCTCAGACAAATGGTAATTGCGTATAAAAAGATTTTCTGAAGGGTTTTACTGTCAGTGAACTGAGACAGTTGATCCAAATAAAGTTGATCATGAGCCATGAGCTGTTTTACGTTAAAGGAAATAATCCATTTCATTTTTTTCAAGCTACCCATCTGTACTATTTATAGTTACTAAAACTCTGTCTTGACCGGCAATGGCAGACAGAGGAGCAGCTTTTGGGGAACAAAGAGGGTTCCCACACTGAGGTAGAGCTTTCCTTTGTGTTCTAGGACCCAATGGCAGCTCTCCTGTTCATTTTAAACTTTCAAAAATCATGTCCAATATTGTAATGATATTTTTAAAATCATGGTTTTTGTTCTACGTGAGACTGGAATTAACAGCATGAGCTTTCCCTCCACAATCTCTAGTATATGTTTGAGCCACTCACCTTATAGTTAATTTCATAATTTTCCAGTCAGGTAATCTAATCAATACCATGGATAGAACTGAGAGAGTATTAAAACCGTATCAAAAATACAGTATTGAAACATATAAAAAGCTTTTTAATGAGTTTACTGGAATAGGAATATTGTCCCAGACCTGTCAAATTTGTTAACCCTTAATTATTAAGGTACAGATTTCTCAAATTTGCTTTTCTATAAAGGGCACACCCCTAGACCTCAATGTCAAGAAAAACTTGCACTGATAGTCTGGTGGATTTTTAACAACAAATACAACAGCAAAAACTTCTGCTGAAGGCTTTGTGAAATACCTTTATAGGAATGTCAGGAATCAAAGGAAGGAGTCAGCACAAAAGGTAGATCATATTCACCCTTAAATCTTTCAGAGGTTTACCAGCTCTGTAAAGAAATACTAAAGGCAAATCTCATTTTAATAGTTACTGGCTATCTCCTAGGCTTTGTGCCATATGTTACTTATTTTTAGAGAACTCAAAGGGAATATCATTACTATTTATTAGTGAAGGAATTAAAGTTCAATACTTGAAGTTTTCTCATTGCAGATGATAAAGCTAGCTACTTTCCCCTCTGACCAGAATATTTCTTCCATATAAGTGGTTCCTTGTGGCCATTCAAGTCTGAAGGCCAATTTTCACTTCCTTGGAGAGGCCTTCCTTGATGACCTAATTCAATAGTAGTTACACAATATCAGCCCCAAGTCAGTGACTATCTCCCTATTTATTTGATTTTTTTTAATGTAGTAGTTAAAATTTGAAATTACCTATTCATTCATTCACTTGTATATGGTCTTTCTCCCTTCCACTAAAAACTTTTTAATTTGTTTATTGTTGTTTTTTAGCTTTTTAAAAAGTATCTGGCACTTAGTAGTTGCTAAATTAATATTTGTTGAATAAGTATATGCTTGCATGAATGAATGAATGAATGAATGAATTGCCTACAGATTCTCTAAATCTGAGGATTCCAATCAATGTCTCTGTTCCTTGCAGATATAAAGGAAACAATTCCCTAATACAATGTGTTACTAGTAAAATGTGTCATCAACATCCTCCTCCTCCTCTTTTTCTATTTATCACTTTCTCTTTCCATTTAAGTCAGTCAGTGATCTTTGATAAATTGGATCACACTTATAGGTTATAAAACACTTAACCTATTACTCTTTCATGAAATTTTGCTAGTTTCCCACTATCAGTCAGTATCCCTTTTATGTCCTTGATTTGCTTTTTCCTCAAGTTGGATTTCAAATTACATCAATAAGATCAATTCCTTTCAAACACCCTTAATTAACTCACTTCAGTTCTTTCATTACTTTTTTCAATTATTTTTTTATTGTACTCATCTAGGAAACTCAGAAAACCCAGTAAAAGCAAAATATTTGCCTAGCTACTTGCTGTACAGTCTGAATTCAAATTCATGACCACAAAACTCAAATGAGACCTTAATATTTGCAATCCAAATCACTTCTTTAGTATGCTTGCTACATTCAACAATTTTATACCTTCTCTTTCCTTAAATCTTTTATATGATTCTCTTCCCTGTCTAACTCCCCTCCATTTCATTCTCTTAGCAGAATACTTGTTTCAATATTTAGTTAAGTAGGAAATCTCTCCTTTTCTCACCCCCAAATCTATCAATTAATCTGCATTTGTATCCATACTCTCTGCCTTCTATTATTCTTGACTCTATCAAAGGAATAAAACATCCCCTGATAAAATATTTATGACTCTATCAAAGGCCAGCTCTTCAAATAGGGCCTATATTACATCCATCGCAGCTTCATAGAAGTTTTCCTCTTGTAATTATCCCTTGTTTACCAACAGTATCATTTCTTATTTTCTAGAGGGTCATCTTTTGTTATTTCCTTTAAAAAATGATAAAAAGTCATCTTGATTCCCTCTATCTCTACCGTATCCCTTTACTTGCCTTCATGGCAAACCAACTTGCCAAGTTCCATAGCTTCGTTCTCTCCTTAACCCACTCCAATTAGGTTTTTCCTTCCATCACTCTAGCAGGGATTCCATATCTGAAGGCCTCTGTGTAGACATGGAGCATGCTACATCCACTCCTCTTCAAGAAAGGACTTGTGCAGTTGCCAAAAGTGTGGTGGGCAGACCTGTCAGCTACCTGTCAGCTTCTTCATAGTTGGCCTTAGCTGCAGAGATGTGTCTCTTTCAAATAGCCAACATTCAGTGAATGATCAGGGGAGGAATATAAAGTCCCAGATATTTTGCTGATATGGGATAATTCTGACGGTCATTTTTGCTCTAGAACTTCCCCACCAGGATGGCCAAAGCTTTGTTAGGCATTCATTGTAGTGTGACATCTACTTCTGCCAAGTCCTGTTTCCTTCCTCCTTCCTTTCATGGTGTTGTTCCCTAAACATCTTTCATATCTGCTTCCAGAGAAGCTAACCTGTGACAGTACCAGAAGCAATTTGAGAAGGCAAGTTGTGAGATGGGGTTTGCTTTTGGAAAGTGGATCACATGCCACCTGGCAGGCAATGGCAACACATCACTAGTAAAAGGGAACGCAGATGGAACTTGGGACAAAACACCCATCCAACTGAAATTTTCACCTTCGGTAATTTGGTAGAGCATGAGGATATATTGCTACAATGGCATGGACTAGCAGCAGATGTCACTGCTGCTATTGAAATGTATGTAGAAAATAATAGATGGGAGAATAACAGGTTTAGGTGGCTACAGGTACTCAACAGCCGGGCTTCCCAATATGGTAGCCACTTGCATGTTTAGCTATTGTGCAACTGAAATGTGGTTAGTCCAAACTGAGATAACTACATGAAATTTTAAAGATTTATTATAAAAAATCTCATTAGTCTCTAATGCTGATTACATGTTGAAATGATAATTTGGGTATCTTGTATTAAATAAAATATATCAATTAATTTCATGCTGTTTTGTTTAATTTTACTTCTTAAAATGTGACTGCTAAAAAATAGAATAAAATAAAATAAAATAAAATAAAATAAAATAAACAAAATGTGACTGCTGGAAATATTTGAAAGTACAATGTGGTTCATGTTATATTTCTAATGTAAAATATTGCTCTACAGAAAAACAAAACAGTTGAGATTGAGTAACAGGAAGTTGAAAGCTAGATATAGAAGCCAGTGGGCCTCCCTGATTGTATATAAAGTTGTTAGTAGCTCCTCTAGTGAGAGGTTGGAGAAAGCAGAGGGTACAGTTCTGCATTTTATAGACTGTATAAACATGAGAGAAGTTTAAATACCAACTAAGGCCAAGGTCAGGATGGAGACTTCTGGGTACATAACCCTAAAAATTATGATTCCCCAGACTCTGAGTTTGGGAGACTGTAATATGGCCTACCTACCCTATTGAGAACTTGTAGCTGATGTCAGCCCTACTGGAAGATGGTGCAAAGTCCTCTCTCATCCAAAGCAATATATACCCAGCTTAAGACCTGCCCTCCCATCCCTCCTGGAACTAGACCTAAAATATGACAACATAACCCAGGTGGGATGAAGTGGTCTGTACCCTAAAGGAGCTGCCAGACTTCTTACCAACAGCTACTAACTGGAGTTGGTGAGTGTGTATAGGACTAGAGTTTAAGGATATTTATTCAAGGAGACTGGAAAATAAAATTGGATAGGGACGGATTTATTGACTTGAATGTGTCCTCCCAATGTACTGGATTTAACTAGCAAAATCCACCACAGAAAATTATGTGAACTCCCTCCTAGAATGACTCCTAGAATCATGGAAAAAGTGACAGAACACACTAAGCAAAGTTGAAATGCCAGAATTGCCATGGGAATCTCTGGAGGAAAGGTTTAGAAGACTTGAGGAAATTCTGGAATGGACATTCAATGTATGGCTGAAATACCCAGTAGGTGATTATGCTCCTTGTGAAGGCTAGAGGACATACTATTTACTAAGGCCTTGAGAAATGTACTAAAAGAATGACACCAGCTTCAGTAAAAATTCAGCCCTGTGAATAGGGCTGGAAGGAGTAGAGGCTATTACAGATCTTTCCCCACTAATATCGGTATGGATGATACGGTTCCCAAACAATTGAAACTGAGTGTCAGGTCAGTGCTTAACCAACTACAACTACCAGAATCCAAGGGGGTTGCTTTTTTTTTTTCTTTTTTTTGTATTGAATGTAGCAGCAGACTGGCATTCAAGGAAGCATGTTCCAAAGATGAATATAAAGATGCTAATAAAACATGGCATCCTAAGTACAAAATAAATAAACTGCCAACAACAGGAATACTACTCAACTTGAACAAGCAAAAGAACTCAAGTTTAGATTCCCAGGATGATGAAGATAGCCATAAGGATAAAAATTCATGATCCTTCCCCAGTTTCCGAACCTCAGCCAATTTCCAGAGGAAGGACCCATTCACTGAAGTTGTGGTAAGGTGTTCAGGTGGAAGGACCTTACAATTATATGGCAAGTGTACACGGTCATGATTCCTCCAGCCCTTCCTCAAAGGGACTATGAACATTTACTTGGGAAAGGAAAATAGCTAGATATATTGACAACTGTTGGATACAGGGTCTGAGCTGACAGTGGTATCCAGAAACCATAACCATGGTCTCCTTGTTAAGGGATATAAAGACAAATGAATAATTGGAGTTGTGATCAATGTTTACCTATGGTATAACCACCAGTGATCACTTCTCTTGTCCTTACAAGTGTAATCAAGAACGATACTCAGAAGTTGGTGACAAACTGCTATTGGATCTTTGGTCACTGGATAATAGCTACGATACCAGGTAAGAGCAAGCGAAAGCTCCTAAGCCTAATGATCCCTGTACACCCTGCAAATCAGGAATAAAAAACATTGTTGAATCCTAAGTGTAGGAGAAGGGTTTGGAGATAAAGAAGGCCATCTTTATGGATCTAAAGGATGCAGGAGCATTTGTTTTCATAATATCATCATTTAATTCACTCGTCTGAAAACTAGAGAAACAAGATAAATCCTGGAAGATAACTACAAGCATAGCCCAGTAATAGTCCCTTTGCAGCTGCCATGCCAGATGTGGTATATTTGCTAGAGCAGATTAATATGGCCTCAGGAACTTGGTATGAAGCCATTTTTCTGGAACATATATTCTTTTCTATCTCAGTCAGAAAAGACAATTAGAAACAGTTCACATTCACATGGATTGAACAACAATATTAATTTACGCTTTTGCCCCAGGGCAATGTTAACTCTTCTGCCCTCTGTCATAATATAGTCTGAAGAGATCTGAACCATCTGGACAACCCATAGTACTTCACATTAACCATTATATCAATGACGTTATATTGATCATGCCAGATGAGCAAGTGGTAGCTGGCATTCTGGAGGCCTTCATAGAACACATGCATTCCAGTGAGAAAAAACCTGACAAGATGAAAGGTCTTGCCATGTCCAAAACAATTTGAAGGATTCTAAGTAAAGGATAAATTATTTCATCTTGCACTTTCAAACAAAAAGAAAGAAACACAATGTCCTAGTCGGTCATTTCAGGTTCTAAAACAGAACATATTTATTCTATAACTAGAAATGCACTCATTGACACACAAGGTTGACACACGTTTGAGTAAAACCCAGTGAAGAAAAGGGCTTTGCAGCAGGTCCAGGCTGAGGTGCAAAAGCCCCACCCTTGGGCCATAATTCTGGTAGACTTTATGGTCTTGGAGCTTTCAGTGGTAGGAAAAGATACCACATAGAAATTGTGGTAAGCCCCAGTGGGAGAATCACAACATGGGACCCCACAATTCTGAGGGAATGCCATGTCATCTGCAGTGGAAGAACAATATGCTCTTTGAAGAACATCTCTTGGTGCACTACTGGGTCCTGGTAGAGATGGAGCACCGAATCATGAGACACCACATGATGACTGTCAGAAATTACATGATCATGAGTTTGGTCCTTTCAGATCTACTAAGCCCTAAGGACTGTTGCTGTAGCCCTCCCTGCAACCATCATAAGACGGAAGTGGTACATTCAGTATGGGACATGAGCAGGCTAGGAAGACACAAGCAAGATACATGAGACAATAGTTCAGAAACTCATGACTCCCAGTATGTTACTACTGTAACAGTACCCCTATCTTTGGCCTACATCTAGTCCACGTGGGGATGGGGTATGACCAAGTGATAGTGGGGAAATAGTCCCAGTTCACTTTACAGAAGGATTCCCTTTGTATGTGAGTCAAAAATACATAGTGACTGCACTATGGACTTAGGGTACTCAGGATGCCCTTAAAAGACAGTGGTGAGGGAAATTCTCTCAGAGTGGGAGCTTCAGGCAGTGAAACTGACCATCTATTTTCTGTGGAAAGAGACGTGGCTCAAAAAATATTTAAGAGGTAGCCTATGCAAACAGCCTGCAAGTCAAAGTTTGGAATATTATAGGCAGGGAGTAATGAGGAAGGAGCAGGTGGATGGCTTAGGAGTGGGCACAAAGAGGCAAGGTCTTTGAATCACATGTTAATAACCACTAGAGAAAATCCATAATGGAAGAGGCACTAAAAAAAAAAAGTAGATAAAATGATCTGGCCAAGCAGGTAAAATGGCTCCTGTCATTGGCCACATTTGCGCTGGCACAATGGACACATACACAAAGTAGCCATGATAGTAAATATGACACCAAATATGGGTCCAACAGCATCAGCTCCTACTTACCAAGGTTGAACTAGCTACTGTTGCTGCTAAGGGTCCAACTGCCCATAACAGAAACGAAAACTGAGCAGTGGATATGGCATCATTTCTTGAAGAGACTAACTACTTAATGGCAAGTTGACTACATAATTTCCCTTGCATCCTGGAAAGACGAGTGTTTTGTTTTCATAGGAATAGGCATCTATTTCTCATATAGGCTTTCTTTTCCTGCCATTAGGGCTTTAGTCAGCCCCAGTATTCAAAGATTCACAATGTACTTGAACCACTGGCATGGAATCCCACTGACCAGAGTTCTCCTTTTATAGTAAAGGAGGTGCATGAACATACCCATAACCATGTAATCCACTAATTGTATCACACACTTCACCTAGACTGCTGACCTTATGCTGTATCACAACAGCCTGCTGAAGGCATAGCTTAAATGCCAAGTTGCAGGTACTATTCTGAAAAGAGGGGGTACCATTCTCCAGGACCCGAATATGTGCTGAATCAAAACCTTTATTTGGTGCTATGTCCCTGACTAGAAGAATACACAGGTCCAAAAATCAAGGAGGTTGAATAAATTGATCTTAATCTAACCTTATATAGACATGAAAGCTCCCCTTGACCACTGGAATGTGTGTTTCAGGCTCAGGCTCTAATAACCCAGGTCTAAAGAGTAATGGAGGTGTTTCCCTCCAGAGTCCAGATTTCTGCATCATTTCTTGCCCCAGGATTAAACTCCTCTTTATAGGATGACAGTGAACGAATCCATTTTCTTCCGATGAAAACCAAATCTCCGCTTAATAGGATACAATCTTGCCCTGAAATTTAAGCAAGATGATCACAAATTATTCCTAAACTGACTATAGTTTATTTCACCATCTCTACAGTAACCTTGTTCACCCTTTCCCTCATTCTGAGTAGAAGCAATTGTGATATGGGATAGAGGTTGGGAGACAAATAAACATTAAATGTTTAAGGGATGTTTACTTTTCTCTATAAAGAAGACACAGACTTTGCATTTCCAGGGTGAGCCTTGTTGCCAGACTTACAGGAAATGAACTTGAGGTCTTTGATATATTTTATCTTCCATTCTCTGAGCGCTTTTTTTTTTTTTTCCTACTTTCCAGTCTTAGACCTGAGCTTTTATCTAAGGAGAGGTTTCCTAAATTTCAAGAAAGTTACAGCCTCACACTGGAGTTTCCCGTCAGTGTTTTGTTTCTTCTTCCATATTTCCAGAATTTTTATTTCCTTAGGAAAAGGCTGTATAGATAAAGTGTTGAGAAAACAGTAGCAATGATAGCAGATTTACCACCTGCCCATTTACTGCCTGCAGATTTATGGCCAATGCAGCCTATTTTGCCATCTGGGTCAAAGTCATATTTTCACTGGAAATATTTTGGTAAGTTATTGCTGGCATTTTTTACATGCAGGTGGTGATCACACAGGTTTTATGGCACTTTCCTAACTGCGCATCTGACTGAAGTGCACAGAAGCTGATCTTTTGTGAGTGTCTACAGAAGTGATTCGATGAAATGGAATGCACTCTATTCACTACATTTACCAGTGTAGGGGGGACTCCTTTAACATAAAACGCAATCCTGAGAAAGGCGCCAAGTCATCTTCCCTGGTTGTTTCTGGAGGGATAGGTTGTGGCACTCAAGAAAAAACAACGGGTCACTCTCAGACATGGAGGCTGGTGTCATCTACACAAAAGTAGTTTCAGAGTTGGTAGTGATGGGCATATGTCCAGAAAAGCACCCAAACTAGTTAATTTTGATGCTTAATCCTTTGCAAGTTTCTCATCTCAACACTTTTATTATTGAAAAAAAATGTTGCTGTTTGTTGTATTTTTTTTTTTGGTAATTATATAGATATGTAGGAGAGATTTATCATTATATAAGAGCTATTGGAAAAAAGCATGAAGCTGGAAATAAAAAGAGCTGGATTCTGATTTAAGTTCTCTAACTTGAGAGCCCTACAATCTTACCTATCCCTCCTGAGCCTCAGTTTTATCTTCTGTCAATGGAGGAAGGAGGTGGTACTAGAAAGTACATATGTATTTTTTAATTGAAGCAAGCAATAATTTATATACACAGATATTAAGTGTTCAAAACAGTGAATTTTTACATCTGTGTAACCCATCATCCAAAACAAGATATAGAATATTTCCATTGCCCCAGAATATTTGATCAAGCCCTTTTCCAATCTATCCCTAACACCCTCCACGTACAAAAGAAGCAATTTCTGACTTCCATTACCATACACTAGTTTTGCCTATTCTTGAGCTTATAAATAGAATTATCCGGCTTCTTTTGCGCGCTATGTCTATCAGATTTATCCATGATTAGCACTTGTTTGTTGTCTATCATTTCTGAGTAGTATTCCAGTACATGAATATGCCAACACTATATTTTCCTGTTTATGGGTATTTGGGTTATTTTCAATTTTTGACTTTTCTGAGTTAGGTTGCTATGGACATTCACGTATAAGTCGTTTGTATGTACAATGTCATTTCTCTTGGGTCTGTGGTGAGGTGTGGAATTTCTGTATTTAGGGTAGATATGCTTAACTTTATAAGAAACTGCCAACCAGTTTTCCAAAATGGTGGTACTATTTCTTTTCTGTTGTTTTCTGTTGTTTTTTGATTTTGGGTTTTTTGTTTGTTTGCTTGCTTGCTTGTTTTTTGGTTGTACTATTTCATACTCCCGCCAGAAGTTCTAGAGATTCCACATCTTCACTAACACTTGGTATTATAACTTATTTATTTTCTTTATTCTGGTGAGTATAAAACACTATCTCATTGTTTTCACTTTCATTTCTTAGATAACTACTAAAGCTGAGCTCCTTTTCATATTAAACTGCATAGAACTTAGACATGGTTTAAATCTCCTTCAGAAAAACAGTCTGGCCTATAGCATCTTAGTTTTCTGTTGGTATTTTATAATTCACCCGTGTTAACTTTTAGAAAAATGACACATGCAGGGTACCTGGATGGCTCAGTTGGTTAAGCATCTCACTCTTGATTTCGGCCCAGGTCCCGATCTCAGGGGTCTGGGATCAAGCCCTGCATCAGGCTCCATGCTCAGCACAGAATCTGCTGGTCCCTCTCCCTCTGTTCCTCCCCTCAGCTCACACCTGCTCTTTATCTCTCTCTAAAATAAATAAATATTTAAAAAAAAACTACACAGCACATGCTTTAACCCCATTTACATACTTTTTAATTTGGAAAATCTAGCATGAGGCCTAGAAATATGATTCTGACTCACAAATGAACCACTGGATTGTGCTCCAGGTGTCTGACAGGTTTTGTTATACTGCTAAACTTTGTTAGATCATAGTTGAGAACACAGACTTTAAAATAAAGAAGACTAGATACTGGATCCTAGTTCCCACTTACTATGTATGTGATTTGGGCAAGTTATACACTCTCTCCAAATCTCAGGTTCTTCATTTATAAGTTGAGGGTAATTCTAATAGTCATCCCGTAGGGCTATGAAGAGGATCAAATATGATAATGCATGTAAAATGGTTACCAGCCTGTCAAACTCATAATAAACACTCAATACACATTAGAAGAAAGGATAAAATGTGAAAATATTATGAAGAAGGAGCTAAACAAATCAGAATGCTTAATGCTAGTATCTTGATACAGCCGTTTTACTACCACTGTTTTTTTTTTTTTTAAAGATTTTATTTATTTGACAGAGAGAAACACAGCGAGAGAGGGAACGCAAGCAGAGGGAATGGTAGTGGGAGAAGCAGGCTTCCTGCCAAGCAAGGAGCCCAATGTGGGGCTCGATCCCAGGACCCTGGGATCATGACCTGAGCCAAAGGCAGACGCTTAAGGACTGAGCCACCCAGGCGCCCCCCTTTTACTACTACTGTTTAATAATAAACTTGAGATACTCTTCCAAACTTTTTTCTTACTTTATTTCACTTTTTAAAAAAATTTTTTTTTACTGATAGCATTTTTGTAGATTGAAATGCTGTCCAGATCTTGACAATTCTCCATTTTCATCAAGCACATAAGTGATGGGTGGGAGAAGGTGTGTTTCTGTCAAGTGGTCTGCTGCCCCAGTGCAAAGTCTCACGGATGCCCTCTGGCTTCCTTTGCAGTTCCCTGCGTACAGCCTGATAATTCTGTCTAAAGCTGTTGGGTCTTTGTTTCTGGATTCTCAGCTCTCTTTTCCCTTCTTTTCATACATACACTAAAAAATACACTATTAAGCACATTCTCTCCTTCCATCTGTCTCACTTCATTTTTTCATCTACATATCTATATATCTCTGCTCCATCAGCACTCCCATAATGCTATTTTTGATTATCAGCATAAAGTTTATCTTTCCTACCACAGTAACCATGATTCTACCAACTAGTCCTTCCATTCACTAAATCTACCCTCTCTTTTTTGACGAAAACATCACTTTACACATTTGAGATTCTTTTTGCTTCTGATTTTTTGTTTTACTTTGTTGTTTACAAATCAGCTATAACTCCCTGCTTAAATGGGCCTTCCTTCCTGTACCTGAGTAATTTGTAATCTACATGACCTATACTTTCTAACAAGGGGGATAAGTAGATTTTCACTCCCTGAAGATCATAGGTGTGCCTACCGAAATAAAGAAAAAAAGACCCCCTCCCCCCACCGGCCCTGCTGCCTTTTCTCTGTGAAGAATAATGTGTAATGTCTTGGTTTCAACCTCACAAGAGTCCTCTGTTGTTCATCTGTATTGAAAGTACACAGCCCGAAAAGGAAAATTCTTTTCGAGTTGTTAAATTTTTCTGCTTATTGATAAGGACAGGGTTAGCTCTTTACCTACATAACTATATTTCTACAATATTAAAATAAAATGATTCTCTTCATGGAATACTTTTTAATGCATCAGTGAGGCCAAGAGATAATGACAAAGGTAAAAGGAACATCCATTAAACTAAATGGAGATTTGTCTATAAGTAACATTTTAATAATAATGACAGTAAACATTCCTTTAGTGAAGAAAGGTGAAAACAACTAACTTTTACTAATAGCGCTTTTAGCAAGCCACTGCTTTTAAGCTTACACTTTTGCTCATAGCAGTTTCCACTCTTGGCTTCTCTCCTTTGACAGTGGTTTCTGAAAACATGGGACTAATGGTGACATCCAGCTTGGTATGACTACTCAGTGGATATCCAATAATTGTATAGGAAAGATTTTTTAAGGTCCTTATTTTTTTGTTTCCTATTTTATTTATTCAGGAAACAGAACAGAGAAGAAAAGGAAAACATTTTTTCCTTGAGAAATACATAAAGCTTTTTTACTGCTGAGAGATAGAAATATCCCAACTTTAACTTTGATGAGTAAAATTTGATAGGGTGCTGAAAATTCTCTTAAGAATGACTTTCTATTTTTCAAGTAAATAGAAGGGTCTATATCTCTCCTTAATACTTATTTTTTAATGCAACCCTGTTCAATAGTCAGGATGAAAGACTGTAGATAATCATTCTTCAATTTTGGATGTCATAGATTTTCCCCTATGGTTTGTGACTGTATTTTCATGGTAAATGCCAGCACAAAGGGATCACTAGCCCAGTACTTCTGAACCCTTTTGTCATATACACATACATATACATATACATATACGTGTGTGTATATATATATATATATACACACATACACCGTTCTCAATTACTCACCCAGAAAATACAGAAATTAAACATGTAAGCGATAACACAGAACTCTACTTTAAAACACTTGCTTCCAGGGGCGCCTGGGTGGCTCAGTCATTAAGCAACTGCCTTCAGCTCAGGTCATGACCCCAGGGTCCTGGGATCAAGCCCTGCATACTGCTCCCTGCTTGGCAGGAAGCCTCTTTCTCCCTCTCCCACTCCCCTGCACGTGTTCCCTTTCTTGCTGTGTTTCTGTCAAATAAATAAAAATCTTAAAAAAATAAAATAAAATAAAACACTTGCTTCCAAAGTTAACCATCTAAAGGTAAAAACAAGCAATACAGAATTTGTACTTTTTTCTTTTTCTAAAACTATGCTTCCTCCTTGGATCAGAACTGTTATAGAACTGTACCAAGAGATGAGCACGCATAAAAACAAACCCAAACAAACAGAACAAAAAGCCAGTATAACATCTTCAAGATTTTCTCTTTATCTTTTTTTTTTTTTTAAGATTTTCTCTTTATCTTAACTGACTCAGATAAAAATACAAAATTCCATGTCAACTTTAAATATGTAAAAAAGAGAAAAAAATGTGGAACCAAATGTAGAGTCAGATCAAAAGTTCAGTAAATAAGTACTCTATTTCTAACGGTTTCTATAAGAATTTAATTCCTTTCTAACACATCTGAAATCCCGGAATCAGATAAACAGCACCAATTGCTTTTAAAGCCAGAGGATTACTCAAATTACAGAATTATACCATTAATACACTGTGTAATAAGTACTCTAATAAAGATATGGACTCAATATTTTGGGGCAACTGGAATGGACTAGCTAATTGGTTGTTATTACTCTGTATTAAATTATTTCTCTCTCTTACCCTCCAACTAGACTGAATTTCAGAGCAAGATTGCATGTTTGTGCACATGTGAAATGTATTTAATTCACTTCTCTGCTTATTAGTGCTCAATAAATGATTAAAATATGTCTCTAGCCCCGAATTCTGTTTTTTACCCCTTCATATGGAAAGCAGAGTAGGGTTGGAAAACAAAGAAATGGGACATAATAAAGAAAAAAGAGCAGTTGTATTTTGAGTCCTTAAGGGCACAATTCAGAAACACACCGTGTTGTTGTTACATAGACTTTTGACCTTTTCTTTTTCTCTCGCTACAAAAGATAGGTTTTCTCTCCTTTCTTCCCTTTATTTTTTTTTCAGCTGTTCACCTGTACAATCCACACAGCTCCCCCAACTCCACTCTGTCTTTTTACTTCTCTAATGAATACGTTGGTCTTGTCTGTGGGATACAAGTCCGCATTGCTTCCTATTTCCCAGTTACCTATGCCTATTGCCATCAGAGACCAAATCCTCAAGTTTCTAACTTTCTAGCAAAGTACACCTGCTGCCCTGGACTCCACAGGAGATGCTGTTTGTTCTGATTCCGTGTCATTATTTATTGGCCGAGTGTGAGCTGTGCTCCTTCAAGGAAAAAAGGTTTGGCTTATGTTCTCCTCCCAATCAATGCACAACAAATACTACTGAAGGCTGAGCAATGAGATGAGTCCAAGACCCATGTATAGCTTTCAGGGAAGGTTCCATTCTCTGAAAGGGAGGAGGGAAAGGATCACATTTGGAAATTGTCTAACATATGTACGGGTTAGCCCTCTTTACTCATCTCACAGTCTATTGCTATCACCTGAAGTCTGAATCCAAATTAAGTTGGAAACAAGCTTTCAGTGTACTTGATTTTTTTTTTTTAAATGATTCCCGAGTTTGGAGGATATGGGAGTTTGTCTGGATTTAGCTATTATGTGAAATGAAACTGAAATCAATTAGAATTAAATCCCCCCCTTTTTTGTCATGGTATAAGTTCCTTTCAGTTTCTTTTCTATGAAAAATTAAACAGAAATTATTTCTTCTGAGGTCGAACAGATATTGAATGCAGCATATCTCCGGCATCACCAACCAGCAAGTAAGCCTCTGTTATATTTCCAGCAATACTCCAAATCTCAGTGCAATAAGCTCCTATCAACTTGACGAGGCAGACAGCTAGTCTTTTTCAGAGATACCACACTCCAATTATTTCTGGCGGGGGATTCTGATATATAACCAGAGCCACAGCCTGCAGTTCTGCAAAACTCAGCTCTGGATTCTAAGGTTCCAAACACCTCATGATCTTTTGACCTCTGTGGTTTTGACCCTTCATTAGGAGCTCATCTCCACCAAGATAGTAACCACCAAAGTGTTAGGGACCAAATGTTTGCATCTCTCAAGACGCACCTCTTCAAATCATAGCCCCCAACGTGATGATTTTAGAGAGTGGGGCCATTTGGAGATAATTAGGCCATGAAAATGGAGCCCTCATGAATGGGATCGGTGCCCTTCTAAGAAGAAACAGGAGGGAGCTTGGTTCCTTTCCTACTGTCTTTGCTCTTCGCCATGTGGGGACACAAGAAAGACAGCTATCTACACACCGGAAATAGAGCTCTCACCAGAATCCAACCACGCTGATACTCTGATCTGACACGTCCAGCTTCCAGAAATGTGACAAATTTCCGTTGTTTATAAGCCACCTAGCCTATGTCAGTTATAGTAGCCTGAACTGACTAAGACACAAAGATTTTCTCCCTCTCTAGCCAGCAGGGAAAAACCTCTGTTCCCTTTAACATGGTTTTTTTTCCAAGAAGAGGGACCTCACAGTCCAGTTTTGGGTCTATAGTGAAATGTGTCATTCTATTCCTGATATTGTAGCACAATCCTTCCCAAGGTAGTAAGCCTAGGGAAATGACATGGCCTTTCATTACCCAGAAGAGTCACTCTCCCCAAATAGTTCCCCATGCAGCCCGCTCAACACGACCAGATCTCTTCACTTGATAGTGATTTTCTTTCAGGAACCTCATGCATCTTTCCCTCTAGCATATTCTTTCTTAAAGATATCAGCCCATCAGAAAAGGTTTATACAAATCAACCTTAATTTTGAGTTAAATTCAAATTCACTTCTGCAGGACTGCGGGCCTCCTACAGGTCAGGGAAAATGACTGAACATCTATTTCAGGGTCTGCAAATATTTCCAGATACAAAACACACAAAATAAACAAAGGACCTGTAAAGGTATAGTGGGGTGTTCTCCGAGTTTTAATTATGACTCGTGTACTTATTATTTCACTTATTCAAATAGCATTTATCAAATATCTATTAGGTGTCAGATAATGCTCTAAGATCAAGAGTGGAAAAATTATTTCTGTAAAGGGGCTGGTAGTAAATATTTGGCTTCGAGGGCCATATAGTGCCTATTGCAACTCTTTCCTTCTGCTTATTATAACACTAAAACAGCCATGGACAGAATGTAAACCAACGGGAGAGAAAACACAAAGGGAGATGGGAAATGTTTATATGGGAGGGTTTGCAATACCATTCCATTAGGATAGTTCTCTACTTTATTCCATTATTGGTATATCCCTCTTGGGTCGCTAAGTTTAGCTCTTAGTTGTTTTAATTCAGTTGTTCACTCAGCAAATATTCGCTTAGTATTTATATGTGCAGAATACCACGTGCTATGAGAAAACATAATTGTATAAGCCAAATTGTCTGCCTTTAAGATTACATGAGAGTTGCAGGGACAATTTGTGTACTGTTAGCATTATCTGGATCTAGGATTTCTGAAGACATTTCAACCTGTTAAAGTAGAAAACATTACCATATAGACATATAAGATGTGTATATATATTTAAAATAGGCATATATGCATGTGTGTGTGTGTGTATATATATATATATATATATTTGATAGGTGTGTATATATCACACACTTATATATTTTTTTCCTGTAAACATAAAATCAGTATTCTGTCATTTAAAATGGTTTAGCTCAGCCTCGTTGCTGTGTGTTCTAGAAGCCTAAACTTCCTTTTTTTTTTAAGGTTTTATTTATTTATTTGACAGAGAGATCACAAGTAGGCAGAGAGGCAGGCAGAGAGAGAGAGGGGGAAGCAGGCTCCCTGCTGAGCAGAGAGCCCGATGTGGCTCAATCCCAGGACCCTGAGATCATGACCTGAGCTGAAGGCAGAGGCTTTAACCCACTGAGGACAGCCAGGTGCCCCTAGACGCATAAACTTTCAAATCATCAGGTTCTCAATTATCAGCACTGTGCTAGATACTATCAAAGGATCAACAGGCTCATATGATGGGGTTCCCACCCCTAAAAAGCTTTTAGGAAAAAAAAATAAGGCAGTTACAAATAAAAGATTGCTTGAGTCCATTCAAGCTCCTTTATCCTGGACCCATGGAGTTTAGTTAATACATTCCTCATCTTTAGCTACCTGGCATATTGCTAAACTTCTACTCTGGTTTGGAGTTAAACATTTCGAGAAGAGATACATTAAACACTTTGAGAAATTTTCACTGAGAACCTACTATGAGTCAAACACTTTTGAGCACATAGGGTTATAAGGTGGAATATGAAAGTTTGTGTTCTGTCATCAGAGGGCTCATAATTGAGTGTGAGACCTAATCCTGTGAGCAGACAATTACAGCACCTTGTGATAGGTGTTGCAGCACAGTATTAGTTAGCTACAGAAACAGAGGATGTGAGGATGGGCTGAAGTGGTTAGGGGAGATGCTGGGAGAAGTGCAACTTGCGTTGGTGTGTGAGGACATTATAAGACAGAGGATGCCAACGAAATCTGGGTTTGGGAGAAAAACATAAGAAGAACTATGCAGCGGGGATAGGCATGGTATTTCTAAGTGGGGCGCCCTGGGACAAGTCTGAGCCCTGGTTTGAAAGGACTGAACTGTGCCCATTCGGATGTGCTTTAAAAAATGGTAAAAGGGAACAATCCCAGGTTATTGAGCAGGGAATGACAGAGGGGAAGTAGGGCTTTAGGAACGCTGGAGTGGTATAAGAATCCAAGACAGATTAGAGGTAGTAGAGACTAGAATGAGAAAATCAACTGAGCACCCTTGCAGTAATGACACGTTCAGATTAACGTGGTGGTAATGGGGAAGGAGGGGAGGGCAGGCAGTGGAAGGCAGTTCAGAGGAGGAAATGACAGGGTACAATGACAGGCTGAATACCAGGTTTGAATGGGAGGGAAGAGTAAAAGATAGTCTGGAAGAATGGTGATACCAGGGACAGAGTCATAGCACTGGGAACTGACAACCAGGAGATCAAAGTGACATACCACTTGTGCCATATATCGGAAAGCTCTTCATCAGAGACACAAAGCTGAAAGGAAAGTTGTCTCTGGATTTTTCTTGCTCAGGAGTATATGGGTAAATGATGAACTTTACAAAAAGAAGTCCTCTAAGGCACTAGCTGATGTGACCTCGTGTGTCAAACCAAATTAAAGGCCCACAGAGCGAGGGTCAGCTCTGATGTCTATACAATTTGGAACTGCAAATAGACACCACATTCTCCTTGTGAAGTTTCATTCAGGTCACCTATAAACCATAATAAAACATCAAATAACAATACTTGTAGATTTTCAGTAAAGATTTGTTGAACTGGACTGAGGATAAGGGGGTTAACAAGTCAGTGGGGATTAGGTCTAACTCTTTAACACTGCACACCACGCAAGCAACATGGAGAAAAGAACAGCTTTAATAAATTACAAAGCCAACGCCCAGTTAAGCAAAATGGGATGGCTTCTTTTAAAACTCAGGGGTTAAGTGCATTGCAATTACTGCTTGGAGAATTTCAGTCAAAGAAGTCCATCACATCTGGAAATGGGTTTCCTTCTATACTTAAGAGGTTGGCTTTGACTGAGTGGTCTTTACTACAAACAGTATGTTTAGAACATACAGTGGTATTAAATAAGTGAGTGTCTATATATCTATAAAAACAAAGTGGAAAGAACCAGCTTTTCCTTGGGCTCTCAGGTCACACGTGGAGATAAAAGCATCATGAAAAACAGATCCAGAGACCTGATACAGAGGGAATATATTTTTATTATTTCAACCAATAAGGAGAAATTATGTATTTTCCTCAACATAGGTTACTATCTTTGAGATCATCAGAAAATGGAATTTTTATTGTTTACTATGTATTTATTCACAGTAATATAAATTTAAGTAAAATACAGTAGAACTACTTTTTGTAACCTGAGGAAAGTATTCCTTGCACCTGTCAGTGAAAAGGTATAGGAACTTTTCTTTGTAATGGGAAAATAAAATAGATCTTGTAAAATTCTGAGTCAGACCCTATTGTTTTCTAAAGGCAAATACCATTAACTCCTCTCAATGGTTCCTTCTCAGGAGTTAGAAAGAGAAAATTATACACTGTGAGAGAAAAGAAAATTTATTTCTCCATGGTTGGTCAAGCTTAGAATTCTCCACAGAGAGAATCTTTCTCGAAGAAACTGGTGTTTTTATGAGCTGGAGGCAATGAAGAAGAAAGCAAAGCTGCACACAAAACAAATGGCAAATACTATTTTGAGTTGGTGGCTCTAGCATGTCAGTACTTGATATGATTCCCTATTCTGTGTCCGGCAATATAGAAAGCTAGGTCGGTCTTTTAGTGTTTGACTCAGGTTTAGGGCTGCACCAGACCTGGTGTTATAAAGCAGTTGCATCAGATTTATCCTGTATTCTCTGCAGAGTGAATTGAGGAGTCCGAGCCCCATTTTTAATATGCTGAATTATTTTGACAAATTGTTTTAGAACTTTATGTGCATTTCCCTTTAGATCCATAGCACTCTCACTGCAGTATAAGTATAGCATTTAAACTAGGACATTGCCAATTGCTCTGCATCTTTATGAATAACTTCCCTTGTTCTCCTTAAATTATTCAGCTTAGAGTTGTTTCTGAAACCATAGACTTTTTTTAAATTAATTGCATAATAGCACCAAGCACAGGGTCTAGCATATGGCAGGCACTTGATAAATGTTTACTGGATAAATGAATGAATTTTGCTTAATCTTGGATTTTGGCCCCTCTTTTATAATGTTAACCACATAACTGGCTTGTGTTGGAATGTGAAGCCACCTCCATGGATACTGGAATGTGCTTCATAAAACTTGTCTTGATTCATGGTTTAGAGATTGGGATTAGAAGTGAAGAGAATTTTGTATTTAGATCTTCATTAACTGGCAATTACTTACCTTGTTCCCCACTGAGTAAGACAGGAGCTAGGTATATGTCATAAAGACTTAAGAGAAAATACTGGCCCCCACTCTTACTATGTTACTGTAACAGGGCTTTGTTATCTCTGAAGTGTTAAAAATACCTCGGAAATTTTGTTGTTTAAAAATCTTAGAAGACATTATATATGTAACACTTATCTATTGATGCTTAAAAAAACATGTGAACTTAGCAGTTTATTTATTTATTTATTTATTTATTTATTTATTTATTTGCTCACAAGTTTGTGGAACAGCCGGGAAGCTGTTTTGGGCCAGGCTTGGCTGGTTTCAGCAAGAAATTTTCCTGGTTTCTGGCTGATAGTTGGCTAAAGGCCATCTAGGTCAAGGAGGGTAACTGAGCCGTGCATTTCCATCAACATTTTCTTGTGGTAGGCAGAGGTTCAAGACAGAGAACCCTTCGTCCTCCTGAAACCAAAACTCAGAACTTTCATAATGTTGCCTCTGCCATATTCTGTTGGTCAAAACAAGTCACCAGGGCTGCCAAGATTCAAGGATTGGGGAAAAGAGTCTATCTCTTAATGGGAAGAACGATAAAGTCACATTGCCAAGGGGCAAGAAAAGAGGGAACAGGAGAGACCTGTGGCCATTTTTGCAATCTACCACAACACACACACACACAAAATAAGTTGCCATAGTACATGCATACATATGTTTAATAAATAACATTTGTTGTTATTATTAACCAACAACCTATGCTTCCTTGTTAGGCTTTTCTTTCACTCTCACCTCATCCCTTTTATGTGTGAAATTCCATGGCTCTAACAAAACAGGGTGATTGAATAAGGAAACCACTCTGGTTGTCCCCTCCGTCAGTCCCCTAGCTTAACCACTTCAGGAATACAGGGCCACCAATACACACTAGGGATGACTTCTGTAATTTTCTTTAATCCTTCAGTTTCTGAAGCTTCCAATTCACTGTTGAAGCCAAGAGAGGCCTAATGGTTAAACAATTGTCTCTAGTAGGCTACTTTGTTTTTAATCATGACTGTCGATTTACAACTATGTGGCCGTGTGCTTTTTTCTTCAGTTTTCTTATCTCTAAGATGGAGTTATTGAGTTATTGAGAAGTTTAAATGAGATTCTATCTATCTATCATCTATCTATCTGTCTGTCTATCATCTATCTATCTATCTATCTATCTATCTATCTATCTATCTATCTATCTATCATCTATCTATCATCTGTCTCTCTCTCTCTCTCTCTCTCTCTGTCTCTCTCTGTGCCCGGTATACAGTGAGTCTGCATGTGTATATTTGTGTTTGGTGTATGTGTGTGTATGTTTTACATTTAATTAATTAACTTATTTCAGTGAGGTAAAAAATCATAAAAGTCTGACTGCTTGGATAATTTAGCAGACAATAGAGAAAAGAGTGCTGGGTGGCTGACTAGGCTCACTCATTTTCTCACACTAACCTCATCTCCTCATCTCTATGTACCATACGTTATTGACCTTTGAATTAAACCCAAATAGACAAAATCTGTGCATATTAAATCTACATGTGCTATTTTGAAGGAAATCCTAGACATGCAATGACAATTTAATTTCCTTCATCCTATACCATGAGTTACTTTATTTCTGTTGTTTACAAAGTTTTATTTTCTATTTTCTTATTTTTTTAAAAATATTTTATTTATTTATTTGACACAGAGAGAGAGATCACAAGTATGCAGAGAGGCAGGCAGAGAGAGAGGGGGAAGCAGGCTCCCCGCTGAGCAGACAGCCCGATGAGGGGCTCAATCCCAGGACCCTGAGATCATGACCTGAGCTGAAGGCAGAGGCTTTAACCCACTGAGCCACCCAGGCACCCTATTTTCTATTTTCTTATAAAACTCTTTATGAAGTCATAGAAAAGGATTAACTCTATACAATTATATGGAAGTTATATGTATCTACACAGACAATACAAGCGGCTCAGAGAAATTAATCTTTCTCAAGAGGAGTGAAATACAACATTAGCAAAAATTATTTTAAGTCAATATTCTTGGCACAGGCAGAGTTTGGGAAAATACTGCAAGATAATGAAACATTATTTCTTCTGGTCTATATCAAGTCTATATCAAGACTACCTAGGAAAAAAACTGAGATTACAGAAATCCAGTTTTTAAAAAAAAGAAAAAAAATTCCTATTTGAAAAACCTTACTCTAAATAATATTATATCTATATGTTGGTCAACATTTTAATATACATTAATATACAACATTTTAATTTATAGTAGCCCTTGCTTTTTTTTTTTTAAAGATTTTTTTATTTATGTATTTGAAAGAAAGAGAGACAGAGAGAGCCAGAGAGAGAGAATACAAGCAGGGGGAGCAGTAGAAGAGAGGGAGAAGCAGGCTCCCCACTAAGTAGGGAGTCTGATGATGCAGGGCTCTAGCCCAGGACCCTGGGATCATGACCTGAGCTGAAGGCAGATGCTTAACCAACTGAGCCATTCAGGCATCCCACACCCCATTACTTGCTGTTTTTAAACAAAGAAGAAACAAAATCTAACCAGTGCCTGATTCCTTCTCTGCCATATGTTATTACCCTTCACCATACTTCTGAGGAAGGGAATACAGCTAAATCCCCTCCACAGGTACACAGCTATATTTAGAAACATTTCTAAGAAAGAAAGGAAAGAAAAAAGGAAGGAAGGGAGAGAGGAAGGAGAGGGTAAGGAGGGATAACAAACAGAAACTGATGTTGTACCTCATTGTATTCAGCAAAACTTTAATTCTGCCAGATTTATCCATGTATTAGTATGCTCAATAAAGAACTGACTGATCTAGTGTCCATTATGGTCAAGCAGACTCTTCCTCTAGTTTTCCACCCTTCACCAATACTACTACTGACCTTGTAACAAGCCACCCTATGGTTAGCAATTCCACAGGGAGTCTGTGACATAGCTTTGCAATTGCTTATAAGGAGTCTCCGATACCAACAGTCGAAATAACACTGTCATTAACAGACGAACTTTTACATATGTCCGACACTATTCTAGTCACCTTACTTATATCATCCTTATTTCTAAAAGTACTCTAGTAAAGTAGATACTATTCCAGTTTTACATACAGGAGAGATTCAAAGTCAGCTAGCCCGTAAGAGTAGGACCTATTATTCACATACAAGTTTCTCTAATTCCAGACCATATGCTTTTATTGTAAAAATACTTGAACACTGACATTACATTTCTCTTCAGCTTCTTGAAATACATCATTCTTTTATCTTTCCGAGAACATTCTCTCATTTTTGTTGTCTTCTTGTTTAAACTCTCCACAGTCTCTATATCTTTTAATAATGGATCCCTGATTAAACACAGCACTCTACTTACCCTATATTAAATAAAGGGTAGATAACCTTATGTTTCCTACATGAAACGTTCTTTTAATATTCCTGAATATACAACTGCAATTCCTCCCCCACCATTGGGACGGCTTTAATTAACATCCATTTAAAACAGTCAAGCAAGGTCCATGAAATAGATATTGAGTTATTGTTAATCACTCACAATTGGGCACTCATCTAATTAGAGAAATACTAAAATATATAATCTAGTTTCCTCAATTCTTTTCTGGATAAATCAATAGAAAGTACATTTAAAATGTAAAATGAGTTTGGATTCTCCTTGTTATTCTAAATATATTAATGTCAGAAAAGACCATTAAATAAGACTGATAGGTTTTAGTTTTCTAAAAGTTCTATAATTCCTGGACCTTATTGCCTTTATTCACATTTTTTGAAGTACATTTATGAAATAAATATGATCTTATTTTTCCAGTTTCTATGGTCTTATTCCTTTTTAAAATCCAAAATAGTATACATTTAAAATATGTGTTTTGGAAAAGTTATCTGGTTAATCTGGTTAAAAATTTAATAATAAATATATACTTTTGAGAAAAAATATCCCCTTTACAAGAAAATTAACTTAGATAATACAAATAATCCAGAGGTTAGACACCAAAGGAAAAATTGTAATGTTTTACACACAGGTAAAAGGCATCAATCATTTTTAACACTGAATCATGTAAGTAAACACATGATTTTGTATACTTTGGGAGCTATGTGCCTTTTTGGGAATGAGTTATAACACTATAATGGAACCTTTTATATAGAAAAAATGCATTTATACATATTTATATAAACCATTAGGGGAAGATCATTATTCTTGCAAAGTGAAAAAAGCTTAGTTTTGATGAAGGTAAAATCATTGATATTTTAAGATACTAAGAATCCCGTTGGGAACTATTTAGGTTATACTAAAAGGTTGTATCTAGCTCACTGATGACCTAACTGGGAAATATAAAGGCATATTATGAGTCTTTGGCAGTGAGTGAGAAGGGTTTTGTTTCATTCAGAGTAGACTTGAACTCTACTCTGTTAAACATCTTCATAAATGTTCTGCAGTCAGTTGTTAATGACATTAATTAAATTCTCAGATAAGGGAGAATATCAAGCAATGAAACATCATATAATAATATGAAAAGCCTAAAAAAACAGCCTGAAATTAATCAAATGAGATTTAATCTTCAATTGCAAAGGCTAGTATTTGATTAAAAAATAGATCCAATAAAAGTTGAGGTAAAATTAAAAATTGGTTTCAATAAAGAGGTATTTTCAATAGTTAATATAAAGTTGATTTGATATTCTGTAATGGGCTTTGGGAAAATGCAAACTATTTTAAAAATAGAAATGAATATGAAATCGTCATAATAATCATCACCTAAAAAAGCTAGTGTCTGACTGACTGCAAAATTATGGATATTTTGTGCTTAACAGAACCTTTATGACTATCAGACATCTATCCAATAGAAGGAACTAAGGATCCCACAAAAAATCCTTGGAGAAAAAGATTGAAAAAGAAGTACAGTTGGATGAAAAGACATCAGATTTGTTGGCAATTTTCTACAAACTTTTCAGAGGAACCAAACTTTTTTAAAGAAGTAATAAAAATAAAAATCATGGAAAACAAACTCAAGATCGACAAAAAGATATGGCTTAGGAAATATGGTGTTTCTTCATTAGCAGAATTGGGTGTATTATTTGCAAATATTCCAGAGAATTTGATTTTAAACAAGGCATTTAATCCCTCTTCATAAGAGAAACTTCATCCTTGTTTCTGTAAAGATTCAAGTTTGTTTTTGGAGAAAATATGTTCCACAAAAGGTTCTTCAAAGCACTGCTTTTGTGATAGTCTTAGAACCTTCACATCGTTATTCTTTGAAGATGTTGAATCTCGAGTTATATAATTACAGCTTTACAAAGTAAGTCCTCTATTTTGAGTTTTTTAGTGGAGATTTCTTCTACTAGTACAGAAAAATGGCAACAGAACATAGCTGCAGGTGATGATGTAAAATAGATACCAAACAAGAATATAATAAGGCTTTTCCATTTTTAGCAAATGTGATTATATGTATTATCTCCAGAGCGGATTTCTCTTTTTCTGTAAATATAATTCCTGGAAGAGCTTGTTTTATGGAAGGACTATAGAAGTGGGCTCAGTCTGAGTTTCTCTATCATACCTGATTTAAGTGAATTAGGAAACATTGTACATCAACATCTGTAGGATTATGCACAGTGAGTAAAATATAGTTCAATTACTGCAAACATGTTTAGAGTTTTGCAACCATAACTGCTCTAAAATGTTTAGAATCACCATGTCATGAGATTGTGTTAAAAATCAGTATTTTTATATGTTCCAAAGCAATTCTTCATTTGTTCTTCTGAATTTAAAAGAACAGTGGAAAGATTTCTAATAAGAAATGTTATTGGGGTCCATTCAAGAGACTGAGTCCCTTTTCAGTGACATGAAAATGCTTCTATGTTATTTCATTATGAAAATTAAAGCTTTATTCTTTTTCTTCACTGCTATATTGAAAAATAAATGATCTGGTATACTTTAATTTTTACCTTAAAAAGTAAAGTAAAGCTTATTTAGAGTAAATAGAGCTCACTCTACTTCATAAAAGTTATGATACTTGCAGTAATCACTAACTGAAAAATTCCAGTAGCTGAATGACCACAATGGGACACTTGGAATGCTATAGATAGGTTTGTGTTGCAACAAAACCCCTGTGATGGTTTATTTTATGTATTAAGTTGGCTGAGCCATGATGGCCAGATATTTGGTCAAAATTGTTCTAGGTGTTTCTAGAAGGATATTTTGGGATGAGATTAACATTTAAATTGGTGGATGTAAAGAGATTTGTTCTCCATAATGTGGCTAGTCACCATCCAACCAGTTGAAAGCCAACAAAAGAAAAGACTGACCTCCTTAGCAAAAGGGACTTTTACCAGCAGATGCTCTTTAGACATGCACTACAATATAAACTTTTCCCTGCATCTCCAGCAGAATTGGGATTTGTCAGAATTGGGATTTGTTAGCCTCTATAATCACATGAGCCTACTCCTTGTAAGACATCGTTAGATAGATAGACAGATAGGTAGATAGACAGATAGATATCCTATTAGTTCTGTTTCTCCGAAAAACCCTCCTTAATATACCATACATGGCCATCAGGTACCCATTCAATAGAAGGAACAAGAAGTTACATGGGAAACCGTGGCAAAAAGGAATATATAAATATAAATGTTTCTTCGGTTTCTGCATAAAAAATGTAAACTTCAAAAGTGAATTTAAATTAAAACCCTTATTTTCAGAAGAAATGGGACTTCCTTCAGGAAAAAAAGGTATGAACACTTTCCATTGTTCCAGGATTCAAGAATTAACTCTTTAAAGAGTATGACCAAAACTTAGGTTCCGTTTACTAATTTATTTTATACCATGGTGTCAAATCCTAAATTTGAAAGACTGAGATAGAGAAGCACTTATCTGGGTTCCACAATAATAATCACCTCATTTACTCTCTTTTAGAGATTGTTTGTACATAGCTTTTCCCCTACAGCAGTAAACTACCATGTGACTCAGTATGATAGTTTATGAGTACCCATTCTGGGGCCACAATGCTAGAGGGTTAGGTAGTCCTCAAATCCTCAGGTCCCTTGTTTATAGAATAAGAATAACAACACCTCAATTTCTCATATCCTCCAAAATGCAGCACTTTTCGTAGAACATTGTAGGAGTCCATTTCTTGCTTTTAGTCTCCTTAAAGAACATGAATGGTGTCTTATATACATTTCCACCAGCCCACAGACCACTTGGCTTAGAGCTTTTTACATGGTCTGTCAATAACCAAAAATAATTAGCAACCAATCATTGTGTATTTATGACATACCCGAATGACTTTTTAAAAAATTCTCACAGAGCAGGTACTGTTATCCCCGTTTTTTAGATGAGGAAGCTGAGGCTCTGAGCATAATAGCTTTGGAGATCACACACATCTAATTTAACAGTAATCAACATTTAACTCAGGTCTAAATCAAACGGGCTCACTTTGCTTTGCAATTCACTGTAGCTGCCTATTAGACGATTGGTAATAGGCATTTGTTAGTTCCAAAAATCACATGGGACGTTGCCATTGATCACAATATTCTGTCCTTTTATCTCCTTTTTATGCTGCTTGATGGTTTGGCTCTGTCACACCTTTGGGGCTGGAAGTCTGGCTGTTATGGCTTGTTAGGCAGCAAAACAGAGTAAAAGGGAAGGTTATGAAAGGGTCTTCCCTAGTGATTCTTTTGAAGGGAAAATACACTATCAACTGGGCTTAATTTTTAGATTCATCATGCTTGGACAAGATATAAACTCCTCATGGACAGCATCTACCTTTCAATGCCTTTCCAGGAAGCTGAAGATAAATTGTTTATGTTCTGAAGATTCTTGAAGACCTCCTGGTCTGTGATCTTAACGAAATAAGAAATTATTAAATTTTTCTAAAGTTTTTGAAAACATTTCTCATTATAACTAATAAAAACTTCACTAATATACATCCTAGAGAGATATTTTCATGTACACTATTAAACATGTCTTTCCATTTTTCACAGGAGAATTTACTGCACACATTTTAGTCACAGTAGTATTAGAGATTTCATTGAAAAAGAAACCTTGACAATCTTAGTCTAATTCTAAATGTTCTAAATATTATTTCCTCAATTATTAAACACCTTTAAAACTCAAGAGTAAAACACTGGACTTCTAAGATGTGCCTACCAATGTTATCATTAAATACTGTTGTTATCCTACATCTTAGCTCGGGACATTCTGTTATGGAGCCTATAGGCTAATTTTTTATGACCAATAGACCTGTTATTCTCAAATACAGAATTTTGTTACCAAGTTAAATAGGATATGACCCTATTATCAGTTGTGAGATAGAAGATTACAGCACTTTCTCAAATCCATGATAATACTGTTTTTTTTTTTAAACTGAACTTCTTTAGGCAATATTTCTGCCTTTTTGATTTTGTAAAACTATTTCACATTTTTAAGGGAAAGTAATCATGGCATTGCCTCAAGTGTCACATCAGGTACATCCAAATGGCAAATGAATGTCATTACAGGACCCATTAGGGAACTCACTTTGATTAAAGAGGACATCCATGCCCAAGGACAGCTGCTGTCATCAGTTTCCAGGCTGAAGCAACATCCTGTTTGCGCGTGGGCTCAGGGAAGGGCTTGCACTATTGCTCAGAAACATGGGCTCTCTACTCTTTGGAGGGAAATAGACTTAGCTATGGAATTTCAGCATTAAATGAAAAAGCAAACCAATAAAAACAACAAAAAACCCTTGCGATGTGCTTAAAGAAATCTATAATAATCCCTTTTCTCATTAAGCCATTAGAGAACAGAAATTGGGGTTATCGAATACTGTGTACTGTATCGAGTACTGAAACGGAAGCAAATGGTGATTTTAGGAGGTGCATATGGACCAAGACAAGCCTACAAGGCAAGGGTTTATCAAAGGCCAGGTCTGTAGCTTCTATCTGCTCCTCGCATTCAAAGCTTTCTCTCAGAACAAAATGAATTCTGAAACTAAAGTCACATCTTATTATTAGTAGAGGCAGTCAATAACCATTAGGACTAGAGAAACAATTGTACTAAATCTAAAGGCTGAAAGAGAAGAAAGTCGTCTTATTAGTGATACCCACAGCCAACTCAAAAGCAAAGACTTTTAAACACAAATTTTAGTTCAGCATTTGAAAAATTTGAAATTGGCCTATTTTTACACCTCACTGTTTTTCTAATTGAAAAAAAAACAAGCAAGGCACATGAGATGCATTATCTATTACGGACAGAATCACTCCATTAATTCAATATTCTAGTGAATCCTTAACGTGTCTAATTGACAGGAAATGTAAAGTCTAAAATTTGTGGACGTGATACCCAGCACTTACTGCACTGGGGATATTTAATAGCTCTCTCCCTACATTTGCTTCAGTTTCTCCAGAAAGCTAGGCTATCGTTCTTTTAATTGAACTGGGGAGGGAGGGAAGAGAGGATGTCAGACTGCTCCCATTGATGAGTGTCACATCCAATTGCCACCCTTACCAAAGGGAATGAAACTAGGTTAAGGGGACAGGTTCTGTATTTTTAAAAATTACCTGCCATGTATTTTTTTCCCCAAATGTCAGGTGGCGGCCTCTATTAGAGGTATACCATTAATCAAACTAATGAGAACTATGGATGTAACCATCCCTTAACGAAGACATAACACCTCAACGGGGAAAGGAATAGGAAGGGAAGAATTTTATGAAGTAGGACTTTCCTCATAAAAACTTGTGTTTGAGTCACACCACAGTATACAAATCAGGGCCTCCTGATCCTTATAACACTTTAATGTTCTTTAAAGGAGAGAATTGTATTAATGAATCAACATCAATTTTACTTATGGTTATGCCAAAAAAGGGGGAAAAAAGAAAGAAAATGAAAAAAAAAATCACACTTGCTTTGCAGCAATATGGCATTTCAAAACTATCCTTAATTATCTAAACCTTATTGGTGATCATTCAGGTTTTGAAGAAGCTGCTAAAAAGAGTCTGATGACATGTTTTCTGGAGTTATATTTTCTGGGACAGGAAAAGTAAGCAGAGTAAAGTTAGCCAATGGCCACTTTCTACCTTCCTGTCTGCCTCACTCATTTTTGGATGTCATTGCCTCCCACAACCCTGAGGAACAATTCTACATGTATTACTCTCTAGCTGTCTGTCCACTCTTTTCTTCAACACTCTACACCCTCAACATCAACATACATCAACATACAACATACAACATCTCATTCAACATTTTCTTCTTAGTCTGTACCCTACTCTCGAAAATGAATCTCTGCCTTCTTCTTCACATATTTGCCACTCTCATTCACTAGTATTGCCAGGCAAAACTTCTGATCCCTCACTACAGACACTGACCTAAGTCTGTTTCAAATCCCAAATCAGTAACACCAAGTTTAAGAAATTTACTACAGTGGGGAATGAGGCCTCATTATGTCTCTTCTGGTATGTTGAGATTGACTATTTGAACTGTTACTGAGAATTTCCTAATTGTAGTAAAAAATAAACTACACAGCCCTATTTAGGAACATTCTCTGTCATACAAATCAGAATTCCTGTAAGTGAATCTGTATATAATTAGTATCTATATGTTGTTTATTTATCTCATTTATTCTGGAGCAGAATGATGGGGGATTATTTCTAGATGCTCATGCTTTTGATTTTATAGTGATTTTTTTCAAGTTAATATGGCAAAGAGAGCAGTGAAGTGGGAAAATTTTGGCATCATGTCATGCATTCAGATGCTCTAATTAAACTATAGGGCTTCTAGAGAATGTAATCTAGTTTACTATCTCTGAGTACCGCAGTTATCTATAAAGATCCCAACCCTGCTCTTAGGAAATTTCCTTACTAAAGTACACTTTAAAAATAAGCCAATCCTAGAACACTCAAGGCTGAGATTTCCCTAAGTGCTAAGGATATATTTAAGTCACTTCTGTTTCAGAGTTTAGGAGAGGGTAGTCTCTCGGATGACATGACAGGCTCTGTTCTTATCCTGACCATCCCTGGTGACTTCAAGATGAGTGTCTGTTTCCTTTAGACCTTTGAAAGTGCTGAGTTGGCCTGTTTGAGTAGAAAAAGGAATTTTCCTAACAGATAGTTTTGGCTATCTACATGACAGCAAAGGAACATTTTGGCAGGAAACTATACAACACAGCATGACACCCTGGTTTGAACAAAATGTTTTTATGCACTGTGTTACCAGGGGAATTGGTTTGCATGTCGATATTACTGCCCACACATAAGCCCTAGTTTATTTCCTTACTAAATGAGTTTCTTTCCTCCTAATAATTCACAAATACATCTTATTTTCTAAGTAATTTAATAAATGGTTTTGATGACTTACACTGAACCAAGATTTTTAAGCATGGCCAGCAGGAGGCTTGCTGAGAAATACAGATGAATTTTATTTTAAATAGCACTTTATTTTTAATTATTGTTTTTACTACATTTGGACATAGCACACTTCTTGAATCAAGAAATGGATAAAACTCCTTAATTCAAATTTTTCTAACTTCAATCAATTTTATCAGTCTCCAACTAGGAGCAAGAGGCTGTGCAGGATTTTAACATGTCAATCATGTTTTGCGAAAGAGGTTAAGATCTGTATGCACATTTTTATCACAAAGTAGATGAGAGAAATACAGGTGAAATAATATGGTAGCTCAGTAGAGAAAGACATTACTTCTGGTGAAGAGGAACAAGGAAATCATTATAGGAAAAGTAGCATTTAAGCTGGCTTTAAAAATAAGCTTCCTTATTTGTTTATTCATTTTTCCATTAATTTAGTGTAGCATAAAGTTTAATAAGAAAGGAGATTCTAGATTTAAACTGTGCAGATTCATATTCTAGCTATTCCTAGGATCAGTTTCGTGAATTTAGGCAAGTCATGTAATTCTCTTTCCTCACTCATAAAATGAGGATGAAATTAGTTCCTTTTTCACAGGTTTCTTGAGAGGACACATATCCTTACTATGCATGTATCTGGGAAATGGTAAAGTATGAAGGGCATAGACTTTGGAATCAGACAATGTTTTCTTTAAATCAAAACTATCACTTACTATATAGCTAATGTTAAGCATTTCACCTTTCTGTAACATAATTTTCTCATCTTTTAAATGGGCATAATAATCCCTATTGCATTACGTTGTTTTAGGGACTAAATATCATGTATAGTACCCATAAAACAGGTATAATATCAATGTTAGATAATAAGACATGACACTGGAAAGAGACACTAGGGCTACTCTGCAGAGCTTTACAATCCAGGGAACACAAACTCATCTAACTCTACAGACCAGAGTGGACAATCCATCTACCTGTTTTTCCATATCCAACAAGAGGGGTGTATGAGAACTACAGATAGAGATATAGAATATTTTGTTTGGTACACACAGTGTCTTAAAAAATAAAAATTTACATATTTTTTTCTTCCAAAAATCTTAAAAAAATAACCCTTTATTCCAATACAAAACCAATCAACTAGAACTAACTCCTTATTTGGAGTCTATTCATGCCAGACTCTCTACTATTGCCTATTGCCTTAATTCTACCCATTTCACTCATTTTGTTCCTTACCTGGTCTTTTTAGGCACTTGATTTTGTGGCTTTTAAGGACAATAAGCCAATAGGGATTTTATTTTAACAGAGGGTGGTTTGTGTGGTTATTTTCAGGAGTATTATGTCTCTTCAATTTGCATATTTGACTAGGGGAATAACAAGATTGAGTAAAGAGAAGGTTTTCAAAAGTATAGACAAGAAGCAAATGAATATTAAGATACAGAAATGTCCTAAAAAGAGTTGGTGTGCAAGTTTTTCCAAAGGTATAATCAAGAAGACTTTGATAAGTGATTGGGGAAAAAAAAAGATTAGTGTTACTAAAGGATGGGTGGTGCATTTAATCGAAATGGAATGAATAAGAGTATGACGAGACACGACAAAGATTTCAATTTAAGGCATACTCCTGAATTTCCAAAGTAAATTTAAACCTAACAAAACTTAAGGAAATTTCCGATTATCATGACTCATGGTAAAAATCTGTGCTGACCCTTAGAAATATTTGCAGATCCTAATCAATGACAAATTATGAACCTTCAGAGCAAGAATGATTTCAATTCACGTAAGCTCAGAGTTTGGCAAAGATTATGCCCTCAATAAATATTTATTGAGTAAAATATGTAGAAAATATGTATACGTTTTATCAATCTTTAGAATTCTGGCACATTTTCACAGGTCTTAATAAGTTTTCTACAATAAAATGATAATACTTGGCCATTTTAAAGTCTACAGCATAACAGAGTCTTAGATACAACTGTGTTCTTGTTAATTTACTCCATATGAAGTAATGATATATAGGAATTTAATGTTACTTTCCTGAGTGAGAATTATAAGAATTCCAAGCTATGTTTAGTAGTCCATTAAAAGATACATGTTGGTGTGAGATTTTTCATAGAGACAACTGTGTCATTTATAGTGGGGTACAATTCCACCGAATTATGCCTTTGCCTTGAGAATGAGCTACAAAACACACTAGGGATTTAATTTATTTAAAGCAGTTGAAAAGAAGCTGGAATGAGGAGTTCCTATCAGAGAAGATTGAGGGTATACTGGACGTACCTTGATTCTCTTTGGTTCATTCCTCTGTGCCTCAAAATTTACAGGATGTCTGTTCATAACAGCTAGATCCAAAAAAGGATCAAGAAGGAAAGGAGGAAAGGTGACAGGGGAAGAAAGAAAGGAGTTTTCTGTTATCACAAACCAAAATGTCTGTGTAAAAAGTACCAAAAGTTGTCTGTGCTGTCATTGAGGGAAAACTGCATTTATGAAGTAGTACCCATTCTGATTGTTAGCATTGCTGTATGTCTGTTTTTTTTTTCTGTATGTCTGTTTTAATAAGAATATATTTAGTTCACACCAAATTGGAGCAGTCATGAAATATGCAAAATGAATTACTAAGCTTGAGATGAGACTTGTGGTTTTCAGCCCTCATTGTAACGGGCAGAGTGATTCCCAGCTAATGTTTTTGATTCTGTGTTCTGATCTGTTGAGGATCTAATTTTTACTGTGGATGCTTTCTCTGAAAACAATCTAATATTATATCTCTTTGCCTTTACATATTTTGTTCATTCTCTTTTGCCCTATTCCTTGTCAACCTGGAAAACTCCTATTCACCCATTAAAACCCATCTCAAGCTCTACAACTTTTTTGAAACTTTCATTAAGTCCTTCCTTCAAATTTATTTGGTACCTTTCATACACCTCTATTTCTACACTTAGCACGCTGCCTAGAAATTACTTCCCTGTGAGCTCTAGAAATATTTGCTCTGTAAATAGTCCAGGCACAAGTTATATTAATCTCTATATTCCCAGAATCTAGAAGAGTGCCTAGATTACAGTAGGTTCTCAGTAAATGCATGTTGAATAAATAAGTGAATGAATAAAATTATACTGTTAGTAAATGAATAAAAATATATTTCTATACCCCCAACATCTAAAGAAGCACGTGATTTTTAGAAAACAATGACTAAAAATAGATTAATCTCAATACTGTAAATCAACTGGTCAGTCAGGAGGTAATGGGAATTATAATGAGAATTAAAACAAGAGTTGTAAAAGCCTCCAATGACAAGGAACCCTGTCCCTTGGGTTCAAGATGCAAGAATTGTGAGATTATAACAGCACAACATCAGCTGGACTATGTCTTTGACTTTACCCTTTTCTTGATCCATGAGTTTTGATGTTTGACTTTAAGCTCTTCCACACTTTGTATTGTTAAATACTCCCCACTGAATATCAAGTTTAGGGATGCAGTGGTTCTCTAAATCACTTTCATTGCCCAAAGTCCATTTCGAAAAATGTACCTCAGTTGTGTATTTCCCATATGCAGTCTGTCAGGTCAAACTGCAACCCGTTTCATTTTCTTTCAATAAACTCAAATCCCTGACCTGCCAGGTTCCTTGTAAGGAAATGTGGCAATTAGAAGGCAAAACAACTTTTATTCGATCGATATGTATTTGCTGACAAATAATGTTTGTATAATCTCCGGTTTTCCCTGATGGGCCTTGAAGAAACTTCATTTTTTTTTCCACTAGTGAGGTTATTTGGAAGACCTTTAATAATATTTTTTTTCTCTCAAAATGGAATAAATGGATCTGGAGGCTCCCTCAGTCCTAGGAGAAAAACAGTTGATTTATGAAGCGGAAATAGCCAACCCAACTTTGGAGGAAGCTGCCATAGGCATTTAACCTCTAGAAGAAAAATAAAAAGTCCTTTATAAGGTATGTACATTGGCATTTGGAAGATGCTAAAAATTAATTGAAAAGATGTTTAATATTGAGACCCAGACTATATTAAGAATAATAAACTTATTATTTTGATTATGCTTAATTGTCCTTATGGCACCATGACCACAATTTTGAACTATACATTATTTAGAGAATCTTAAATTTAATAATGTTGTCTTAAATTTGCATTACCCTTTTCTTTAAGGTACTCAAAACATTTTAGAAGACATAGGTAATGTTTTTACTATCATAAAGTCATTGTTTCAATAGATAATTAAGGTGACAAAGTGAAATCGATTCTATAAAAAATGGCTGAATTTACAGGAATACCTTCTGAGTACTTCATGTTGGAAATGTCACACCTGAAGATATGGACCATATGGACTATGGGCTGTGATTCTAGTAAGCAAATATCATTGCATTCTAGTCTCCAGCTATACCACCAATACCCAAAGATGCCTTATTATAATTTGTGTCTTGGCATGCCGTATTTCCTCCATATGTTGTACTATACTTCTTGTCTCCATCCCTGCAAGCCCTCTGGCTGAGAGTAAGGGTGGGGCATTCAAAAGGCAGATACTTACAAAGTATCTATGTTCAAAATACTGAAGTCAAATTAGGAGTGGGAAATATTGCTTATTTTCAAGGAGTACTTGGTCTAAGGAAAAGACAGTTGTCTACTCAATTACGTGTCCTATCACACACTATGTCATCTATCTATCTATCTATCTATCTATCTATCTATCTACCTATCTAATAGACATAGGTTCATAAGAGCCATCCAGAATGCATTGCAGGGTCATAAGGGCAAAACTCCTTGGGGAGGTGTTATCAGGGAAAATTTTATGAAAGAAGTTCTGTGAGGAAGTACATGATTCCCAACAGAACTGTTGTACCACTTATTCATTTATCCATTTGTTTCAATCATTTCATCTATTTATTCATTCATTTAACAAATATGTGTCCTTGGGGTGTGCCAGATAGAGTAATTAGAAAAATTTCATTGCTTGTTCAAAGGAACTAACAATCTAATGTAACTCATGTTATGGAAGCACAAAGGATGTACACAGAATATTACTTGGCTTAGACAGGGGAATGTAAAGAAAGGCTTCAAAGTCTTTACACCTTTCAAGTAAAGTTTCTTCAACACTGAGATAAACAGAATTTCACACTTGTTACAAACACCTTCCATCTATCCATCCATTTATTCTTTTATCCACGTTAACATTTATTATCTATCAGTAGGCAAATTGTTTTATAAAAATACTCAACAAATCTCCAAGTCCTCGCTCAATTGTCAGCTCCTCTATGAGAAGTTCATAGTCTAAGGGAAACCTTTAATGCAATGTGGATTATTTTATTTTTATTAATTTTGGTGTCACTAGGATCTGCAGGCATATGGTTCCCATGAGTTTTTTAAGGCAGGATGTATACACGTAATTATAAACATATAATTATATATTTTATAAATTATAAATATATTATAGTTATATGTATGTACTTAAATATTTTATAAATTATGAACATACTTTGGTTATATGTATGCAATTATACATATAATATATATAATTATATATGTATATAAATTGTGCATGGCTTTGTGGTATAATGGGTAATAGCAGGAGCAAGAGCTCTGGACTTAGAAGAGCCAGATTTCCATCATCATTCCTGTATTGACCTTAGGCAAGTATCTCAGACTTTGTTTCCTTATTGGGAAAACAGAAAGAGGAAATGAGATAGTACAGGAATGATTTGTAAACAAGAAATTATAGTATAAAAGACAATGGCTAGTTATTCTTTACCTCTAACTTCTAGGTGATGATAAAAAGTCCAATATCGCATTTGAATACAATTGAGAATTCACTGATGTCAAAGAGAACATGGATATTGAAAATGTCCTATGTTAGAACTCAAAACAACTGGGTTGAGATGCCTGGGTGGCTTAGTCGGTTAAGTGTCAGCTTTCAGCTCAGGTCATGATCCCAGAATCCTGAGATTATGTCTAGTGGGCCTCTCTGCTCAATGGGGAGCCTGCTTCTCCCTCTCTCTCTGTCTCTCTCTCTCTCTCTCTGTGTCAAATGAATAAATAAAATCTTAAAAAAAAAAAAAAAAAGAACAGGGTTGTAATCCTGGTTCCAAAATTCTTTGTCACTTAACTTCCCTAAGTTTTCTCTCCTGAAAAAGATTCTGACCCACATACATCCTTGGTTTTATGAGAGAATTGTATATGAAAATGCTTTAGAATTTATAAAGATCTGTAGAAATATATGGTGCTATTATGTATATCTTGACTATAAGTTCATTCTGTCCAGCTTGGTTTCAACAAAATACACATTTTCCTTTTATCTCAAATATTCTATAGATTCTGCGCTACCCTGTAATGTGTAAAGAATTTAATTAATGGGATGATTTCTTTTTTTAACAACCAAATGCTAATTTGTTTACTGCAGGTAAAGTGGTAATCTCAAAAAGAAAAGTCTAAAATGTAATGAGATAATCACTGATAAAAGAAATTAGAAAAGAACAAATAAATCCAATGAAGCAAAATGGCAGAAAAGAAAAAAAAAATAAGAACAAAGAAGAGAGACTTAACAATGGCAAAAGTGTGTTTTTGTTTTTGCTTTTTGTTTCCTTTCTTCCCTTCCCTGTTATTTTTTTAAGTTTTTATTTAAATTCCAGTTAGTTAACATACAGTGTAATATTAGTTCAGGTGCACAACATAGTGATTCAACACTTCCACACAACACCTTGTGCTCATCAGAAGTGCCCTCCTTAATTCCCATCACTTTCTTCACCTGTGTCCCACTCCCCACCACCCCTCTGATAACCATCAGATGTTCTCTATAGGAATCTGTTTCTTAGTTTGCCTCTTTCTCTTTTTCCCTTTTTTCCCCTTTTGCTCATTTATGTTGTTTCTTAAATTCCACCTATGAATGAAATCATATGGTATTTATCTTTTTCTATCTTATTTTGCTTAGCATAATATCCTCTAGCTCTATCTATGTCATTGAAAATGCCAAGATTCCATTCTTTTTTATTGCTGAGTAATATCCCATTATATATATGTATATATATATAAATTATATGTAAATATGTAATATATAGATATATATAAATCCATTTGTCCATTGATGGACACTTAGGCTGTTTCCATAATTTGGCTAACTGTAGATAATGCTGCTATAAATATTGAGGTGCATGTATCCCTTTGAATTAGTACTTTTGTATTCTATCGTAAATACCTAGCAGTACAATTGCTGGATCAAAGGATAGTTCTATTTTTAACTTTTCGAGGAGCCTCCATACTGTCTTCCAGAGAGGCTGTACCAGTCTGCATTCCCACCAACAGTGCAAGAGGGTTCCTCTTTCTCCAAGGAAGCAATCAACAAAACTAAAAGGCAACCTATAGAATGAGAGAAGATACTTACAAATAACATCTGATAAAGGGTTAGTATCCAAAATATATAAAGAACTTATAAAACTCAACACCCAAAAAACATAATCCAATTAAAAAATGGGCAGAGACACTAGTAGACATTTTTCCAAGGAATATATACAGATGGCCAAAAGATACATGAAAAGGTGCTTAACATTACTGATCTGATCATCAGGGAAAGAGAAAAGAAAACTACAATGGGGTATCACCTCACATCTGTCAGAATGGACAAAATCGACAAAACAAGAAACAATAGGTGTTGGCAGGGATGTGGGGAAAAGAGAAAGATGGGATGATTTTTTTTAAAAAAGGTGTGCTGTACAATGGCCACAATCACCAAACTGTGAAAAGAACCAAAATGCCCTTCAACAGAGGAATGGATAAAGAAGATATGGTCCATATATACAATGGAATATTATGCCTCCATCAGAAAGGATGAATATCCAACTTTTGTATCAACATGGACGGGACTGGAAGAGATTATGCGGAGTGAAATAAGTCAAGCAGAGAGTCAATTATCTAATTATCTTATGGTCTCACTTATGTGTGGAGCATAAGGAAAAACATGGAGGGCATTGTGAGAAGGAAGGGAAGGGTAAATGGGGGGAAATCAGAGAGGGCGATGAATCATGAGAGACTGTGGACTCTGAGCAACAAACTAAGGGTTTTGGAGGGGGGTTTGGGGGGTTGGTTGAACCTGGTGGTGGGTATTGAGGAGGGCACGTATTGCATGGAGCACGGGGTGTGGTGCATGAGCAATTAATCTTGTAACACTGAAAAAAATAAATGTATTTGGGGAAAAAATAAAAAATGTATGCTGTAGAAACTTTCTTCTTTTCTTCCATGAAAAGCTAAACAATCTTGTAGGACTTCCTTTGTCTCAGAATATTCTCTAGGACATTGAATTTGGCAGACTTTGTTTATCCCTTCCTCTCTCAAACACCAAGTGCTTTAATTTGGCTTTCACTTTCCTTTGTGCTAATTTCCATTCTTCTTAATGTGTTTTCTCTAATTCTCTGCCGAAGTGGTGACCATCAATGATCACTCTGCAGCAGCACAACCCATTTTTGACTAGCTGATCCTTCACATCAACAGCCTAGAAAACTATGATTGAGATGTCTTTCTCACACAACTATCTAAAGCTCACATTGGAATACACTCTTCCTATTTTCCTTCTTCTTTTTAAATATTCCTTTCTAAAACTCAAGACTCTATTGCTCCAACTGTGGTTTCCGGCTATTCTTGCAGGTAAGTTTTAAAAGCCATGATAGCTTTTACATTAGATTAAACAGACTGCCTGCAGAGCAAGGCATTTGTGTAGCCATCTCTGAACTCATCATGTAAAACCTGAACTTCATGGATTTTAATGGGAAATTATTACAGTGGAACCTTGCTAATTCATCTTAGTGATGGAGAGTCCTATTTTAAATTGCTGAATTTCTCAGTGGTAATTGAAGAAAAGTAAAAGGAAGAGAATGTAAAGGAACTTAGCTGATACTTCACCCCCTTTTCAGACTGCCTGCCTGTTCACAATGGGACATTCAAATCACAGCTTTTTTATGGAAAACAAATGAACAAACAAAAACACCTTTAAATCCTAATTAGTAAACATGACTAGACCTGCATTTGTCTATAAAGCAAAAGTTACACAACACAAATAAATTTGCATGAAAGTAAGAAAATATTTTATTCTACTTCAAAATGATATCACTTTATTGCCCTAAATTAAATAAAAGTAACATTTAATTGGAAATCAGGTCTCGAGCATTATCACTGCGATTTTTTAAAATCATTTCCACTTCTATTTTCCAAGCCACCATCTTCTCATGCATGGTTCCTTACTACATTCACTAATTCTCCTTGTTCTAGCCTTGTTCCCGATGTGTGCTCTCAACTCAGTGATGTGAGAAAAACTTGTTACAATGCAAGTCAAATAGTCACTTGGTCAAAACTCTCCAAAAGTTTGCAACTCACTCTGAATACAATTGCCTCCAAGGCCCTACATGACTACTTGACACCTTCTGCCCCATGACTTGATCTCCTACCTGCCTCTTCCTTACTCTGCTCCAGCAAAGCTGGCCTCTTTGCTGTTTATAGAATATTCCGAGCTCTTTCCTGTCTGAGAGCTTGTGAACTTGTTGTTCTCTCTGCCCAGCATGCTCTTTCCTTAAAAGCTCTACAGCTTGCTCTTTCCCCTCCTTAGAGCTTTATAGACACATGACCTTCTCGGCGACTTGTCCTCTGGTCACTCTGTCTAAAAAAAAACACCTTGTTCTTCCCCTTCCTGCATTTATTTCTATCCATACTACTTACTAGTATATAATCCAGATGTCGGAGACATTTTCTGTAAAAGGACAGATGCAAGTCAGATAGTCTTTGTTGTAACTTCTCAACACTGTAGCACAAAAGCAGCCATAGACAATAGGTAGATGGAGGAGCATGCTTGTGTTCTTTTTTTTTTTTCAAGATTCTTTCAAGATTCTCTCTAGAGAGAGACACAGAAAGAGAGAGCACAAGCAGGAGGGGCAGAGGGACACCAAGAGAGAGAACCCTAAGCAGATTTCTTACTGAGCATGGAGCCCTATGTAGGGCTTGATCCCACAACCCTGAGATCACAACCTGAGCTGAAATCAAGAGTTGGATACTCAAACAACTGAGCCACTGAGGCGCCACAGCATGTCTCTATTCTAATAAAACTTTATTTACAAAAACAAGAGATAGAGCAGATTTGGTTCAGAGGCCCTAATTTGCTGATAGTTAATATAAGTAATGTATTACATGTTTGACTTATTTTACCTATCATCTGCTTCTTGCCACAATTTAGATATAAACTCCATGAAAGTAAGAGTTTGATTCCCTGCTCTATAGCCACCACCTACAATAGTATCTGGAACATAAACAGCATTCAATAAATTAATTGTTCAATAAAAGTTTTTGATTTATCCATCTAAATATCAAGGTAATATCTCACTTTCTTGAATGAGGACAGAAAAGGAGGACCTCTCTCTCTATACCACTGTTCCCACATCTCTTGGATAATAACATAAGGACCATCTGCCATACTTACAATGATTAATAAAGGAGGAAGAGCTGCCAACAGTGTGCTTCCAGATCCCTACTGCTTTGCAAATTCTTGCAATATGCCTGAACATTCCCTTCCAAATTCTGCCAACTCAGGTAATCCATGACCCTGTTATCCTCAAGGGTGCCCCATGAAGCTCATAGTCCTGTGGTATATGTTCTTATATGTGGCTGAGGTAGTAATAGAAATTCTACTCACTCATAAACTATCTAAGAAGGGAAAGCTTATGAAGGGCAATATACTCTTTATTTCTTTCCTTTGAACACTTACTTGTGAAAACTTGACTTCACAGGTCTCTTAAGAAGTGGGAGGGATCGTTGCACAGTGAAGCCATTCTTTTTATTACAATTTCTTTACAATGCCTTATTCAGCAGCCTGCCCAGTAGATCTTGTATGCCACCTGATACTGTCCAGGCATTTTCAGGTCCATTTTAGAACATTTAATGTTTCAGAGCATTATGATTTAAATTTCCTGTGTGGCTGTATTAGAGTAACTCTTTAACCTCAGTGTTTAATTAAAATAGTTTTAAAGGTCATTCTAATAGAATGTAGATCATTACAAAATACAACGGGAGACTTACTTAAAATTTAGTACGTATAAAACAAAGAACTTAATTTTCTGGGATGGGTAAATATCAAAAGCAAGACAATATGAGACTTCAATTACGCTCTTAGGAAACTACAGAAGGGTAACATTTACAGTTAAAAGTCTTTAGAGATTCAAGTTATGCCTCTGTCTTTATGTACAGACAGAGAAACTGGGCCCCAGAAAGGATAAATAATTTCCCAAGTTATAAAGCATTTCTGTGCTTGGAAATGGAGAACATATGGGCAAGAAAAAAAATGGAGATTATTTTTATAAAATAGCGGGTCTGCATAACTAAATTAAAATAGTATAACTGGGCATCCAATGAAACCAAAAGTGAAAAGAGGTCACAGAGAGGATAATTACTAGTTTGCAAACTACTAAAAGGTAAGAAGTTACTTTATTTAACTATGGTTGATTTTCAGCTAAAATAGGGAAACATAATCGATTGTAAATTGTAGAATGCTTTGTGGGTCCTGTGTATTGAGAAGCCATACAGTTTAGAGTTTTGGATGACAGACTCTGGAGCCAGCAGACTGGGTTTGAACAACAGCTTTAACACCTCATAGCTGCATGATCTTGGGCAAGTTCCTTAATCGCTTTGTGACTCAGTTTCTCCACCTATAAAATGAGGGTAATAATAGCAGCTACTTCCTAGAGTCACCATAAGTACTAAGTGTAAAACACTTCGAACAGTGCCTGGCATACACAAAGCCCTATAAACTATTTGATCTAAGGAGATGGACTGCATAGCTCTTTGGGAGAGTCTGGAGTCCTTATGTGCTACCTGCAGGGACAGTTGTTGGTCTCCTCCATTGGAGAGGCTAGGAGACACTAAAGTGCTTATATGCATTGCAAATGGCTGGGACTGGAATCAGATTTCTGGCCCCAAATCCCGTTGTCTGCAGACCCATGCTCTTCCTTACACACAGGAGAAATAGATCTGTCTGCATCTGCAGGCTTGCTTTCATTAGCACAGACCACGAGTAATGAGAAAGGAATAAGTTTGCTAAGAAAGATGGCTAAACTTCATAAATAAACTGATTATTTGCAAGCATAAAATGAAATTAATTTTGGATTATTACAGGGGAGACATGAGTAAACTGCAGTTATTAAGGCATAATGCAGTCACGTTAATTCAAGTTAGTGAGTAATTATCATTGTTTCCTTTTTTTTTCTTTTTAATCATTTCACAGAGTTGAACTAAATGAATCAGATTTCACTCCACAAAAAGAGAAACCATGTATTTAGATAATGTGTACTCTGCCAGGATATCATTTGAAAATCATACTACCTCTTTTAGGACATTATGTAGGTTTTAATACATACTGAGGTGGCAGTCCAAAGAAATAATTTAGTTATTTAAGGTAGAAGACAAAATATATCTTAACATTTTAGATATTTTTTGCATTTTGTATGTTTTTTCCCCTGAATTATGTATAGTTCATATTTTTTTCAATATGAAATAATCAGCTTTTTTGAATAGTTATATGCAAATCATCTACTAATTATTAAAAAAATCACTTCCTTTAATCTTCACAATGCCCCTGTCAAATTTACTAAATAAAAACAAACAAACCAAAAATAACCTTGAACAGAAAGATACAGGAGTACAGCTGAAAGGATAAAAGATAGAAATCTTCATGTGCTGATGTTATAACTCACACTTCTAACTGTATTATAAAGTTATGCTTAAGTTCCCATTGCATTCTCATTCCTAATATGCCATTATTTGCCACTTAACAAATTAGCAGGAGATAACTTCCCCTTCCCTCACTCTCTTCCTGGATGTTTCCTACCCAAAACTGATTTAAGGAAAAAAAAAATTCAACGTGCTTCCTGAGGTAAATCTTGGCATTGCCTGTAGATTCCTCTGCTCTGTACTTCTACTAAAGGTTTGGTGGCTCTCCAGTCCATTTTGTATACTTTGCATTTTATTTTAGGTTATATTGCACTGAAATTAATCTATTCACACATCTGCATGCTTCTCAAAAGAGAAGCACACCTTTATTCATCTTTAGAGACTCAACAGTTAGCACAATGCTGAGCACATAATGTATTTTCAAAAATGTATTTGAACAGGAAGGTGATTCAATGAAGAGAACACCAGTTATCACTTTTTTTTTTTTAAATTAGAGTTACTACACATGGTTATTAAGATCCTAAAGCAGATGGATACTCCTCAGTCAGAAATAGAAAGTACAAGTCTTTCAGAGTTCCCTCAGGGAGTATAACTTTGACTAGTCTGGCACCCAACCAAAGTGATGATCACAGCTAATGAGCAGAAAGACTGTCCATTATTAATAGGATATTAAAATACCATTTCTTAACATTTACTATGTGCTAATCACTTTACATATGTCATCTTATTCAATCCTCCTACAGCATTTTAAGATGATTTTTCCCCATGTTTTCGTAGATGAGAAAACTGAAAGTCTGCAAAGTAAGTAAAATGCCCTAGATTACATGGTAGAGCTCAGATACTACCTCACATCTCTCTGACACAATGTTTATTCCTATGACACTAACTTATATTCCTCCCTGGTTTCTTCCTCAGTTATGGTGGGCTGTAACTGATGGATTGACCAATGTTTGCCAGGAAGCTATAGTAGCAAAAGGCTACCTGGTCCATAGGTTTTACGGTATCACCTCTTGGCATTGCTCATGCTTAGTAATTTGCAGTTCAAACTGTGCAACTTATCCCCATTGGAGGATACAGGCATGCAGTTCTTGGTCACAGATGCAGGTTTTGTCCCACTCCTCACTTTGTCTCTAGGGCTGTTGTGACTTGGCCTCAATGCTCTAGTGGCCAGAGTTTAAACTTAACCATAACATGTGTATAATTTACTGGCTTTAACTACAATTTGATTACACCTAAAAATTAGAAGGTCATCAGAGAAAAACAAGAAAATAAATTTCTTTGTGAGGAAATTGTGACTAAAGTAATTTTTCCTGATACATTGATAAATGTTGTAGAGTCGATGAAAAAGTGGCAGATGACATTTTTTATATCCTTAATTTATTGACACAAGTGCCCTCCAGCCTCCAAAGCACCTTCATCTGACAGAAATTAAACAAAATTTCAAAGAAAAGGGCAACACAAGACAGGAGCTATTTCCAGTGCTGAAATGGAACAGGAACCACACAATAAACAGAAAAATCCCTCCAACAAAGCACACAATAAATAAAACATCAAAAGCACAAACAGAAGAACTCAATTAAAGTAGAAAAGTTCGAGTCTTCCCCTGAAGGACATAAATATTATTATTTATTATTTATACAGTGCTCTAGGTGCACACGGCTTTATATACCAGGTTGAATATCATACGAGAAACAAAAACAGTATCCTGTAGGGCTTCTGATTCAGGGGTACACTGAGAACAGGAGGACTGTATAGACTATTTCATATGAAGAAAAGCAATACACTGAAAATAGTTCAGTGGGTCACTTTTTGGGGAGGACAATTTCTAGTAGGTTTTTTAATGAAGAGAAGTTCAAGGTCAGATCCGATTTGGATGTTTGCATTACCCTAGCAAGTAATAACATGGTGAATAAAAAAATGGAAAGCAGTAGGAGGATAAAACCGTTAGAACTTCCCAGTGGTAGCTTCCAGATTTTCTATCTTCGTTATGTCAGTTTTAGTTCCCTGGAAGAGGAGATCTGAAATATGTTTCCAGCCATGCCCGGAGGCTCTGTACAGAGCATCTCCAACAAGTGTATAAGCAACTAATCCCATGTATAAAAATCCCTTTGGATTTTCAATATCTTGAGTAATTTGTTTTTCCTGTACTGAACAAAGACATACACATCTTAAATGTGTCTTATGAATAATACCGTTATATCCTACTGTTCTTCTTTTGTGTTGAAAGTGCTATTTTTAAAATGCCAACCTTTAAAATATTCCACAATTTTCCTAACCCAGGTTGAAATACCCTCATTTTCTATCTTATAAGCATACACAAAAAAGGCTACAAACAGCCTTACTTGTAAGTTCCTTACTTAAAGGAATAGAAGATGTGGAGGAAAAAAGAGGCAAGTTAAATGCCAATGGTATTCTCTCTTGGATTAAAAAAAACTACTTGAATAATTAAAAATCTCGATTAGAATAATATTAAAAAAACACAGGAAGAATAGTAAAATATCTCCTAACTAGACCATTAAGTATTATTAGAAAAAGGAATTTTGGCTTCAGAGGCAATGTTGGAATTGTTTTTGACATGATGTTCCACAACATATCATATTCATCCATTATAATGTCAGTAAGAATAGGCTAATCAAATAATAATGAAGAGCAGACACTTTCCCAACCATTTAATTCTTTTAATATTTCAATATTCAAAAAATGATAAAAGGCCATAGCTATTGTGAATAATGTAAGCTGCACTTTAAATAATGACACAAATATCTGACCCTACCAAGTTTTGCACATTTTAATTAAAGTGACTGAGATATTAAATTGTTTCATTAAAATTTTCCTTCAAAATTTTGACTTTTTAAATATCCTGCACTGTTTGGTAACTCTCAACATCATTACTGGTAGTTTATAGATTCATTCCGAGAGCACAGGGTTACTTTTATGTTTAACTTATGGCTGATTTTATGGTTAATAGATCATGTTTATGAGAGAAAATCTAGTACATTTTAACAGTGATTATATATTTTATAAATAAACACAGTAAGGAGAGATAGTATAATGAGATGCTCTGGATGAAATGTCAGAAGGTAAGTCAAGACTCTACACCTAGAATTACGAATTTGGTAAATCAAACTTCCTGAAATGCAGTTTTCATCTCTGAGAAATGGGATTATGCCTAATTCCTTCTTTTGTTACTATTAAAAAAGACAATGCAAATGCAAGTTATTTGTAAGGCATAAAGATCATATAAATGATTAGTATCAGTGTAATTGTGCTTTGGAAATAATGAAAAGCTAGGTCAATCATCCCTATCCTAAAGAGGATTTAAATCTACTGGAATGGAGAGAATGAACCTAAGTTGTTTGATTATTATGCCATAAAAAGAATAATGAAGGAATTGAGATTGTTTAAATTAGAGAAAGAAATACTAAAGAGGTAGTTAATAGTGATTTTAAAATATTTGAAAGTTGATGAAATAGAAAAAGCAGTAGTTTTTTCCTTTGGTGTTTGGAGGATTAATCTGTTAATTAAGACTCTCAGGATCAGAAATGCCATACTATGAAACAGACACTGTAACTTTGTCTCCATAGGAACAGACTGGCAGTGAGTGAGAAATTGCCACGCTAAAACCAGAAAAAAAAAAAAAAAACCTATTTTTTCTTTAAAATATCTTAAATATTTTAAAATATCCCAAATTTGAAACTATATGATCTGTATTTCTCTGATGATGAGTGATGTTGAGCACCTTTTCATGTGTCTGTTGGCCATCTGTGTGTCTTCTTTGGAAAAATGTCTGTCCATGTCTTCTGCCCATTTTTTAAATGGATTGTCTGTTTTTTGCGTATTGAGTTTTAGAATTTCTTTGCATATTTTGGATACTAACCCTTTATCCGATATGTCATTTGCAAATATCTTCTCCCATTCTGATCCCTTCAAATATGTATATCAAGTGATACTAACACAGAAACATTTGTTCATTTTTTCATAATGGGTTTCCACATTTTAGTGTCAACTAGTTATTTTACATACAAGTAAATAAAGGAACACACACAGATTGATTTAAAGAAACACTTGGGGGGCGGCTGGGTGGCTCAGTTGGTTAAGCAGCTGCCTTCAGCTCAGGTCATAATCCCAGGGTCCTGGGATCGAGTCCCAAATTGGACTCCTTGCTCCGCGGGTAGCCTGCTTCTCCCTCCGCCTCTGCCTGCCACTCTGCTTGCTTGTGTTCTCTCTCTCTCTGACAAATAAATAAACAAAATCTTAAAAAAGAAGAAAAGAAAGAAAGAAAGAAACACTTGGGAAGTCCAACTCTCTTTAAAAACGAAAACGAGGGCTCCTGGGTGGCTCAGTGGGTTAAAGCCTCTGCCTTCCGCTCAGGTCATGATCTCAGGGTCCTGGGATCGAGCCCCGCATCGGGCTCTCTGCTTGGCGGGGAGCCTGCTTCCCCTCTCTCTCTGTCTGCCTCTCTGCCTACTTGTGATCTCTCTCTCTCTCTGTCGAATAAATAAGTAAAATCTTTAAAAATAATAATAATAATAATAAAAATAAATAAAAATGAAAACGAAAACGAAAATAAACACTCTGCCCTTTACTTAGAAGATATAGTTTCAAAGATCCAAATGAATGCCAACTTCAAATAGCAAAATTCTAAATCAATTAGAGGTGGTCTATTGGAAAATGACAAGGAGTATGAGGGTTTGCACCAAATAGTGGACAGAGTTAATGAAATATTATACGATCAAATTAAATGATTCAATTGTCAGAGTTCTGTATTGACAATGAAATAATGATATTTGTTTTATCAGATTTCTTGTAAAAAGATGACTTTTACTTGAAATTCAGGGTCAGGGACAAAGATACAACAATATAAGCACTGGGAAAGATTAGTAAGGATGAAATAACCAGAATAATGGGTAGAGAGGAGAAGAGAACTTGGAAATAATTCTAGTGCCTAGAATTCCTTTGAAAAGTAGTAATGGTGAAGTTCAATCTGAAATTTTCCTAGATTTGGAGAATCCAGACTTGTGTTTATGAGTTTGCCATTGTCAATAAATAATTACCAAGTGCAAAGTGCATACAAGCCACAATAGTCCTACAATGAGAAATTGCTAGAGGTAAATGCCAAAATTATCATAAAAATTCAGTAAGGAGAGAATATTGAGCCTGAGACAGTGAAGAAAGAATTAATGGATTTAGTGAATTAACCTGGTCTTCAAAAAGAAAGAGCTACCATTTTTTGAAGACAACTGTTTGCCAGGTAGGGGAAGATCCAGGATTTTGAGGGACTTCATACAATTTCAGCACTACCTCTTCTCTTATAAGAAAAAAATAATAAAAAAAAATTGGAAAAACAAAATTCAGACAAAAATTATAAATTTTTAAAACCTACACAATATTGGGGTGCCTGGGTGGCTTAGTGGGTTAAAGCCTCTGCCTTCCGCCCAGGTCATGATCTCAGGGTCCTGGGATCGAGCCCTGCATTGGGCTCTCTGCTTGGCAGGGAGCCTGCTTCCCCCTCTCCCTCTGCCTGCCTCTCTGCCTACTTGTGATCTCTCTCTGTCAAATAAATAAATAAAATCTTAAAAAAAAAAACCAACTGACAAATATTGAAACATCCAAAATTCAGAAAAATATAATATCTGCATTAGGTAATGTCTGATTCATGTTTATAATGCTTTTTTCTACAAAGTGATAGGATATTTTTGCCTCTTATAGGACAATACTTTGTTACATTTTCTATAGAGAAGAGAGAAAGATTATTTTCAATTTTCCCTTAGCAACACTGTTCAGGCTTCACTTTATAAGTTTAAGAAAATACATTTCAGCATACAAATTCATTAATAGCTTTGTATTGAAAATACTATAGAATTGTTATCAAATTTGGGGCGCCTGAGTGGCTCAGTGGGTTAAAGCCTCTGCCTTTGGCTCAGGTCATGATCTCAGGGTCCTGGGATCAAGCCCCACACTGGGCTCTCTGCTCAGCAGGGATTCTGCTTCCCCCCCTCCCCCTCTATGCTTGCCTCTCTTCCTACTTGTGATCTCTCTCCTCTCTGTCAAATAAATAAATAAATAAAAATCTAAAAAAAAAAAAAAAAAAGAACTGTTATCAAATTTGGAAAAGCTCTATCAATTTTATCTCAGATGCGATCTGTTTGGTATCAAGTCTTTTGTTCCTGTAGCTGAGAATACCATTAAACAATTTGTAATCAATGTCTTTTTTTCAGTGGTATCATATTTAGTGTTTTTTATGATCTGTGTTAATGTCATTGTTTCATATCTAATCAGCCAGAAATTTAAATGTTTTTCCAATGTATTTTTTTAATCCACTTCTCATACCCAGTAGAAAGAAACCTGGTTGATAGTCTCATGGGGAAAACTAAAAAATAACTATGCAACATAGAAGTAATTGTGAATCCCATCAAAATATCCCACTATACCTTGATCAAATGAATCCCTAACTCAAGTTCTTTTTGGTGGCCTATCCAATGTCTCCTGACACAGGAGAAAGTGTAGAGACACAGTAGACTTCACCAATTGAGGTAAAATCCCTTATCTTCACAAGTTAAGTTTTACATATTTAATTAAACACATTGTTACAGTCCCTCCCAGGGCTTTAGAAAATTCCAATACAAAAAAGGGCTCTGGGAAGTTAATTTTCCTTAGCTTCATGGGCAATCCACTTTTTTGGGGGGGGGGGCAATCCACTTTTGATGCCAAACAAGAATCTAGGCATTTTCCAGTATTATCTTAACCATTTCAAACTTTTCCTAATTCATTGAAAGCTATATTCCATTTCTGAAACACACTTCTACTCTTTCTTTCCATTTTTGCTTCACTTTGCATTTCTACTTCCCTTACTCCCTACCCTAATAACACTTAGCATACACACATGCACACTCTTCTCTCTTACACACACACACACACACACACACACACATACACACACACACACACACACGAAGGCAGTCCTTTTGTCAGGTTCACTTCTCCTTAGCTTTTGTATTTAAGCATAGACATCAATATTTCTTAGGAGTATTCCTTCATCTCCAAAATCTTGGCAAGGACCCCTCCTAAGTCCTGTCAGCGCAGTGCACTTTCTCTACACCATAACAAAACTCTTACTTGTTTATTTGCTTAATCTGAATCCTTCACTAGGTTTTACTTCCATGTCCTGTTTATAGATTAATATTCAATATCGAGTAGAGTTCCTGGCTTAAAATAGTTAATATTTGCTGAATGAGTGAACAGATGTGAGAAAACAATTCTAGATGAAATTAGGTAAACTTGCTATTTAAGACAACTGACATAAGTCCACAAACCCTTGATTATATATATATATATATGTAAAAAGAGAGAGAGAAACTTATAAATATAGTGAGACCATAAATTAAATCTATACTATTATAAGAAAAAGAAACGAGTAATTGTGAAAAAGATAAGAAAAACTTAGAATATAGTTTCATGATATAAAATAAATCTTACTGGAAAATATAGCAGGCAAAAGTGATTACCAAAATTCTGGAAGACAGATAGATAGTCCATAAGGGAAATGCAATTAGTCTCACATTTATTTAATGTGATAGATACTGATTGCTAGATAACATTGACAGTGCTATCTATACAAGGCTTATTATTTTCAGGTAATAGAGTAACATGGAAAAGGTAGTTAAACAGAGTAGAGGTTGGAAACTTGCCCAGCCAATATTTGTGTAGATAAAGATTAAAACATAATAACGAGAATATAGAATATGTAGTCAGGTCAAAAGAATATAACAGCTCTAAAGAATATTTTTATTTTATTTTACTTCCTTTCATTTAATAATGTAAAAATATCATTTTTTCAATAATCTCTGAGAGGTCATAGTAGTCTTTCTATATGTTAATGGATTCCCTAAACTATATGGAAGGTTTTGTGAAGTATTTGTCATAAACTAATCATTCTGAATATAATAAAAATATATTATATATATTTAATATATATAATATATGTAGTATATATTATAATATATATAAATATATTATATATATATTTTACATATTTTTAATATATTAAAAGACACAACACCTGCTTTGAGCATTTTCAGATGTAGGTATTAATATTGACAAAAGCCTGCTATAAAAGGTTATAATTTTAAAAGATCAATTTAAATATAAGGAATTAAAATAATTTATGCATAATTATAATTGGGTGTTATATAATTAATAGTTAAACATTTAATGGGTTCTTCCTTGGACTTTGGTGAAAAAGCAGATATTAGTTTAAAAAAAATCACCAGTGGTCAAAGAATAAACATCTTAAAATTTAGTAATTGGTTGAAGATTTAAAACACACAGACACACAGACACAGACACACACAAACACACACACACACAAACACACACACACACCTGGCCTAAATTACATTCATACTTTATTAATCTTATGATTAAAGCTTTGTGGGGAGGGAGGGAACAATTAAGTATAGCTGCTTCATATTTTTAATTCCAGAATTTGATGTTGTGCTGTCTTAAAGATTAGGTAATAAGTTTACTATTCATTCTGTTACACTGTGTGAAATTATATTGGCCTAGAGCTAGGTTGAAAAATCACAGACCTATGAATGTGACTATTATCTGGCTCTGTAAGTGCCTTTTTATTCATTCAAATCTGTGTGCTCAAATTTGAGTTCATATCACACTCATGAGATGTTTTTTGATGAATGTGTTAACCTGAAGGGGTGAATGTTCCAAACACTGCAGAGGCAACATGTACCCAAAATGCAATAAACTAACAGGTTTTGTATGTGCCTTGCTTAAGCAGGATTTTGAAAATTCACCCTGAAGGCTAGAATATTTTGTTTGTAAGAATCTCGGCTTTCATATGAACACCTGGGGATAAGAGAGCTGTGAGAAGCAAGTCTAATAGAAGTTAAATTCTATTGCAGGGTTGCATTAAGTAGAAGAGCTGTACAGAAGTTCTCTTCTTAGAGCCTTTACTCCATCACACGCCAAGAATATCAAGTATTCTACTACTTATCATCAATGTTTCAGGGACTCAGGAGTGCAGAGTATATCTTGTAAAGTATCGCTTATGTAGGTTTATGAATGTAGGTGGCATACTGTGCTGACACATGAAAGGCATAGCCCTAGGAGTGGCTCAGAAGTGAGTGACCCAGTCATTTGGAAGGTCTTTTCTAAAGCATAGATCTCTAAAATTCCAATATTTCTTCAGACTCAAAATTGATAGAACAGTATTTCTGGTAGACTTTTTGTGTGGACTGCAATGTTTGTGATAATTTTGCTTGTTAAGTTGTCTCTACTGTCAGCATTTTAAGTATCATGAGAAAAGTCAAAATAAGAGTGATTGACAGGATCATATACCTTTTCACGTGTCTTCACTGTTGTGGTTGCTTGATGTTCATTCCAAGCCCAGGATGCATATTAAGCAGTCTTGTAAGTTGCACACACCTTTCACACCTTGCACATTCATTGTAAGTCATAAAACAATATGCTTTATATTGTCATGCCAATGCACGACAAGTTAAATTAATTTGTACTAGACAAATAAGAACCTAGCAGACTTTGAAACCATAAAACCAGTAATGAAGGCTTTAATCACATTATCTTATTTACTGCCAACAAGATAGCTTTTATTCAGACTCAGATTTTTTTCCTTTATTTGTTTTAGAAGAAATTTATTTTCTACTCTACCTATCTGAGTTCTGTTTCAATTAGGTTTAATTCATGAATTGAGTTTTCTATTAGCTTGAGCTCAAATGATCTATTTATACTTGAGAATAAGAAACATATCAATTTATCCTTTCTGAGGGGAATCATGGGAAGCATTAGTCACATCAGCCCCTCTTAATATTGTTTGCATAGAAGCAAATGCTTTCAGAAACACTAGCATTAGTGTTTTTCAGGTTGTGCAGTCTGTAAAGTTAGTACTCTGGCCCACTAAATAATATAGTAGACAAAAATAAATGATGATGGTCATTGGAGACATCAGAAGACTGATAAAAATAACCTATAATGCACAATAACAGTAACTGTTAGTTTTTGAACTAATTTTATAATTATATAATTAAATATTATCTAAAACTTGCTTTGAAGAGGTGTAACATACAGAAAGATGAGGATGTTTCCCTGTAGGTACACCTAAGTGGTACACTGTGATTATGTGAGATAGTTTTGATACATTCTGCTAAATTAACCACCTGTCATCTTGGGCTCTAGGATTCTCCAAGACATGGTTCTATAGATTATTTTAACAACTAAACTAGTATTGTTGTGTTATAAACATTAGCACTGTCTACCAAATATTTCTATGACAAGCCAGTTACCAAGATCCCAGGAAGTATAATAAGCAGAAGTGTTATGAGCAGAAGTGATAAGAATATGGTTTGAGACCATCTAAAGCATTCTCTTTTCCCTCTAACACTGTATAACATTCAAGATGGTTGCTGCTTTGTCTTTCTGGATCTCTTAATGACTATGAGGAACAAAGTTCATCCACTTACCATGTGCAATATATAAGATGAATTCCCAGCCACTGAAAATTATAATATTGCAGTGTAATTTATTTAGCCCATTCTGACAGATATAGGCTGTATCTAGTTCAAAGTTCAGTAGCACACTCCTGCCCACACGGCTCAGAATAGGCAACAATTTATGGCATATAAGATTTTTGATAAATAAACTAACATTACTATAAATATTTATTCTTATTTGTTCCCATGTGGACATTTTGTCTGTCTCTTTCTACTTCATTTCTTATTTTTCCTCCTAGAAATATTTAAGGAGGTTAGTGGAAGTTGGGTTGCCCTTAGGCTTCCCAGTGTTTCAAATTCAAAGACAAAATGACCTGCATTTTATGACTGAGACATATTCTTTCTTTCTATATCTCTCAATTCTTATGCATTCCTAGAGGTAGAAGAGAAAGGACAAATGTGATGTTTTGAGGTTTTTGTTTGTCTGGTATTAATGCAAGAATTATTTACCTCCTCCTACAGAATAAAATTTTTATTTATAAAGTACCTTGAGTTTCTGATTTGAAACAAAATATATAGTACAGAAATAATGAAATATACAAAATATATAAAGCCCATGGCAAAACATTATCTCTAAGGTTTTCTCCCCCAACGTGGAGTAGGTGAAATATCTGTTAGCAAGAAAAAAAAATAACTACAAAATTCTTTAGAAAAAAAAATTTTATTGTAGCATGGGTTAGTAGAAAGGTTTGGAATAAAAACAAAACAAAACAGGCTAAGTCCCTGAGGTACAACTCTCACTACTTGACACTGTACCACTTAATTAATGTATATGGATTATTGTTGTCTTCTCTTTAAAATACAGAAAAAATGATATCTATCCTATTAAATCATAAGATATATAATTAAAATAGTGTATATAAAGATCCTCTGTATCCCAAATAATCTACATATGCAAATATTGTAGGTTATTGTTTTATTAATAACGTTTTCTAGTTTTCCCTCATCATTCTCACAACCCCAGCCCAATCAATGGAAAAAATGTAAGGAGAATAGGATGAGTAATGCTACCAGTGAGTCAAGCTGTAGTGGGTGTTACTGTAATAGTTCATATTCATCATTGCTATGGTTGAAAATGTGCATTTAGTTGTGGTTGTTTAGTTCACATCAAAACAAAATCTCATCTGTATGACAGAAACTCTGTTGTGTTGGGCTTTGAACATAATCTAAGACACTCAAGACAGTAGCAAAATTAGGCAATTGGAAAAATCAGAGTAAGAAAGGCATTTTTCATGCTTATTTGCTTCAAAGGATGCTCTGATTTTGTTAATTGCCTCAAAGAGGGCTTCGATTTGCTATTTTCTGCAAACAGTATTCTAATCTAGTTTATCCTCTGAGTTGCAGCTGTGTTCAAGTATCCTAATAGATTTGGTGCATGCTGAACTATTCTTCTGCAATTAATTCACTTGGTTCTTCACATGAAATGATTTACACCTATTTAGAACTAAATTGGAAGCCATTCCACTCTTGCTTATGAAGCCATTAAGACAGCTTTTAGATGACACTAATTTGCGCTTAGTACCTTTCATCTAAGGATCTCAAAGCATCTACGAAAGTACATTATTTAATGGGTGAAAATAGAATTGAACACTGTATTCTGGAATGATATGCGAGGTAGGAAATAAAATAAAAATTGATCGTTATGTTTGAGTGTAAAATAGTTATGGTGTTTATTAATCATTATGTACCAACTTGTCATTTTTTTCCTCTGTCTACCTAGGTTTGTGAGACTCCATCTTTAACCACATCCCTGGTGGCCATTCTCATACTTACAAGCCATATTGTCTGGTTCTTCCACCTTATGGTGTCTTCTCCATTATTCCTTTCTCCCTTTTAAGTATATCAACCTAATATTATAATTAGCCTGCTCTGAAAAATACTGAAAGAATGTGAATTTGCTTTCACCGAAATGGGCTAAAGCTGCCAGGCCTGCCGCTTACGTGTGTTGGCCCCCTAGAGGTCCAGGTGTCTTCAATTAAAAGATGTTCAAGACTAGAAAACTTGGGTTTTCATTTGGTGTTATAAATTCACAAATAAATATTCTGCATATTGATTGCCTAGGAAACTAAGGTTTCCACAGCAATTTTTTCTATATAAAATATGCTTTTATTAAATCACAAAGATAAATATGAATAAATTGATATGCCTTAAAAATGACAATTTAGTAGATACCATCTTATAATGAGTTTTAAGAAAAATAAATCCTAAGCACAATTTGTCATCCCCTTCTCCGCTGCATTTATTCACTTTAGCTGTGCTGAAAGCAAGTCTCTGATTTATTAAAAAAATCTTCTTAAACTAAAACTCAGAATTTGGTTACAGAATAATCCTGCTTCTCTCTGTAAAAGCAGATTTCTGGTTATTCTGAGTCTTTGGAATTTAACTAATTCATGTCGTCAATAATGACAGTGGCAGTTGATAATGTCAAATGATTTCAACAGAGTTGCCGCAGATCAGGAGAAAGTCTTTATATGAAATAGAAAAGGAACAGACCAGTGCAAGGCATTCCAGCTTGGTGAGCAGATGTGGGCTGGATTTAAGCCCTAAGTTTGCTCTTTAGCCAGGCATCTCTGTGCAGTGAACCTTTTGAACGGTTGCACGTTGCAGTCCTAGTTTTAGATCCTAGAGACCTGGCAACATCTGCATTTCAGATCATACAGTTTAGCTACTGAAAGCACTGAGAACCAAAATTATTTTTTTAAAGATTTATTTATTTATTTGAGCGAGAGAGTGAGAGAGAGAGAGAGAGGGAGGGCAGAGGGAGAGAGAATCCTAAAGCAGACCCCCCACTGAGTATGGAGCCTGACAAGGGGTTCAATCCCAGGACACTGAAATCATGACCTGAGCCCAAACCAAGAGTTGGCCACTTTACTGACTGAGCCACCCAGGTGCCCTTAGAAGAAAAATCAATATTTTAATAAAGGGCCCACATAAACACCTGGGCTAACTAGGACCATTCTTTAGAAAATAACCTTCTAAAATATTGTCCCTAAATTTCTTATTCTAAGGCACAACAAAAAAGATGTTAAGACCCAATGAAATTTGACCATTCTATATTACTTTCATGGACCTGTCCCAGCTTAGAAGTGTTACCCACCAAGTAAAAATAGTTGCACTGTTAAATATTTTTTTCATATTTAGACGAGCCTCTACTTGGCTTCCCTACTCTACTTCTTCTCTGAAGTTAGTACTATCTATGGCTCTCTTTTTTTAGCTAATGAAGATAACAAAAAGCTCTAACTTCTTCTGAGGAGCATTCTTAAACATTTTTTGAACATAACGACCCTAAAAAATAAAAAGCTATTGTATATAACGTAGAAGTTTTTTTTTTGTGTGTATGCAAGTCCAGTACAGTTCTATACTGTGATTATTCTATGATTTTAAGCTAATAATATGAGATACATAAATCAGTTCACTATCCAGCATTAAGTGAATGATAACGATGAAAGATATTTCTTTAGATGGAAGGCATAAGCCATAGTAGTTAAAAAGATCTTAGAGAGAAGGACTTGAATTAGACATTAGGCCTTAAAGGGCATTACTGTATAGCTTTCTTTACCATACTTAGAGTTAACCATTCATTCACAGCTATCAATCTGAGAATCTTATATGTGCCTGAAAATAACCTTTAAAGACAATAAAAATGAGAAGTGTATTCTAGTTGCAAGGGAAAGCTTGCAACCGATTTGAATTGTCTGAGAATAAGTAATATGAAGGCGATGGAAAAAAATAAGTTGTTATAGGTCATGATTCCATATTAGAGCATTGGGCTTATCCTATGATCAATGGGGGAGAAAGCATTGCTTTTAAACTAAGCAAAGTCTAAAATAGTAAAGATGAGTGACTGAATGAAGTAAATCAGACCTCTGCTTTAGAAATCCATGCTACCTGCATTTTGGAGGCCAGTCTAGAATGAGAAGAGACTTAGAGAAAGTATACCCTAAAGGAAGATTCTTGCAATAGTCCAAAGAAGAGATGCTGAGCTATAGCAGTAATAGTGAGGATTGAAACATCATATAAAACTCCAGTATCATTGTAGGTAACGGGGTAGAAGATGAAGGTACCAAGTGATAAAAGAATCAAAATGTTTTAAAACAACGGTAGCATGACAGAAAGAGACAAACAAAAACATTCTGAGAGTAAGAAAAGCAGCTCTCCCTGGAGGAAAATCTGGCAGGGAACCAGAAATAGCTGCCATGTATGGCCTTCAAAGAAAAAGTAGTAAAAACAATAAGCAATAGTGACTGTGTTAATTTGTTAGGGCTTCCGTAACCAATTACCACTAACTATGTGGCTTAAACAATAGAGATTAACTTTCTTACAGTTCTGGGGGTAGAATTTGGAGATCAAAATGTCTGCAGGTTTGATTTCTTCTGAGGTCTCTCCTTGGTTTGCAGATAGCCTTTTTTATCTGTGTCTTCATATGGTCCTTCCTCCGTGCTGATGCCTTGTCCTAATTATCTCCTTTTCTAAGGACACCAGTCACAGGGGATTAGGGTAGATCCTCATGGCTTCATTTAGTCTTAATTACCTCTTTAAAGATTCTAACCCTAAATATAGTCACATTCTGAGGAACTAGGGGGTTAGTATTTCAATATATAGGGGCACAATTCACTGTTAATGACCAACCAAGTAGATTAGACAAAGAGTGGTTTTAGTTTAAGATTTATACTTTTTATAATAATATACCTAATTTTTCCAAAAAAATTATCAATTTATTTGAGAGAGACAGAGAGAGAACATGAGCAGTGGGAAGGGTTAGAAGGAAAAGCAGTATCCCCGCTGAGCAGGGAGCCCAATGCTGGGCTTGATCTCAGGACCCGGGGATTATGACCTGAGCTAATGGCAGATGCTTAACCAACTGAGCCACCCAGGCGCCCCTACACATTATTTTTATAAGAATACAATAAAAAATTATTTAGGGATTATTTGCCACTGCAGATAGTCCCTATCTAATGTAAACATTCTGTTGAGCTGCCTCAGCATGAAAGACTTGCTGGAGATGACTTATATGTTTTACATTGTCCTTGATGGAGATGACTTATATGTTTTACATTGTAATTTAAGGATTACGACAAAATACACCATGGCCTGTCATGGCCTCATCTTCATTTAACTTTCATGTAGGGATGTCAAGGGTAGTAATTTACTGTTTTTGGTCTTCCTAATTCAAATTTGAAATGACCTCAAAATCATCCTCTCCTGAAAATAATTTCAAACACTAGAAAAATGTCTATTCTTACTTTTTATTTTTGTTTGGTGGGTGGAGAGTAGAGAAATACCCTGAGTGATTTTAAATCAATAAATAACCCCAAATAAACTTTGGCCAATTTCAGTAGTCAATATATTCTTCAACTTAAAAAAAATAGAACATAGAAGTTTAAATTTGGTCCCCTTATGAAGTTGTTTACCAAATTATCCATTTCTGGATAACATGCTTTCATTATCCTTCCCTGCTGTGGTTCTTCCACTTTGACCAAATTTAAAAAACAAACAAACAAACAAACAAAACAAACAAAAAACCAGCAACAAGTATAACATAGGCATATCTTAACTATTAGCCATCATGCAAATTATAAAAACGTGTAAAGGATGATGAGTGGTAAGTGGTATCTTTTCTCTTGTTGTCCTGGAATTGAGGCTGAAGAACAAATTGAGGATAAAAAAATGTTTCTTTGAGGGATGTCTGGGTGGCTCAGATGGTTGATCATCTGCTTTTGGCTCAGGTCATGATCCCAGGGTCCTGGGATAGAGTTCCACATTGGGCTCCTTGCTCAGTGAGGAACTTGCTTCTCCCTCTGCCTGTGGCTCCCCCTGTTCATGCTCTCTCTTTCTCCCTCTCTCTCTGACAAATAAATAAATTAAGAAAAAAAAAGACATTCCTTCGGCCTTCACTCAGCAATATAAAAAGAATAGTAAAGGGAACAAGGTTAGTAGCCTTTAAGAAGTTCAGTATCTAAGACAAAAGAATTGTTTTTAAAGACTAAGGGTGCTTTCAAGAAGACAAGACCTATAAGCAAGTTGGCTCAAGCCCAACTATTATTAGTGAAGCCAATCTACCACAGGAGATAATTATGGATATATAAATTTTTCTGCTGACCCTTATGCTCACATTATAGATAGGAAGATAATTAAGTGCACCATGATAATTACATAACAAACCCCTTTGTTCAAGAGTTTATAATTGATATATAGTCATTCTTTATTTGCTGAAGTTGATAGAATAACTTTTGTCTGGGTGTTTTATTAATAAAAATCTCTAAACATGCAAAATGTTCCAATATATCACAAGTTAAAAAGGATTTCTTTGTTCTCTATGAAAAACATCTTAGGATAACTTTCTTGCTCTTTACTAAAGCATTTCACAAAAATCTTAGAAATGCCAAGTTTTTAACATGGCATTCACAACATTTCCTGGGGGCTAAATAACTTTTTCCCCTATCTTTAGATGGAATATTGAGTAAAATTTCAGAATTTTTTAAGTGAAAATCTTTTATTTAAAGACAACGTGTGAAAAAAAATAAAGACAAAGTGTAAAAGGACTAAAAATCTTTTTTTTTGAGGGCCCAATTTAGAAACTTTAAACAGACTAATGTAAACCTCAGTAAAATGTTATCTCCAATGCTCACTTCAGAAATTGACGCATTCATGTGAGTTCTATAAGAATATATGTTTTCATAGCAGGCAAACATGGTAACTTTAGTATACTTGTCTTGTCTTGAAATATTTCAAGATAATCAAGATAGCTAATAATATAAAAATAATTTATAGTAATATATTTTTTAAAGATTTTATTTATTTATTTGAAAGAGAGAGACAGAGATAGCAATAGCAAGAGAGAGCATGAGTGGGGAGGAGAGAGAGAAGCAAGCTCCCTGCTAAGCAAGGAGCCCCACCCCACGTGGGGCTTGATCCCAGGACTCTGGGATCATGACCTGAGCCGAAGGCAGATGCTTAACTGATTGAGCCACCCAGGCGCCCCTACAGTAATATTTTTAGAAGTATATAATTTTAACTTTAAATACTAGGATTTCATAATGGAGAGATGGAAGTGGTTTATTTCAAAACTCCCCCAGGTATTAAGGTAGAAAGCTTTATTATTTTCATAATAACAAAAAATAACAATTTTATATAGAGAGTATCTTATAATCTTTCAACTTTTCATTCATATCCTTCCTAATAAACTACTTGTATTGTTTATATTTCAAAGAAGAATGGCTGTATTTTGAATGCTTTTTGTACCACCTTCCTAGGGTTAATAAAATGATCACTTTAATTCATTTCAAGGTATATTTCTAGAGACAAAAATGGTGATGTTTCCAATTACTTACCAAAAGGAGTCCTTTAAGAATATATGCAAGCTAGTGTTGGCTGAATAAAGATTTCTTGTTGATTTTTTCTTTTATTGGTCTCTGTTCACATTTAAGACAACCTTTGGTTCCAGATGAATATTCTTTTTGTAAACTTTTTAAAAAAATTCCTTTGAAATGAGCTCTAAGCATTTTGATACAGATAATTTCAATGAAGCTTTTCAAAGTACTCTTTTACCCTCCAGTAGAATATTATTTTCCAACTTCCTAAAGATAACCTACTGCCTGCAATTATGACTGTATGCATAATTATTTTCCTTCTCCCTACCCATATATGCATCACCTCAAAAAAGGTTAAGACCTTTGGGCAAAGGCTCTATGCTTAGGGCTGCTAGTATTTCCCTTAAGACTTCACATCTTGCCACAATAAAGAATTAATAGTGAAGGAGGATTAATATTTATTTAATTATTAATATTGTTGAATATTTAGATTAGATTTTCAGCCTGAAATTAAACTTTTTGGAAATCCATGAGAATTACAGGTAACATATCAATTATAATAACAATGGTAAATACTCAGAATGGCAAAAGATGGATGGTATTCTTATATATAAGAAATTTATTTTATGGACCCACCTGCTCTTGGTATCTCACTCAACACTTTTTACCTATAAAGGATTCTCAAGAGAATTCGGTGCAATTACATTCCTCCCTACAACACAGCATGCTTCAAGCTTGAAGGAAATTGTTCTTCTAAAGATTACATAAATAACAGGATCCCCAAATATGCAGATGGTTTATGAGAGGCTTTTATTTGGGACAATAGGGGTCTGATGAAGAATGGAATTAAAAAAAAGAAAGATGATAAGAGGAAACTATCTGCTTCACAGCAAATTCAGCTTTTAATAAGAATACTATTGCTAGTTTCTTCCTTACAATGCTGGTGACATCACCAAGCCTCTGGTGTTTGCATATAAAGTTCCCTAAAGTCTTAAATCCTAGTCAAAAATAAATCGTAACTGTTAATTGTTTGGCAAGGTTCACCTCACTTAGGTCTTTGCACAGATTTCTACATTTACATTTTCCTAACTTGCTAATATGCATGTATATTTTAAAATACACAAACTATTTAAGTATGAAGCTACAAATAAACCACTTTAAACAAAGATTCTGCAAAGTGCTTATGTGTGCTCCATTTTCATTTGATTGTCAACTACTAAGTTTTCAGGGATACGTTTATTTATTATAAAAATGTATATGGAAAAAGATTGGTATAAATGTTTCTTGAATATAATGAATATCATGTGACATTCCTTTATTAAAATGTGGCAGACTACAAGGAGTCCCCATCTGAATTATTTTAGTACTAATATGTTCTTTTTGAAAGTCTTTCCCTTTCACCTAACTGCTTTTTGCTTGTAGTTTGAAGGGTATGCACTTAATCTTGCTATTTCAGCTATATCTGTGTACTGTAGAAAGCAGTCAGTTCTTAGAATGGCTGATAAACTAATTGACCTCTGTAATCTACATTTTAGAGAAATACATTTCAGCTGCAGATGTTTCCAAAGGTAGCAAATCTGTGAAGAAAATTAATCTGTAACTGACAGATGTTTTCCTATTAACAGGCTTGGGAATATTCTCTTCCAAACATGTTGCCTTCCTGTGGAATTCAAGAAGACTGTTATCTCACTTTCCTAGACTCTTGGATCCTAAAGCATGGCACCAAGATGGACTGTCATCTAAATAAACAGATGCAAACGTTGCTTTGTAGTTAGAGGGTGCAATTTAAATCTGTTGACTTTCACATTTGCTTCTTTCCATTTAATTCAGTTAGTTGTGTAACTGCTGATAAAATTTTTCTAAGTCCTGTGGAAGGCACAGTTAGTTGCTTATATCAAAACTCTGAGTCAGTATAAACGTTGGCAGAAGATTTCATTCTATTTGGGCATTTTATAGCATCTTAGGGAATTATTTTTCTCCTGAGGGCTTTATTATTAATGGAAACTGCCCACGTGCTTTGAGGGAAGAATGGACTTCCTCAATTAGAAGACCTTTCAAGAGAGTTAACAGAGAATTTATTTTTTCATTTAGAGAAGAGAATGTTTCCCATAAGAACACTGAATCTTTCATGGCTGACTTTCTTGCAAACACAATGTGTAAAATTTTTAGTTCCTTAAAAATTAAAGAGACACTGAAATTTAATAAGGCTTCAAAGGGACCTATCTTTAGTAGCCCTGTTTTTTCACCTCCTAGTACTCGTGATAACAGGTTATCAGCTGCATATACTAAAAAAAATCATCTTTAAGACATTAAAAACAAAAAACAAAACAAAACAAAACACACATATTGAGCTCTTCCCAAGGACTCAATTTCAGTGATTCTTAATCTAGATCTAGAAGAGATTACAGGAATATTTTTTCCTAAGAAAAATTATTAATTATGTGATTATGGATAATTTTCTTTGCCTTCTGAGGTTCTGTTATTTTATTTGAGAGTCATATTATCCATTTTGCTGTTTATAAATTTTGGAGAAGATTTGTGTAAAATATCTACCATAATGGCAAGTACTTAAATAATACTTTGTAATCATTTGTTAAATGCCATAATATTTACTTCTGTTTAATACAATTCAATATATGTAAACTCAGAAAGTGTAACTTCAGCTTTGTTACTGCTTGGCCTTGGAATGTCAGTATCTCTGAGACTCAGTTTCTTCTATGTATATAAAGCATTACTTTAGCAAATGTAAATCACATACATTAACTCACCTCATCAATATCACTACTGTAGTATTCATTCATTACAAAAGTATATGTCTTCAATTATATTCCCTTTAGAATATAAAACTGCCACCTTGATTTTATAATATCATGACATACATTAAATTTCCACTGTTGTTTGATATACTGTCATGTTGGCTAATTTTGGAATTTTTGTCAAATAAATAGAAAACTTGAGGCACCTGGGTGGCTCAGTGGATTAAGGCCTCTGCTTTCAGCTCAGGTCATGATCTCAGGGTCCTGGGATTGAGCCCAGCATCGGGCTCTCTGCTCAGTGGGAAGCCTGCTTCTTCCTCTCTCTCTGCCTGCCTCTCTGCCTCCTTGTGAGCTCTCTCTCTCTGTCAAATAAATAAATAAAATCTTTAAAAAAAAAACCTCAAAGGGATGATCTTCTTGTTCAACTAAAATTATATCACAGATAATTCAAACAGAAATCTATCTGATAAACTCCCCAGAAGAGATATAGTTTGTCTAGCATAGTGAGGATCACAGATTATTGTACTGAAATACACTTTTCAGTGAAACAAAAGTTGATATTTTTCCTAAAGTTAAAATTAACTCAACTTGACAACCACACATAACACAAACTGTTTGCTATTATTGTTAGAAACACCAAATATTTAATTAGATACAGGTTTTGAAAAGGAAAAAGAAGAGTTAACAATAGCTATTTAAAATGATTTTCTTTACTCTGGGATATTATGACTCTTTTGTATCCTTAACTATAATGCTAGCCCGTCTTTATGCTTTACTCAAATCAATGAAAATCAAATGTCTCAATTTCTCCATAGGGCTTCCTAAAGTCAATTGGAAGCAATTCTGTTTATCCCTTCCTTATTCTACATCTTCTCTAACACTGTCTTTAATTGGCTACTCTTTCCTCCACCTTGGTTTTTGAGCAGCTTATATCTTGCTTTTCATTATGCTGGCTTTTTTGTAAGAGTGATATCTTATCTCATTGCTCGGGAGAAGAGGCTATGAAAATTGTTCAAAGAACAGCCAATTGTTCTGCGAGTCATTTATTTTTCATTGTAACTGGACCACACCCACACACAGAGACCCACAGTCTAAATTCATACTGTAACTGAACTCGATATATGTGAAACATTCAAATATTAGTGTGTTTGATCGATACATTTATAAAATACTTATTTTCTATTTGATAAGTGAACCAACAAAACCAAACCAACAAATGATTAAAATCACAGAATTTGAAAACTGAAAGGTGTCTAAAAATTCATCCAGATTAAAATCAAATTTCATGCTTCCTCTCCCCGATAAAAGGACCGAATTTCTTATTCTATATCTATGGTATGCAAAAACCCGCACTTGGCATGTGGGAAACTGAGAACTAAATGACACAGTCACGCACCACTTTCATGAAACAAGTTCACTTAAGAAAAGTTGCATTAAAAAAAAATGTAGTGATGGTTCAGAATAAGCCTGGCACACCTGTCAAAAGGTAATCACATCCAGTGGATCAAAGCAGGTGCCTGGTTGTTGGTTTCAATTCACATGGAAAATAGCTGGGCTTGTCCTTGATCTTATTTCTTCCTGTAAACATTTTTCTCTATATATTTGAGCTAGGAATGTGAAAGAATCTAAAACAATGTACTGAGGGGTCCACTTTTATAAACTAAGACCAGTGTCAAAGGCTTTCTTAATCTTGTTCATAAAACTCACAATGGCTTTTGAATTCCTTGGCCTTGGGCCAAAATGGAGTTAAACTGTGGAAGGATGAGTTTGTCTTAGCACAGATACTGGTAATTTTAGTCTAACATCTCCCCACCTGGGTGATTCTAAGATTGTCACAGAATAATGAGCACAATAAACAATTAGCATCATCCAAGAAACAGCCCTCAAATAGTCTGTGGCATCTGTTTGTCCCTAGCTCTAAAGCTAATAAGAGCCCAGACTCTCCACGGTACCTTCCTTTTTCAGCTTCCAGTCTAATTACAATTTCTGCATTTCAAACCAGTGAGGTACTTTTGGCTAGGGAGAAGATTCACAATATTGTATAGTAGAACAAATTAAGAAGCCTTGCATAAGTGGGCTGAATGCCAGCTTGCAACTCTCCCAGAAGACCTGACTCACACAGCGATGTTTCTTGCAAGATTTCTACTTGGTTAGATTTTTTGAAGAATTTTTTTTATAAAGAAAATTTTCACATTAGCGCTTTTTAAAACTTCTGTAGTAAAGCACAAAATTAGCAAAGAAACTATAAGTAAGAGGATCTGGATGAATAGAAAACACATGAAGTTTACACACTGACGCTGAAATATGCAATAAAATCTCCAAACTTCCTCGAAAATGGTTCACCAGACGTTAATTAATCACACTGAACATGATTTTTAATATGCATAGAAACACTTGAGAATAGGGAAGTGCTTAATGTTGTAGGGAATCTTTCCTTGATTATATTAGCATTATTATGACTTACTCAAATATCTAGTAAAATATGTTTCTCTTTAACTTTAATCTGTTCTGTATTTACCTGGATATTTTTCTTAACGATTTATATGGGTCTTTACATTCAGCATAAAAATTTACAAAATATGTTCTTCACAGAAATATCTTTATACTACAAAATGAGTAAGCTATAAACATGCTTTTAATAAGCAGACAGATTTAGTTGAAAAGACTTATACTTAAAATGCTAACGAAATCTCATGATGAAGTTTCTATATCAAAAGACAGCTTTTTCACTTATGTGCTTCTGAGAAAAGACTATCAACAATTAACAGTCTTTATGACAAACCTGAACTCTAATGTTTGCAGGCTTTCAAAGGAGTTGCTAATTATACACAAAGGAACAAAAGGTGTTGAAAACATTAACAAAAGGGCTTGGACAAGTCCAGGGAAGTTTCTTGAAGTCAAAACCTGCTAAACGTATTCTTTTAAGAATTACGATTATTAGTTATGTCCTAATAAGGATAGTAAATGAAAATGTTAGTGGTTACTTTAGCATTGATAATTTGAGAACAATAAAACCTATTAGTGTGCATTGCATTTTTCTTCCTTAGTATTAACCTGGGGGTTCCATGGGAATGGTTACTGTATATTATATTATCTGTCTCTGTGGCCACCAATTATACTGCAATGGCCTGTGCACAGTATATGCTTAGTCAAAGGTTATGGGGGAAGAAACTGAAGGAAGAGAGAGATGGAAGATAGAATTGGGGGTGGAACAGATAAATGAGCCCATAGTTCTTCACACTTACACGGTAAGTTTATTTGGGGTACAAGACTCATCTTCCCTTTTGTTTGCACAACTCAATGGTTTTTAGTATATTCACAAGAGTATGTAACCATTCCTGTATTTTCATAACCCCCAAAAGAAATGTCATACCCATTAGCATTCACTCTTCATTCTCCTCTCCCTGTGGCCCTTGGCAAACACTAAATTATTTTCTAATCCTACAAATTTTCCTAAACATTTCATATACATAGAATCATAGATTATGTGGCTGTTTGTGTCATAATCATAGATTATGTGGCTCTTTGTGTCTGCCTCTTTCATTTAATATAATGTTTGAAAATTCAACCATATTGTAGCATATCAGCACATTATTCCTTTTATTGGCCAAATACTATTCCATTCTCACATATATCACATTTGCTTATCTCTTTATCAATTAATGAAAATTTCGGTTGTTTCCTTTTCTTGGTTATTGTCAATAAGGCTGTTAGAACTTTCATGTACAAGTTTTTATGTGGACATTTACTTTTGGTTCTACTGCATATATACCTAGGAGTAGAAATGCTGAGTCATATGGTAAACTCTTTAGTTTTTGAGGAATAACTACCATACTGTTTTTCACAACAGTCACACTTTTTACATTCTCATCAGTAGTGTATGAGGGTTCTAATTTCTCTATATCATTGCCAATGTTTGTTCTCATTTATCATTTTTGTTATCGCCATCTCAGTGTGTGTGAATTGGCATCTTATTATGGTTTTGATTTGCATTTCCCTATTGAATGAATATTTTTTGTGCTTACTGTCCAGTTGAATATTTTCTTTAGGGAGATATCTATTCAAAAAATTTTGAATATTTTCTAATTGCATTGTCATTTCATTGTTTAATTCTAAGAATCCTTTATATATTTTAGATACTAGTGCCTTATCTGAGGCATGATTTGCAAATTTCTCCCACTCTGTAGTTGTTTCAATTTCTTGATGAGATCCTTTGAAGCATAGACATTATACATTTTGATTAAGTACAATTTACCCATTTTTTTTTTCCTTTTGATGCTTGCCCTTTTGGTGCTATATACCAGAAATCACTGCCTAACCCTAAGGTACTGAAGATTTACTCCTCTTTTCTTGTTAAAAGTTTTATAGTTGCAGCTCTCAACTTCAAGTTTTTAATCCATTTTGAGTTTGCTTTTTTTTTTAATGTAACCTGAGGTAGGGGTTCAACTTCATTCTTTTGCATGTGAATATCCAGTTTTTCCAGCACCATTTGTTAAGAAGGTTATTGTTTTCCCATTGAACATCTTTGTGAAAAATCTTGCCATCCTTGTGAAAAAATCAATTGACCATAAATGTAAAGGTTTATTTATGTATTCTCAGTTTAGATTGTCTCCATTTTAAAAATGAGAAAATTGAGGCATGGAGAGATTAAAGCCAAAGAAAACAATCTAGTAAACTGGGATTCAACGTTGACTGGACTGACTGCAAATAGTTAAGTGTCCTTAAGCACTCTGTTCTGAAACCATGTTACATGTATAATCTACACTGATCCATCCTGGACTGACTCCCTTTTTAATTTCTCAGTGGATAAAATAATTGCTAAGCATTTTTCTTTGTTCAGATTTAAAGTACAGACATCACTATCTATATTCTATAACTTGAGGTATTATGCCCCCATTTTTCATTTCAAAAACATGTATAAATGCAAAAATTATCAGATTTCTCCCCACACCCCAATATGAATAGTAGAGTATAATGCAAAATCAGATAAGCAGGACAAAAAGGTGATGCTCTACATTGGATTTAAAATTAAAACACAGCTTTCGGATCCCAGCTGTGAAGCCAGTTACTTGTCCCTTTATAAATCCTGCAACTGCTTTGTTGTAACCTTTTTCACTTGCAAAAGGAAAAATCTGAAACACTAGTCTAAAATATCTAAAATCATTTATATATTTATAACCTTAGTTTGAGGGGTGTTTTTTGGGGCTGGTCACAAATAAAGCTTATAAGTTTATATTTGAGGGGCACCTGGCTGGCTGAATCAGTAAAGCATGAAACTCTTGATCTCAGGGTTTTAAGTTCAAGTCCTATCTTGGGTGTAGAGATTACTTAAAAATAAAATCTTTAAACAAAAAGTTTATATTTGATATTTACACACAAGGAAGGAAAAAGCATATGAGCCCTACAATCTTAAAAGTATTAACTCATGTTTTAAAATATGGAGTAGATTTACTTCTTACTATAAAAACTTGCTAATGGTATAAAAATCAAAGAAATTCGACAGTAAAAGTCATAAAACGTATGTAAAAACTTTAGGGTTTTTAAATTCTTTTCACCTCAAATTTGGTCAATATCTATGGTATTAGGTCCCTATGCTGAGTGAAATAAGTCAAACAGAGAAAGTCAATTATATGGTTTCACTTACTTGTGGAACATAAGGAACAACGTGGAGGACATTAGAAGGAAAGGAAAAGTGAATTGGGGGAAATCGGAGGGGGAGACAAAGGATGAGAGACTATAGACTCTGAGAAACAAATTGAGGGTTTTGGAAGGGACGGGGAGGGGAGATGGGTGAGCCTGGTGGTGGGTATTAATGAGGGCACATATTGCATGGAGCACTGGGTGTGGTGCATGAACAATGAATCTTGGAACACTGAAAAAATAAAAAAAAGTTGAGGAATACTAATCTGGAATTATTTGTTCAACAGTATATTCACCTAATATTTTTTTTTTATCTAATAATTTTGATCAGAAGAATGAGACACAGCATATTCATGAATTCAGAGGAAGTAAAGCATTTTTAATTTAGAAATTTTGAGATAATAGTTTTGACTTCTTACAAAGTCAAAAGAGTATTTTGGACTAGAGACAGTATTTTTATTTTTTTTTGAGACAGTATTTTTTTGAAGGAACTGTAAGTTTATAAGTTTTCAGTGTAACAGTTACTACTGTGTTGTGTCATGGCTAATAATGTAGAAAGACTCATCAACTAGGAATGACTGAGAGTCTGTAAATAGTAAATAATTTTTCTTCCCGAATTTGCCTAAAGGCCTTCAATGACATTTTGAAATCAGTCTAGTTGGTGTTTGTAATATCAGTCACTGGGAAGGCTAATATATTCTATGGTAAGCGTGTGGCTCTTTATTTTTTTCTCCTTTTTAAAAAATTTTATTTTTTAAAGATTTTATTTATTTATTTGCAAGAAAGAGAGACACACAGAGAGAGACAGAGACAGAGCATGGGCATTGGGGTAGGAGGCCGAGGGAGAAGGAGAAGCAGACTCCCCACTGAGCAGGGGCCCTGACACAGGACTCTATACCAGGACCCTGAGATCATGACCTGAGCAGAAGGCAGACACTTAATCCACTGAGCCACCCAAACATCCCATTTATGTTTTCCCCTTAATAAATTTTTAACCTCTCTATCTAAGAAAGATTTATCCTATAAAATGCTTACAGACATCAAAATCAACAGCTTTTTTTATGAGAAAACTACATAATTTGTTTCCCTTAATGTTTAAAAAGTTTTGGAATTTTATCTTATTTTAAGATTCCATTTATTTATTTGACAGATCACAAGCAGGCTAAGAGAGGGAGAGGGGGAAGCAGGCTCCCTGCAGAGCAGAGAGCCCAACGCGGGGCTTGATCCCAGGACCCTGAGATCATGACCTGAGCTGAAGGCAGAGGCTTTAACCCACTGAGCCACCCAGGCGCCCCAAAACTTTGGAATTTTAAAGCATATCTTGAAATAATTGACATCCAAAACTTCTGTTTCAGGGAGAAAAAAAAAAGAGTAATCTTTTACCTGTATGCCTAGGACTGCCACGGAAAAAAATGTGTGCAAAGTAAAAATTCCATGGAGAAGAAGCCCATTTTTGAAATCTCTTTCAGAATACTAAGAAATCAAACCCTTGTCTCCTGCATGGATAACCGCTAAGCAGTTGCACCAAGTTATTTGTCATTGGTTTCTGGACTGCTTACATAAATATATAAAAGTTCAGAATATAGACCTTAAAATGAAACCTGGGCAAAGGAGGGGAGGTTCCATGTTGGGTCCGTACCGATCTCTGAATTTCAGAAATGGAGGATAATCCGAGTGAATAGGAAGACAGTGCAAGCAAGGCCATCTATAGGAGCTGACCTGCTGATAGGATCAACAGGTAGTAGACAGATTCTTAGATCCCAGACCCAGGCAAGATGGTTGGGAAAAGAAGATAGGGATTTAAGCCTTGAAAGAGTCCTTGAACTGGGATATTTTTAAAACGGAAAGGAAGAAATACTGAGAAAGAAACTCTTGAGATCACAAATACACTAGGAGCCCCAATTTCTTGAATTAGTTAAAAGGTTACACAAATGCATTTCAGTTTTACATATCTGCACGTAGCCCCAATTACCCAAACTAAAAACCAATATTTATTATTCCAATTAAATGTGATCTGATTCCATGTGTAAAAACTTTTTTGATTAGTGTTAAAAGGTCTTTAATCCAAGGTGATATTATTCGTAGTGAGGAACTACTCTAATTAGATCAGAAACCATTTTATTTCTTTTCATAGCAGGTTTGCCTGAAATTTTCCATATTTGCCTTTTAGCCTCATCCAGATCTTATCAAACATTAACTACTGTTTTCCTTTATCAAGTATCCAAAATGTCAGTACAATTGGCTGAGGATCCATTTTCACTGGGACAAATTCTCCTCTTGCCCTGGAGTTCTCCTTATGTCAAGACAGCCATTAGGGATACCTGAGTCTTTGAAAGGGCTATAGAGAAAACATGGCTAATGAAGAAAAATGTCTGTACATAACCAGTAAAATCCTTGCTGATACACTGACTGCTTAAGTACTTTTCCATTCTTTATGTCCCACCAAACAATACTATGTTATGCCATTGAGTGTGAAACCCTGCTCAAGGAAGTCTTATGTCATTTCTTTGATTTGATATTGTTTTTAAAGATTATTTATTTATTTGACAGAGAGATACACAGCGAGAGAGGGAACACAAGCAGAGGGAATGGTAGTGGGAGAAGCAGGCTTCCCGCCGAGCAGGGAACCAGATGTGGGGCTCGATTCCAGGACCCTGGGATCATGACCTGAGCCGAAGACAGACGCTTAACGACTGAGCCACCCAGGTGCCCCTCTTTGATATGATATTTGGGCATTTCATCACATGGCAAATGGGAATGGGTTAGGAACTCTTATAAAGAATGGTTTAGTGGCATTAGACCAAATTTAATCACAGTAAAGTATCATACCCCATGAACTATAAGTTTAGAAGTATTATAACCTGTGCTTTCCCCTATTAGTCTCTGTTTGGTATTTACACAATACATTCTTTATCCTAGTCATGCAAATAAGCACATTACTTATTGTTATGAATTAAAATTATTTATTACATTCACTTTATTATATTGAATTGTCCAATTATTTTTGAGGCAATTTAACAATGTAAAAATCCCTAAGCATATTTATTTAGTTTTTTGAAACGGAAATAGTTCATTTTCATTTAATAATATTCAAATCATCTTAATTGCCTTCACTGATACATGTAATGTTTTGAATCTTAATAATTAGAGTTATTTAACTTGCAGGGTAGCCAACTATGTACTGGAAAATGAGGGCAGGGCTCCAATTAATGTGGGAAAAGAATGTTTGCATGTTTTAATAACTTTTAAGAGGAAACGTAAGATTTAAGCTGTAACCACAATTATAGAAGATAGAGATGGAAAGCACATTTATTTGCTTAACTCATCTCTCAGTATGTACAGAATTATTCCACACAAAATGTAGGTGTTTTCTTAGTTAAAATTAATTTGTACTGGGAAAGATACATTGAAGGAAAACTACAGAGAAATGGGATCTGTTAAGCAGGCTCTGGTTGTGTGTATGTAAAAATTGAGAATAGTGAAAGAGACCATATAGTCACCATCAACATTATCATTATCACAGCTAAGTGTTTAAGAGTTTAAAAATATTGCTTATTTAATCTTCACATAATGTACAAGCAAAGGATTTGAACAGAGGTACATCAGACCATAAAGCTCCCTTTTTCTACACTAAAATCATCTGATGATGACATTAATCTTAGCTATGTGATCTGTATTTGTTGAGGTATCAATGAAGCAGCCGTATGGAATTGTCCATAGCACTTTATTAATACATGGTTGAAATCTGAAAATGAGTTTTGAATTTGAGACATAGTAAGTGGAAACAAAATGATGCAAAAATAAAGAATGACCTTGATACTTATTTCCCTAAGGGCCAATCGTTACTATTACTACTGTATCATTACTGCTACTACTACTGCTGCTGCTGTTACCGCTATTACAAATAAGTATCATTTATTAACTACCTCGACATTATTGATATTATTATTACTACCAGATACATTTATTTATTATGCATTTCCTTTCAATAGAATGTAAACTCCATGAGGGAAGCTTCCACAGGTTATCTTAAGATTATTTATTTATTTATTTGAGATAGAGCAAGAATGAGGGAGCGAGCAGAGAGCATAAGCAGGGGAAGTGGCAGAGGAAGAGGGAGAAGCAGGCTCTCCACTGAACAGGGAGCCCAACGTGGGGCTCAATCCCAGGACCCTGAGATCATGACCGGAGCGGAAGGCAGAGGCTTAACCAACTGAGCCACGTAAGCGCCTCCCACAGGTTATCTTAAATACTCCTGAATTCTTAGCTCCTACACTGTATACCATATGATCTAAGTACTAAAAACACTATTACTGAAGAACAATCAAGTTCATTGATTATTAATGTAGGCAATTAGCTTACAGAAGATGGAACAACCATCAAGATGGGACCCTGGGGCCAGAGTTGCCCCCTAACCAAGGCAGGACATTGTAATACCTGATGAGCATCTTTTCAAAGAACCTTTTCTTAACTATGAGATATAAATGTCTTATATTTGATTTTTAACCATAACATCACAAAATGGGGAAGAAAGAATAATCATCATAATGTTTCTTTTTCCTCAAAGTATCATATTTATATTGTTAACTGCATGCGCAGGCAAATTAAGGAAGGAAGAGTCTTCTTACTCCTTTTTTTTTAGAAACTGAAAGAGACATAGAGGTACATAGAAGTTTAAGGACCCAATAATAAAGGCAAGACTGGAATATCACAGCCCCAGGACCCATCGTCCCAGGACTTATTTACTAGATGATAAAATATGAGTGTAATATGTGATCAGTGTGCTTTTAAACTTAACAAATTCCGAAGAACCCAAAGAGAGGCATTCATTAAGGCTTGTTTAACATGAGGACACTTGTCAGTTTATTCATTTTTATTTTCCCCTCAGAAAAGGTAGAAATAGCTCTTGAAGAATTTTCCCATGAGGGTTACTACTTAAATACATTTTACTGTATTTTAATCCACAAGATACTCAGAATCATTTATTCCTGTGAGGAACTAAAATTTATTATAGGCAGCTGTGCTGTATGTGATGATTTGCTTGGTCAGATACTGTTTATTTCTTCTGTCCAGAAACTTAGTGCCATTTAGTATCCACCCAATTTTTCAACTCAAGTTTGAACCAAACATCTTATAATCTGTTATTTTATCTCAAAGATAAATACATCACTTCAGAACTTAAAAAATTTTACTTTTTCATACTCTAACCCAGTATTTGTAAGGTCAGCACCAAAACTGTGATAATCTTTACAATATTCATTGCTAACTGCTCCATTAGAGTACATACAATTTATAAATTATTTTTTAAAAATAGTTTTTTTATTTATTTGAGAGAAAGAGAGAGTACAAGTTGGGGGAGAGGCAGAGGGAGAGAGAATCTCAAGGAGACTCCCTGATGAGCATTAAGCCCAACATTCAGCTTCATCTGATGATCCTGAGATTATGACCTGAGTCAAAATCAAGAGTTGGACACTTAACTGAATGAGTCACCCAGGTGCCCCTATATATTATTTTAATACATAAATTTATCTGGTACAATAAGTACAATATGGAGAATAGGATGTTATTGCTAATTCTAAAATACACCTTCTAATATATTTTATTTATTTTCATTTATAGATTATATTTTCATGTGTTCTTGTGATAATTACTTATTAGCTGTATTATTTGACCAAGATAAACTATTTGAGGCTAGAATATACCAATGCATTATTAAAATGCTATGGTTAGTCCTCCTTTATCAATTTCTCATTTTTAGTTTTTGATCTATCTATGAAATTTAGTTCTGTTAAGAACAGAGATATTTGGATCAAATAAAGGTGAAGAAACTTGGTCTAAAATATGTGAGCCTCTAGAGATCATGGTTTAAAGTTCATAAAACTAACTCGTCTTCATATTACTACTACTCAAGCCCACATTCTATACCAATCGAAGCCTTGCTGACTTTTGATACCACTGTGATGGTATATAACCACTTTTTAATGTCTGCTCATACCTTTAGCATGTTTACTAAAATAATAAGTTTTATTTAGCTTAAAATTCTTCTGCACTCCAGCAAAGCTAAAGCGGAAATTTTATTTTCAATGCTATTTCTATGCACTTCACTTTATAAAATATTAACCAAACTTGACAAAAGATTTTTATATGATGATAGCATTTCAACTAAGATATTTAATGTGTCAGATATTATTAGTTTTAAATCCATCAAAGAGCCCCATTATGACCTCAATCTTTCATCCAGAGATGTCCTGGAAGTCCCATGACTAAGGTGATGCATTTAATCATGTGACAAGACTGATCATCTATAAATTTTGGCATGTGTTCAAATACATTTCCATTATACATTTTCTCTCTTTCTTTGAGATATTATATATATATTTATATTCATATTTATATAAATAATAATAATTTTCCTTTCCATTAATCAGTCAGATATGTGGTATACACGTTATTATTTAGTGACTTTAATCTTAGTGCACAGAAACAAATATCTGGTCTTATAATTTATATCAGTCCTATTCATTCACTTAATAACAACTGATTTATTACTTTGTTTTTCTCTTTACATGGTACAAGAGGTTATAGGGATGACTTCATCACTCTCTTATGTATTATATTAAAATCCTCAAATCTATCTTTTATCTAGCACAAATGAAATCCAGTATAAAGCAATGTCTCAGGAACAAAAGCAATTGTGATACCATTGCTAAGAGGAGCAACTACATCTATCAGCATTATACCAAGAAAAAAAAGGGGAGCTTGGGCATGTTTATTAATAACATTACTTCAGGCACCTGGGTGGCTCAGCTTGTTGAGCACTGACTTTTAATTTTGGCTCAGGTCATGATCTCAGAGTCATGGGATCTAGCTCCACATCAGACTCCTGGCTTGCCACAGAGTTTACTTGAGATTCTCTCCCTCTCCCTCTGCTCCTCCCCCTGCTTGTGCATTCTCTCTCTCAAACAAATATTTAAAAAGAAACATTATTTCAAATAGATACTACTTAATAAAATTAATTTATATTATTAATAAAGAAATTATATTATAAATTATAAAATAGCATGCTAATAACTTTCATGTGCCAATTCTACATAAGTAGACATAACTGCTTGATATCTGTGGTATGATCTCCAAATAATAATCAAGTTGGCTTTATTTTCATTCTATAATTGTCATGGTAGACACAATGTCTGATAAAGTACTATACATTTAATGTAGTAGCAATGTTCCTTAAAGCTTTGAACACTGACAATCAAGATTTATCTCTATGTTTCTTCCAACGTAGGGCTTGGCAAGACTAGTAGTCTCTTTATAAGAAGAGAAATATAGTCTCTTTATAAGAAGAAAAATAATGTCTGTCTCCATGAAGGTGGCTGGGTACAAATTTAAACTAGAGTTTGTATAAGCCAATCCTTATATGATTTCCTATTTCTGCAAGGAAACTCACTAAAGAATGGTCCCATTTATTAGAATTTCTACTCATTTGGTATTACCTACTCAATCTGGTGTCCAGAAGGAACTCAAAATCCAGATAACACTGGCATCTGGCAATTTTTACTACCTACAACCACATTTGTGTAGAACAAGATTGTGTGATCCCACAATCAGCAGTGTGGATTCTACTGCATATCCTGTCCAACATGGAAGCTTACTACATACAAAACTTTCAATACAGGCTCAATAATCCAGTCTACCACAGTACAGCTTTTGAATGAATGCTACAGAGGCCACCTTAAATATTTGTATAATTAGAATGCTCCCAAAAGATTATGAAAGCTTTTTTTTTTTTTTTTATATCAGGGCATTTTTGTGTAATCTGATTTTTCTTTCTCATTATGTAACTGTATCCTAAGAACACAGATATTTGATCCAATATTTTGGTTGAGATATTTGAAAAATTACTTAAAGTTTCAACTTTCAACTGAGTTTTTTTTTTTAAGAATGTATTTATTTATTTGAGATAGAGAGAGTGAGACAAAGAGTCCAAGCTGGTGGACAGAGGGAAAGGAGAAGCAGGGTTCCCACCAACCAGGGAGCCTGATGCAGGGCCCAATCCCAGGACCTGGGATCATGACCTGAGCCAAAGACAGACGCTTAACCAACTGAGTTTTCAATGCTTCTTTGCATGCGAACAACAAAAAAAGGTTAAAGTTTTCTAATTACAACTATGTGTTCAGATATCATTTGTTTACTTTAAAATCATATTTTTGTTGAATTAAATATCTTGAATATATATGAATATATAATATATTTGGGATATATAAATATTTTGAATTAAAATGTAAAATTTCCATCTATTCCTGTATTTTTAGATAAGTGCCTATCTTTACATTTATATATTATTCATATTAAGAAAGTTCAGTATATGATTGGAATTTTCCTCTTGTCCAGAATCAAATTCTTAGAACAATGTAAATATAATCAATAAAAATCAAAATCATGAAGATTATTTATTAAGTTTAAAAATATGAGGTCGGTTGGTCACTAATTACTCTTTCATGCTCGTGATGGAACAAATGAAGTAAAACCTACTTTCTGAATTTGACTATACTCCGGAATAGTCTCTCTGATGGAGGAAGAGTTAGAAAGCCAATAAAAAGAGAATACGTTTAAAACAGGATCCAACAATAATTGTTTTCTGAAGAAATGAATCCATATATAATAAGAGGTTTATCACATTATCCTCACAGGCAAATTGGACAAGCACATTAAATACACTTATAATTTAATAAAATGACATTTTGAAGGCTCACTAGAAATATATGGCCTATTAACTCTTTCTCTCTGCCAAAACCATCCAAACAAACAAACAACAAAATACAGTATAAGGTGAAGTGTGTACTTTGTATCCTGATAACCTGGATTTTAAAAGGTGTTCCTAGAGCTAACCCCTATCTCTCAGCTATACTTAACTCTTAGGTAGCCCCAAAAAGCAATTAGTAAAGGTAATATTTAGGAAGTTGGCTGGAAATCAGGAAGATTCTTCCTTTACTTTCACCTCTAGGATATTCTTATTTTAAATATTCTTACTCTTACTTTAATTACCAGCTCAGGAGGTAACCCCTGTTACCTCCAGGGAAAAACATGATAGAAAATAATTTTCTCTTGGCTCTGTCATGGTCTGTGATTTCATTCTCTATCAGCACTTTATTTGAAAAAGTTTAAACCAAAGTCATGATCAATATTTATAGGGGAATATATTATTTCTAATTTAATATAGACGAAGCACATAGAAAGAGAGCATTTTCATAAAGTTTTAAAAGCAATTTCTAGGTCTGATCTCTGTTTTCATTACTATATCTCCACCACATAGCACTAACTGGTTCCAATATACTGTGGTGATATAACCGGCCAAAACATTGAGTTAACCATTGCTAAAAACATGAAATAATTTATTTGGAAGAGATTAAAGAAGTATCAGAGAAAGAATGTGAAAAAGACCCCAGTTACGTCCAGATGAGAGTCACTCGGTCTCTTCTCTATAACATACCTCTAAATCTTCTCCAGCACAACTTTCACCCTAATTTAATGCAAACATTTCCAAAAGTTTAACCACATTTACAAGTCTGAATTATGACAATTTTAATTCAAACACTGAACCAATTCTAGCGAATGTGCTAGAGTTGAAAGAACTCCAGACAAAGAGAAGAGCAGAAAGAGAAAGGAACAAACATGAATTGAATACTTCATGTGTGACGGGAACCCAGTTAGATGCTTCAGTACTATATAACCTCCTCAGAAGATAGACAACTCACCTCAGAAGGTTGAAGAAAAGAGGCTCTGAGAGGTCCTCCAATTAGGAAAGAAACAGATTTTAAGCTTAGGTCTACTCGATTCCTTCCATTACTACCTTTGTGACCTATCAAATCGCTCAACTCCAGTAGGTCTTTGGACCCTTACTGTAATTTCATTTTGATGCCTAAAACCTCTTCCATGTATAAAATCTATTATTTTAGATCTATTTAATCAGTTGTCATATTTATTAATCCCTTAGAGCAGTACTAAATCATTACCTCTCTAAATCATTATGTCTCTCTATTCCAAATTAATTTGTGTGTTATTTACTGTTATCAAAGTAAACACTAAACAATTTTTGGACTGTCTCTATTTCCTTCTTTTCTCAAGTCTAAGAAAATGAGCTGACTTATCTTTCCTTATTTTTTTTATTAACATATAATGTACTATTTGCCCCAGGGTACATGTCTGTGAAACATCAGGCTTGCACAAACTTTACTTATTTCTTAAATACACGTGTAGTTTTAAAACAGGGTAAAGTTTAACACTATTGATATAGGGCAAAGCATTTGAAAGCACTCGGGCTTTAAATTTTTTTTTTTAAGGATTTTATTTATTTATTTGACAGAGAGAGAGATCACAAGTAGGCAGAGAGGCAGGCAGAGAGAGAGAGGGAAGCAGGCTCCCTACCTAGCAGAGAGCCCAATGTGGGGCTTGATCCCAGGACCCTGAGATCATGACCTGAGCTGAAGGCAGAGGCTTTAACCCACTGAGCCACCCAGGTGCCCCAGCACTGAGGTTTTAAAACATGGAATTTGGGGTGCCTGGGTGGCTCAGTTGGTTGGGCGGCTGCCCTAGGCTCAGTTCATGATCTCAGGTTCTGGGATCGAGCCCCGCATCAGGCTCTCTGCTCAGCAGGGAGCCTGCTTCTCCCTCTCCCTCTGCCTGCCTCTCTGCCTCCTTGTGATCTCTCTCTCTCTCTCTGTGTGTCAAATAAATGAATAAAATCTTAAAATAATAATAAAAAAATAATACATGGAATTCCCAATAGTATTAGTTGAAGTTTAAGGACTCTTGCTGCTGAGATACTTGGAGAATTCCCTTTGGATTGCTTATAAGGCATTCAAAACAATTAAATCTTTGCTACAATGCTCTGTGAGCACAGTCCTAAAGATGAAAAATGTAATGGTCAATTCACAGAGACTATGCTTTGAAGAAGGGATTGCTTCATGCTGCCACATAGCAAAGCATATTGGCAGGAGTCCATTTGAAATGGCTTGTGGTTTTTCTCTCATAAAGTAGCCCCAAATCAGGCAAAATAGGACCGAAAATGAAAGAGTGTTTCTCTACTGGCATGATTCTGAAAGTTCAATTTTATGTTCCTTCAAAGATATACCCTGGTCTAAAACATAGCCTTTTAATGTTCCTTGTTTGTTGAACATGATTGCTTTGTTATTGTTTGGTTAATCTCACCAAACAATTTGCAATTATCCTCTCTTAGAGGACAGACCTTTCCTTCTAAATTCAAAGAAATTTCTTCTATCTTGCTCTTTTTGTTCTGAGCTAGAACAAGATGATAACAGTGGCTGGCAAGAGTGAGTTAATCTTATAACCAAAACTGACATCCCACTCAAGTACCCACAATTTAAAAGAGTAATGAATTGTCAGTTTTAACTGGAAAGGAGCTTTTTATGTGATTTTAGAAGTCTTTTGAATATTTATTTTGTTCCACTTTACACAAATCTGTATAAGATTTATCTTGTTAGTTCTAAATGTAAGTCTCTCTTGGCCAGATAGGGAAAATAAATTAGACTTCACAAACATTATGAATACTGAATCAATATATTAATATTGAGGAGGTGTTTGAAAGATTTATTAACCACAAAAAGATAGCAAATTTTACATCAGAAATGTTAAACATGTTTAATCAAAGTTGTCAATTGTAGTTATGCATAGACTCTATAAATAGTATAGAGATTTACTTAAATATGTTACAGATTCAAATGAGACTACCATATGATTGGATGCTTACAGAAAAAAAAGGAAAAAGTTAAAATTGACAGATGGAAGAGGAAAATGCATCTTATTTTTTGTTTTACGCTATTTTTTCTCTTCATCACTGATTCTTAAAAATGACTCCACAAAGTCAGCTATTTTAAGTCAGCCAATTAATATTCAGTGAACACTCTTCATTCAACAAATATTTAATGAATGTCTCTTAGAGGACAGACCACATGCTAGATGCTGATGATAAACCTTAAATAAGATATCATCTCAACCTTCCAGACACTCAGAATCCAGTGAATAAACAGGTAAACAAACAACTACAATTGAAGTGTGAACATTTAAATACTGGAATACTTTGCAAAGGTTCTTAGCTCAAACCAATTTTAGAGGTGTGTGGGTAATGAAATGAAATACTTACATACCTATTAGGTGCAAAGAACCCTCAAAGACAGGCCTGATTATCCGCATTTTACAGATGATTAAACTGACCCTGATTGATTATATAACTTGAATTTGTTCGCAAAAGGAAACGATGCTAATCACGGTAGAGTGGAAATTGAAATCTAGGCAATTTCACTTAAAAATCCATTCTATTTCTGTTTTACAGCTCTGCCTACATTCCTGCCGATTAATAAGTAAAATTACATTCAAAGTTACATTCAGTTTATTTGGCAAAATCCTAAGCTTCTAGAGTAGGTTAAGTGACCCCATCTAAAGCTATTCTAGAGCCTTGGCTTTTAGTCAGAATATCCTGTAGAACTTTAAAAAAAATATTCCAACTGGGGCATCTGGATGGCTCACTTGGTTAAGTCACTGCCTTAGGCTCAGGTCATGATCCCGGAGTCCTGGGTCCTGGGAGGGAGTCCCCTGCTCTGCAGGGAGCCTGCTTCTCCCTCTCCCTCGGCTGTGCTCTCTCTCTCTGTCAAATAACTACATAAAATCTTAAAAAAAAAAAAAATTCTAACTATTGGCACCACCCTAGTAAGAGTAATATTATCCTATTGGTCTTCTTTTATTGGAATTCTTCAGATGTAAATATACTAAACATTTTACAAAGGAAAGCTAAGACAGCATGTTACTAGTGACATTTCTTCAAGGGATTTGATTAAAGTATATATTGGCTGGCAGTATATTAATTTTATCAGTTCTTACATTGTTATAGAAAGTAAAGTATTTGGTAAGAATTTTGTATTGCAATGTTTATTAAAATATGACTAAATGGATTACAGTGGATAGAGCTTTGGTTAGGAGACAGATAACAACCAGTTAAGACCTGGTTCTGTTATTTACTATCTTTTTGATTTGCAGCAAAAAATTCAATTTCCCTGTACTTCAACTTTACATATTTATAAAGTGAGAATAATGTACCTATTCATTGATCCTCAGGGAATTAAGGTAAATAATGCAAATAAGTTGATGGATGCAAAATACTTTGAACTGTAGGTGTAAACAAAGCCAAGGAAGGGACTATAGTAAGTCCCATGAGAACAGGGAGAGTTTTGGGGCCATCAATGCTGGAAGAAATTGAGGCCAAGAAGTATAAGATTACTTAGCCAAAGTTATATGGATACTTAATATTAAATTTGGAATTAGGATCTTTGTCTCTTAAATATAGTCTCTTTCCACTTACAGTGGTGTTTCCCAAAATAAAAAGGCATACTGGGGAGAAATGAAAAAGTTTAGTGTTAGGTAAGTTTGGAAAAGTTGAATCCAACAATAAGAAACGTAAAGCACCAATTCTGTAGTTGGTCTTTAATTTGAGCCCTGGCTCTGATATTTCTTATTTGTATTATTTTGTATAATTTGCCACAGCTATATGAGCTTCCCTCCCCCAATTTTCTTCTTCATAAAATAGGAATAATTATAATATTTACATTTTATTGCCTTTGAGGTTGATTACATATAATATAATAAGCACTTAGCACAGTGTGTGGCATATAGTATGATAGTCATGTATCAGTTGTTTATGGCTGCTGTAACAATTTATGAGAGGCTTCCTTACTTAAGACAACAAAAAAACTTATTATTAAACAGTACTGTGAGTTAGAAATCCAACAATGGCCCTGTGGGGCTAAAGTCATTGTATAGGCAGGTCTACATTCCTTTCTGAATGTTCGAGAAGTGACGCTTTTCCTTTTTTTTTTTTTCCAAATTCTGAAGTTTGTTCACATTCAGTGGTTGATGGCTCCTTCCTTCATCTTCAAAGCTATGTCAGTCTTCACATCACATAATTATGATCTGTTTTTTCTATCCTTCTCTTCCACTTATATGGACATTTGTGATTACAGTGAGCCTATCCAGATAGGGGTAATCTCTCTATTTTAATAGGATAATCTCTCTATTTTAAATTCAGTAATAAGCAACCTTAATTTCTTATTCAAGTCTAATTACTCCTTATCAGCAAGGTAATATATTTACATACTGCCGGGATTAGGATGTGAACACCTTTGGAGGCCATTATTCTGACTACCACAGATGCTATGGTGAAAAATTGCTCTTAGAGAATCCTGTACACATTGACTATGTGTATGTTTTAGAGGGGAGTATAGTAATCACAGTTTTTTAAAAAATATTTTTTTTATTTATTTGCCAAAGAGGAGAGAAAAAAAGAGAAAGCACAAGCAGGGGGAGTGGCAGGCAGAGAGGCAGACTCCTTGCTGAGCAAGGAGCCCAATGTAGGACTTGATCCCAGGACCCTGAGATCATGACCTGAGCCAAAGGCAGATGCTTAACCAACAGAGCCACCCAGGCATGCCAGTAATTATAGGTTTTAAGCTTATTTGAGACATTTTATTGCAGACCACTCTTTGGAACTATTGCTCCAAAAAATATACTTTAGAAAATGATGTATTCTACCATACTTCTACCATACCCTCTCCAATGTATTAATAATGGACTATAATTTCATATATGAATATGTGTGTATGCATTCACATGCATGTGTGTATATGTATATATCTGTGTTTACATACATTTAAATTTACTATTAGATTGAATATTTTAATATACTTTGTAATAATTCCCAATTTTACTCTTTGAAATAATTTTATCTTTTTTTTCTGACATATCTTTAGCACTAATTATAATTGTCTGTAGATATGTTTTAGTGTAATTCTGTATAGGAAATCCTTATCAGTTTGAATAGGTTTAAAGGTAGACTATCGACCTTAAATTCAAATATTTCTAGCCACATATATTTACAAAATATAGAAGCAACCTTTTTCTAGTCTTTTTAGAACAAAGAAACAAACAAAAAAGGAAGTCTGCATGATTTCACTTGTAAATTCCAAGTTTTTGTGTGATATTCCTGTTTTTCTTATTTTTGGATTTCTCAATCTTAGAGATTAGATTTTGAAGAATAAGATAGTATGTTAAAACTGAAAGATCCGGGGCACCTGGGTGGCTCAGTCGTTGGGCGTCTGCCTTCGGCCCAGGTCAGATCCCAGGGTCCTGGGATCGAGCCCCACATCGGGCTCCCTGCTCCGTGGGAAGCCTGCTTCTCCCGCTACCATTCCCTCTGCTTGTGTTCCCTCTCTCGCTATGTTTCTCGCTGTCAAATAAATAAAATCTTTAAAAAAACAAAAAAAAACAAAAAAAAAACTGAAAGACCCAATGGCAAATGACATGCTTTCATCAACTGATCAGAATTTTTTCTATTCATTTTACTCTGATTTCATTTCCAATTATTTTCTTTCTAGTCGTTCAGGACTTTCTAATCTCTTATAATAAAAGAATGGATGGCACACACACACACACACACACATACACACACACAAATAGAGCTGCTATTCCTGAATTTCATTATTTTACAGTCATTAACGCATGGTTACAAACTCTGACACAAAATGTTTCTTCAAGGAAAAAGAGAAAAGAAACACTAATAACTAAGTGTTTAGCCCCTTGGTATATGCAAGACAAACAGTGTATTTCTGGACATGTCTCTAATCCCTCAGTTGGTATAAACTTCTCCGTGAAGAGTTGATCACAATAGGAACATTCTCTACCATTAACATAACAAATGATAAATTTAAAACAAAGGCATTCTAATTTCAACAATATGAGAAGACTTTGAGATATTTCTGGTCCTCGAGATCAGAGTTAATGGTCAAACTAAGATATGACTCATAGACAGCAAACCTAAGTGAGAATTAACCCTTTCTGAACAAACCCACACTACTATCTGTATCCTGTAAGAAGACGCTGATGGGCATTCATGAATGTTGGCCCCTGAGGCCAGTCTCAGACTTCCTCCATGACTTCAACAATCAAAACATCAGTGACTGTTATGTCAATGCATGCTGCTCAACTCTATCCTTTTTGTTTCTTCCATTCCTACTTTCTTCCACCTATATTTCACAGAAAAGGTAAATAAGGCACAACATTGCTGCTGTGAATGAACAAATTCCCTGGAAATACCACTTGCCTCTGGATTTGAAAAGCATGCCAACAAAGCGTCTGTAGACTACCTCTCAGTAGACATAGGAATGTAAAAATAAGATTCCTAAGGAAATCTGACAACAAAAGAAGAAAAAAAATCAAGTGTATAAAAATAGGCACATAGTTTATCTCCAGTAATCAGAACTTTCGGAAGTTCATGAAAAATGAATCTATAGAGGTGTATGATCTTTATATATTAAGTAAACATGTGCTTATAAAATACTATATATAGTTTTGTGCCCCCCATCTCCTCTATTAACTTCTTCAGAGTGTGCAACACCTGCCGATGATATGGTACAAGTCCAAGCAAACCAGATGCTCTAAATTATTGTCATTCATCTATCTGATCATCCTACCTTTCACATGATTTTAAGTTTGGTCCTGTCACTTCCATTTACCATTAAATGTAAGCCCCCTTCATCTTTCCTAAGAAATATAAGTATGCTTCTTTATCCTTCCCATAATTTTACACAAACATCTAAGTACTATCGCACTACCATATTTTGTTTTATGGAAAGATATGGGGGCGCCTGAGTGGCTCAGTCGTTAAGCGTCTGCCTTCGGCTCAAGTCATGAACCCAGGGTCCTGGGATCGAGCCCCACATGGGGCTCCCTGCTCGGCAGGAAGCCTGCTTCTCCTGCTACCATTCCCTCTGCTTGTGTTCCCTCTCTCGCTGTGTTTCTCTCTGTCAAATAAATAAAATCTTTAAAAAAAAAAAAAAAAGAAAGATATGGTTCTTCCTTGAGAATAACTTTTTGCATAATCTTCTGTTGAAGGGAACTACTTTAGTCTATCTGTCTCTCTCTCTCTCTCCCTTTCTCTTTATTTCTTATTAATGTCATAATATCAAAAAAGTAAGGAAACAGTTTTGCTTCCCTATGTAGCAGTTCCACATAGAGACTCATGTTACCATCATTTTACTGTGAAATCCATACCCGTTACTACCTATTTTAACTGATGGATTTTTTTGTTCTTGTGTTCTTATTTTGGGTTTTGGTAATGACTACTATTTTGTATATAAAAGTCTTTGGACTGCCGTTAAGTATTTTCTCTTCCTTTAGTTGACACCAAAAGTTTCCCCAACAATATGGTCTGTAATTAGTCTGTCATTATACAAATTAGAGGCTACACGATGAAATGTATATATATTTTAAATAGTTTCATTTGTCAGACTCGGAGATGATTGGTCTAAAATACAAAGGTTAGCAAGAATCTCATTAATTATGAATTGCCTGGGTGGCTCAGTCTGTTAAGCGTCTGCGTTCAACTCAGATCATGATCCTGGAGCTTCGGGATTGAGCCCCAGGATCAAGCCCCGAATGGAGGGGCTTGATCAACCCTGATCCCAGGGTTGATCCTGGGATCAAGCCCTGGGATGGAGCCCCATCAAGCACCATCAAATCCTCTGCTAGGCTCTGCATTCAGGCTGGAGCCTGCTTCTCCCTCTCCATCTGCCCCTCCTCCAGCTCATGCTCTCACTCTCTCTAATAAATAAATAAAATCTTTAAAAAAAGAGAATCTCATTAATTCTAAAAAAGTGACTGGGTGGCATTTTAACACATTCAGGTTTGACAAGAAGCTTTTTTGTCTTTGTAAAGTTGAAAAATGTCTTGGTATATGTATTTGTCTATGTTGAGTGGTCATCATACCCTCCAAAAGAAAAAGAAAAAAGAAAATACAAGACCAGACCTAGAAAAAAATAGGAAGTTGGAGAAACAGGCAGCTAATATTTATAAAGATTCTGTTTGATACCTCTATTAAATGAGAAGTCAGAGCCACACAGAAGAGGACAAAATGAGGAGTTTAAATGAAACACTGATCCTTTCAACTGACTATAAATACACATTAAGATCTTTTAGAAGACCTTCACTACAAATAGTAATAGCATCATTTATTGAATACTGACTCTGTGTCTGGTACTTAACATATTTCATCTTCTAATTCTTAAATTAATTCTATAACATAGATTTCATTATCCACAAAGCCCCAAAGGGATTGTCTTTTTTTTTTTTTAAAGATTTTATTTATTTATTTGACAGAAAGAGATCACAAGTAGCAGGCAGAGAGAGAGAGGGAAGCAGGCTCCCCGCCGAGCAGAGAACGGGATGTGGGGCTCAATCCCAGGACCCTGAGATCAGGGTCTGAGCCGAAGGCAGAGGCTTTAACCCACTGAGTCACCTAGGCATCCTACGGATTAAGTGTCTTAAACCTAAATTCACAGAGTTACTAAGCATGAGAGCTAAGACACATGCTCCGGTCAGTCTTTTTCCAACATATTACCCCTTTCCACTGTCTAAGCCCTGTAAAAGCATTATAATTCTGGAGAAGCTGTTTTCTTTACAAAGCATGGTTCTAGCAGCAGACATGCATTATAAAAAATATTTCTTGAGTATAAAGAAAACATATTTCCTGTCCTCATGTGGTTTACATTTTAGCCGGAAACACAAGTTTCATTAACCAATGATGGACTATGAAAGAACAGTGAAGGGGGTCAAGGACAACTGAGAGAAGAGGTGATTAATTCTAATTGGGAGAAGGTTGCTGAAAGAATAAAGACACAGTGGTGTGAAACCTCAGAGTTCTTTAAGGGGGCGCCCACAGGGCAAGGGTGGTCAAAGAGAAGAATAGAAATAAAATTAAAAAAGAAAAGAAAAAGAAAAGAATAGGAAAACAGAAGGGATTGTTTCATCAGAGGAAGCAGGTAGAAGAGTTTGCTTGCCATTCTGGCTATACTACTTAAAGAGAGAGAACTTTGAACTCTAATCATTTACTTAAAAGCCTACTATATACTATTTGATGTTCACATAAATCTTTATTAATTCTTTTTTAAAATTTTTTTTAAAGCCACCCAGCCACCCAGGCGCCCCAGGCTTTTGGTTTCTAATAAGATTCATTATGTTTTTCACTATTTACTTTGATTATTTTTTATTACAGAATTAGTAAAGATTTGGGGCGCCTGCGTGGCTCAGTGGGTTAAGCTCTGCCTTCGGCTCAGGTCATGATCTCAGGGTCCTGGGATCGAGCCCCGCATCGGGCTCTCTGCTCAGCAGGGAGCCTGCTTCCCCCTCTCTCTGCCTGTCTCTGCCTACTTGTGATCTCTCTCTCTGTGTCAAATAAATAAATAAAATCTTTAAAAAAAAAAAAAAAGAAACCAAGAGCCTTATAATCTTCCTTGTAGCCATCAGGATTGTAAGCAATAGCTAATTTGGTGGCAAAGTTCCAGGTGGTGTGCAGATACTTAAAAAAATCCACTCATCATGAAACATTGAAAATATAAAGAAGACACATAGTAACATCAGCTCAAAATATCAAAACACAGGTATTTTTCAGTCCCAAATATGGAGTATCATTTTCATCAGAGACACTACTCCAAACGATAAGTCTAGTGTTTTATCCAGCCTTATGCAAAGTTTTCATGCTAGTTTCAAATAATGGGGTCCCCTGGGGCTGCACATGATGGAAAATTTGTTATTATTACATTGAGGATAGGAGTCCAGGAAACAGAGAAAGGTGGAGGTTGGTGTGACACTTTCTTCTTGGTATTTCAAGTGCATGTGTATGCCCTCTATGTCTCTAGCCATGTGAATGTTCTTGGTTGCATGTAATACTCAGAGAGGACTGAGGCAACACTTGGCAGAGTGCATTGCAAGGGACTTGGTGACTATGGCCACTCCTAAGTATCCCTCTGGTGATGACATGGAATGATAAGTACTACAGTGGGACATGGAGAGGACTCAAAAATTATGCAGTGTATTAAATCAAACTGGTATATTTAGTTATCTTTGAATAGTAACATAATATTTTAATAATAAGTATAAAAATAACCCCTATTCTTTCAGAAGGTGATGAACTCTCTACCCTTATCTTAAAGGAACAAGGCAGGGGACAATTCTGATTCTGAAATATGTAGCTCTTCCTATTTGATTAAAAGCATTTCATAAGCCCTAGTATGTTCCAAGAAGTCCCTGTGAATTCAAAGCGTCCAGGGATTTCACACATTCCCTCCCTTGATCTTGGTATGGCCACACCAATCTTTTTTTTACTATATGCAAATGCAAAAAAAAGTAAGTCATAACACACTTTGGCAGCAACCAAAGTGGATAACAAACTGCACTTCAGAAAGCACAGATTGAGTTAGGTTGCCTTTAAGGGAGATCTCGCTGCTGTGTACTGTGAAATTAAAAGAGGAACATATCATACTGTCAAAGACAAGTGGGCTGTGTGAACTGCAAGCCCAAAAGCCTCACAGTAATCCCAACCACATGCCAAGTCGCAGAAAGTGGGGCAGTGTCTCCTTTGGAGATGGGAAAAAAACCCCCCAAAAAAAACCACTCCAAGGTATGCAAAGCTGACAACTCTCCACAAGAGATGGAAGAGCCACATGGAATATTTTCTGCCTTCAAACAATTGTTCAAATGCTCTGCAAGGCATCTTCATTAGCGAAATAAATATCTCGAGAGCAATTTTTATTTGTCCAGAGGAGACTTAAAGTAACTATTTCCAAGAGTCTTTAGGAGGTCAGGAGCTTCAAGGGTAAATTTACTTTGAAAAATACACTTCGTTTTCCTGTTTAAAAAAATCCTCTTTTAAAAAACAGAGTATAGTATGTTGCACCTAAAAAAAAAAAGTGAATATGCCAACTCTTAAAAAAAAAATGAGTTTTCTCCTTTGTGTTGTTATTCTGACATTCCATTCTTGGTCTCAACCCCCAATTCACTAATATACTCAAAACCTGACTCACCTCATTTCGTTTTGTTGTTTGCCCAGTACAGATTATATAACGGGCAAAGACTGAAGGTCAAGTGTATCGATTAAAACCCACAGCAATGAAGTATCTATTAAGTCAGGGTAACTGACTCTTGTGTGGCTTAATCCACATGGAATTTTTTTGGATGTATTGATTTTGACAGAAATCAGCAACATTATAAGTTTTAAACAAAACAAAAATGTTACTAGACCTATTACATTTTAAAGTTAAAATGCTCACATTCACAAGTTAAATGTCTCTACCTCCATACCACCCCTTCAATTTCCAGCATCCATACTAGTTCTCAGGGCCTCTTTAACTGTGGACTCTCACAATAGTTTTCGAACTGGATTTTCTTTCTCAAGTTCTTACACCATAATTTTCTTTTACTCAAATAAAAAATGAAAAGTCTGTTATTCTACTCTTATTTACCCCATTTAACTGAGTCTCTACTGTCCCCAAATGATGCACATTGAGTCACTTATGCATCAAGGTATATTATCCCACACAAAATTTGAAAAGGAAAATATCATAGTATTGCTAGATAGTGTTAACATGATTATTACATAAATTCATCAAACAACAGTGCCTTTTGTGGATAAGCTGGTGACAGACGTAACCAAGTTCTCCATGGTTGACCTTCTTTTCTGGCTTCTTAATGCAAATGTCTTAACCTACTTTAGTGTCAGGAACTTTAAGGACAGGATAAAAATGACAGTTACTCTTCCCAAGGGAAAAAATATTAAAAAGTACCAAATTTTAGGTATATTCCCCTGGGTCTTATGGTTAAAGAATCCCTTGATTTAAAGTCATGTCACTTTGTCTTAGTCGGTGTAATAGCTACTTTTCAGGGTAAAAATGTTCCTCCATAGACAAACAGAAACAAAATGTCATAGCACATCAGCCAAGGAGTTTGTGTGTCAGAGTATGAGGAAATTTGTTATTTAAACATCTCAAACCTATTTGGTCAACCTTGTGAATCACTCACTTATCATTTCTTTATATACCTAAGACTGTGTTTCAAACCGTTGCCAGCTGCTGCGATGGTGGAACTGGATGGATGACTCTAAAGTTTCCACAGGATGACACTCATGACTGCTGCTTCCCGTGGCAGCTTCTTAATCTGGGGAAGCTCCCAGCCGTGGCTCCCCAGGGTCCCCTGCTTAAACTCTCAGCAGCTGCTCCTCTCAGCAATGAATGGCTCCAGTCAGCAGTGGAGCCCAGCAATTACAGCCTCCTACAGCTGCTCCCCAAGAGTCCCATTGCTTCTCACATGCTCAAACGACCTCCAACAGCATCTTGATCTCCCAGCAGCTGCACATTTGAGCATTTCTTTGTCAGCACCACTTCTAAAGGATGTCTCATGGCAATGCTCTAATGGAGCCATTTCCCCCAATCTGATGAGTAGGTCCTGTTCCCAAACAGCCCATCCCCCAATACTCATTTCACTTTATGGAACAAGACAACGTGGTGTCATACTTCTAAATGCTTCTTCAGCACTTGCTGGGTCTTGAAGTAGCATCTCACTCAGTTCTGAATGATTTATTACATACACAAAGGGGACGTTCCAAGCAGTTTCCTATGGCTGACCATCACTTCCTGCTTTGTAATCAGACCTCAAGCCTCTCTACCTACCAACTCCTTCACTCCAAAAGTTAGATATGACCTCCACAGAAAGAGGATCATCTTCTTGATATGCACCCTGGGTATGCATCTGTCCAAGCCCTTCCCTAACTTCAGCGCTCTCATTTGCCTCACGACAGTATTATCCTACTGACTTGTAAATGCCTAATTCTTATGTGTGGATATTTGTTTTCCTAAAACCTAGAACAATGCTTAGCATGTGGCAGATGTTTAAAGAATGTGCCGAGGTTGCATTAGAAGTAGTGTCCAAAGTCAGGTAACTGGTTTACTAGAAAAGAGTCCCAAACTGCTTTTCACTGGTTTCCCCACAAGGCACAGGTGCAACAGTAGAAATCAAGACCCAGAATATTGTTGCACAGCTCACAGCTCCCAGGGCAAATATACAACCACAGCTCTATAGCCTCTCTTTAGGTTATTTTTCTTAAAGTTACAATCTGTGTGAATAATGAAAGACTGCCATTTCCACTCATGCCATTGTGTATTTGTAGCTCTAACATTCATTAAAGATGCAACTGAAATGTTAATGATAATTGCACCCAGAAAGCTAATAAAGAGGAGCCCAAGGCTCACATAAATGCCAGCATTTAATAATTATGCATACTTTTATCTTTTCTCCTTAATTTATCTTACTTTCTGATAATTAGTTTAGTAAATCTGAGATCCCAATGTATGTGTAATTAATTTTAAAATTTGTTTTTAAATTTGTTTTTTATACTCAGGAATGAGGTATAATTTTTCCAGAATATAAAGAGGTAATCATCATTATACAAAATGGTTACCTATATAGACGATGGAACGTAAAACATACCTCTTAAGTGTATTAACAAGTAGTCAACGCTTGACATTTTAGGAAAAAAAATTGTCAATATCCAGGCAGGATAAAAGAAGACAATTTATGTATTCAAATAAAAGGGGTTTAAACAGGGAGTTGTTTACACAGGTGATAATGGGGTTAAGAAACCAAAGCATGTAAGAGCAAAGAAACTTGAATTTGTGAAAGGAGAAGCCACTAATAATTCCTAGAAGCAAGTATCATTATCAGGACCCAGAGGTTGGGAGCGCTCATCAGGAGTGAGATCCACAGCATGGGACTGCCTTGCATGAGCTGTGCCAAGGGGAAGATGGGTTGTCCAGTGGAAGCCGGAGCCCCACAGGAGAAAGGCTTGCAGGACACACTGCCTGCGGCAATGAGAGAGGGGGTATAGCCTGACTTCTCTCTTCCTCCCTCTTTCATCTTTTGCCAGTGTCTCCTATTGGGTGAATCCTGTCAGAAACCAGAGAACATAACAGACTGGGAACACGCCCACAGGGGTCAGCCAACTCCATTAGACAAATCGTAGCAAAAGAGGTACAGAGAATGGCTTTGAAATCAATCAGGCTAAAATGACTGCCACCAGATCTTTTCCTCAACTTTAGGCAGTAATTAGCTTACAAACAAATGTAGAATTCTTTCTACTTCTTGTAGTTCAAAACCTTAACGTTGGTATACATTGATGATATCTTTTCATATGAAATTTGTCCACTGGAAGAAAAATTAATTAATTTTATTAATATTTTACAAGTAACTCTATTATCTATATTCTTAAATAAAAGTCACTGGGAATCAATAATGAGAGCAATCCCAATTATGTACTAATTCAAAAGAGGAAAGAGGAAATCCTATACATTATTAGCACAGTGGACTAGGAAGATGGTAAAAATCTGTTAAATATCTATTCTGAATCAGATACTAGAGGATTTTTTCATATGCCTAATTGTGTTTTTAAAAAATTTTCATACCCATCCCAAGAGTTGGGTATTATTTTTTATTTCTCAGAGAATGGGAATGAATCTGAAAAAGATGGAAACAATCAAGTTCATCTACTTTATAAGTATCAGAGCTGGCTGTCACCTGAGGTCAATCTAATACATATGCCACACAAATCTACTTAGGAGAACATTGGTATTAACTAGTGTCAAAGGGAGAAATAGCCCAAACCATTACTGAATAAGAAAAAAAAAATCTGGAGGAAATTTTTCTGGTCACTGGCTAGCTTGTACTTCTAAGGAACTTCACTCACTCATTCTATTGTGTATTCAGTATTTATTTTAGACCCACTTACTTGTCAGCCCCTGTTCCGTACTCCAATGAGTATGATTTATACTTTGACAGAGCTTATCAAACCCTGCCATGCATTGGAGAATTAAAGCATGTCTCTATCTTTTCTCCTAGTTTAGAAGTATCCCATTCTGGGGTGATTTTTTATCCCAGTAGTTATTTAGCAATCTCCTGAGATATTTTGGGGTGTCAAAATCAGGAAATACTACTGGTGTCTATGGTGTTGAGGTCAATGTTTTAAGTCTATTTAGGCTACTCTCACAAAATACCATAAATTGAGTGGTTTATAAATAGCAGATATTGATTTCTTATAGTTCTGGGGATGAGAAGTCTATTATGACATCAGCAGATCCAGTCTCTGATGAGGACCCATTTCCTATATGGCCAAACTTTTATTTTTACAACCTCACATGGTGAAAAGGATGAGCGGTCTCTGTGGGGTCTCTTCCATAACAGCACTACTCCCTTTCATGAGGTTTTCACTCTCATGACCTAAGCTCCTCCCAAAGGTCCCATCTCTAAATACCATCACATTGGGCATTAGGTTTAGGGGGACACAATCTCTAGGGGCAGGTCTGCTCCTAAACATACTACAATATTCAGTCATTTCCACTCCTCCAAATACACACACACACACACACACACACACACACACACACACACACACACACAAATTATATGGTCCAAAATGTCAACAGCGCCATGGTTGAGAAACCCTGTTCTAGGTGAATAAGAAGTTATCTTTATTTTTGAGTGTGTGTATGTGCGCACACACACACTAGTTTTCTATTTATTGACATAAATTACTATAAACTTAGTAGCTTAAAACAACCTTATCTTTTTTTTTTTTGAAGATTTTATTTATTTGACAGAGAGAGAACACAAGCAGGAGGAGCAGCAGAGGGAGAGGGGAAAAGCAGACTCCCTGCTGAGCAGGGAGCCTGACAAGGGGCTCCATCCCAGGACCCTGGGATCATGACCTGAGCCAAAGGCAGATGCTTAACTGACTGAGCCACCCAGGCACCCCTTCAAACAAACTGATCTTTAAAAATAAATTATCTTACAGTTCTGTATGTTAGATGTTACAAGTCTCTCTCAGCAAAAATTAAGAGAGTGCCACTCCAGACTTCTCTTCTGGAGTCTCCAGTGGAGAATTCATTTCCCTACCTTTTTCTGCTTCTGGAGGCTACAGAACATATTCCTCGATTCATGATCCTCTATCTTTGAAGCCAGTAAAGGCCCATCCAGTCCTTCTTATATCACATTGCTCTGACCTACCGCCACTGATTCTCTTCTATCTTCTTCTCCCACTATTAAGGGACCTCGTAGCTTCATTGGACCCACCTGGATAATCCAAGATGCTATCCCCATTTTAAGGTTAGGTGATTTGCATTCTTAATTCCCCTTTGCCATGTAATCTAGCATATTCACAGGTTCCAGAAATTAGGACATGGTCATCTATGGGGACCATTCTGCTTAGCATAAGGAAGAACACATACGCAATTTTTAGCAAGGTTATTTGCACAGAGTTGGTATTGAATTAAAGTGGGACCACATAAATGTTTTTTGAATTAAACTGAATTAATCCCAAATGTCCTTTTAAAATAGGCTACCTTTGAGTGAAAGGGTCGTAAGCAGAGGGAAAACAATATACATGTCTTGCCTAATTCTGCACTAATAAATAGCTCTGAAACCTGTCCATCCTCAACTCTTCAATATGCCATTTTAAAACATGTGCATCCACCAACTTGCTCAAACCAAAACTAAAATAATGAGTGAAATACTTGAGAAGAAATTCTAATTGTGTTATTCTTGGCCCTTTCAAAATGTTAACCCCTTACTTGGTGTTGCAATAGGAACTCTTAGCTATAATCTTTGTAGCTAACTCTTTCATATATATATATATATATATATATATATATATATATATATATATATATATTTATATATTTCAAAATAACCTTGCTATATATATTTATAAAATGCTGCTATCCCATTTATTATTTTTTTCACTACAAAATGCAATCACTATTCTGCACTTGTAAAAACATGGGGATTAGCAGAGGATAAAGATGCTATGACCTGGAATGGAAATAAGCAACCGAAGTCATGAATGCTTAACTAATCCTTTTAATTTAAAATTTTTCCTGTTATGTCAGCATTCCTGATGTTATGCCCTAAAGATAGCATCAATACATTAAGTCACAGCTTAAGCAAAATGACTGGCATGAAGCCAGGGAGAAAGAAGTATGTACATATGGACGACCGACAAATCTCTATTGAGTCCCCAACATTTGTCAGGCACTTTCCTGGATGTTTGGGAATAAAAATAAAAAAAAAAAGGATTAAAACTCAGTCCTCGCCTACAAGGATTTCACTGGGGTTCTTGCTGGGAGTCCACACATAGATTGAGGGAGTTCATGAGCATCCTGCTCACACAAAGAAGTTTTAAAATTTTAACAGTGTGCATATATTTCTACCAGGTGTACAGGTATCATCATTTTCAAATAGGTTCACGCCAACAAAATGTTTAAGAACCACGGATCTGGATGCAAAACATGTGTGGATGAGAAAGTTTGGAGAGCAGCCCCTACTGCTTCCACTAGATCACTAACCAGAGGACACTGAAGGGATGGGAGTGAAGAGCTGGGGGGCAGGGGGTAGGAGGACACGGAGTCACTCTATGATTCTGCAAACTGAAATTTGCCACCAGCCTTCATTGTGATCATTTTCCTCTTGGCATTACACATAGTTAATTCTTATTTTTCTGCTACAAATCACAAGATAAATAATATTATTAGCAGATTCAAATTTTCTCCTCTACTAAATTTTACACATATAAGGGTTATAAAGGGGTATGCCATTTAGAATTTAGTTAATGAAAACCGCCAAATCCTAGTACCTTTGTAGTAATTTCTTAACTATCCACATAATTTGGGGGAAGTAAACAGTAAAATTATTTCATAAATCAAACTGCATTGCATTGACTTCCAAGAAGACAAATTATTTCACCAGGCTCTTATTTTATTTGCAGTGTTTCTCAAAATAAGCAGACCAGCTAAAGCTTAGTAATCTTTTATTTATAGGGAGATTTTCATACTGATAGTGTACATTGCATTGGGATTTGTCATGTATTACTTACACAGTTATTTTCTTTGTTTTTTTAGGAAAAAAAATAAAGATACTCCAAGATAGGCAACAGATACAACTATTCTGAAATGCAACACCCAAAACAACTCAGAATTACGACCGAGAAAATAAAAAGGTCATTAGTCTGAGCTTTAAGATACTTACCAAAGTCTATGTTTCAAGAACTAGAATAAATATCCATTAATTGTTGAAGGGACTTTTAAAGGGCAGCAGATCTTGCTTAAAGGGTTAGTTACTTTAAAATATCATCAAACTGCATTTTGAATTGTGTAGTTATTAAAAAAAAAAAAGCAAGTACTGCACTACTCAGTCTCCAAATGAGTGATAAATATGGTCCTACTTCTTATACACTCCATCCTTAAATATTCTATTATGTAATACCTGCCAACATGATTCAAAACTTAAAACTTAAAAACAAGGACAAAGCACGGCAGAATTACTTTTCAACAACATGGATCACAAACTATACAACCCTTTGATTTCATTGCCCCTCTCCTGCCATACCTCAAAAAATTATCCAACTCATGAGTAAATCAGAAGTATTAAAGAAGAACCCTCCTTGCTGTCACAATTCACTAGTTAGCAAAGATGCTTATTTAAATTCCAATATTGTTCCCTTTGCTCCAATTATGAAGCTCAGCAGTTTCCATGAACATTCCTTCTATAGAAAAAGGGATGACTCAGATGGAAGCCAGCAGTGTGCAGTATCTCTCAATATTAGTTTTTGCTCTTTCTCACTTCTTTCTCATTCGCAAATGACAGCATATTAAAAGTTTATCAGAAAATACTATCAACTTATTCATTCCCTTCTGTGTATAGTTAGCAATACATTATGGATATTTGCACCGTTTTCATCTAAGATACTGTTCTAATATAAGATCCTGTAATGATGGTACATAAAACTCCATGTACCAATTTTTGGCCAGGAAAATATGATTGCTAAATTTACTGAGAAAATCTTTTTCAAAGACAAATATTATTCTTTGAAATTTACCTTCTCTTTCTACTACTTCTTTTACTTCAATTGCAGAAAAATAAGGCAATAACCTTTCTAAAGACTATAAAAGAAAACAGAAGAATATTTAGGACAGAAGAAAAATCTATTCTGGAAGAAGTGCCAATAGTCAAATGAGGATTTCACTAAAAATTAGTTCAATTAATCTCATTTTTAATGGATCCTACTTGTTAAACCAATTTCCTAATCAATGCCAATACACTCACAGGTAAAAGTAAGGAAATGGTTTCCTAGAAGTTGGCCTGATACTGCCAACAGAACTACAGTGGTTCGAGTTGGACAGAAATTTCTGAAAAGAAAATTGAAGATATCTGGGGTGCCTGGGTGGCTCAGTTGTTAAGCATCTGCCTTCGGCTCAGGTCATGATCCGGGAGTCCTGGGATCGAGCCCCGCATCGGGCTCTCTGCTCAGCAGGGAGCCTGCTTCTCCCACTACCATTCCCTCTGCTTGTGATCCCTCTCTCGCTGTGTTTCTCTGTGTCAAATAAATAAAATCTTTAAAAAAAAAAAAAAAAGAAAATTGAAGATATCCAATAGAAAAATGCATTATTTAAAAAAATTACTATGTAATATGCACTGCCTCAAAAAGTCTATTCCACATAAATCCAGATGAGTAGCCTGTAGTTTGTCTGTGAAGGTACACCCGAGGGAACACATTTTACTGAAGTTCTGCATCACAAATGACACCCGAAGGACTTATTTTTCCAAAGTTTCACAAATTAGGCATAATTTTTCTAACTGTTTAGATTCCAGATCATTATCTCTCTGAACATCAATAATACAACCTCATATATTTCAAGAGCTTAAATATTTCCCATAGCATAAAGCACGTGGGGGATACAATGACCACCCTATTACTTAGTAATGTATATGCTCCAAAATGCTTATAAATTCTTTTTTCATAAATTGCAAATATGGACATTTGAAACCAATAGAAATAGAAAAATGGGATGTTTCTAGGTATGGCTCCATCATTACAACTACCACAATGTAGGGAGAATCTGTAAAGACTAATAAAATCTTATTTATATCATTTATTCACCTTAGTGGTTTTTGACCCAGGGAACAGTAGTCAGACCATTAGTTTGTGTGAGCTCTGTATATTTTGGCTCCCATTGGCTCTCACCATCATGAGAATTGGGGTTAGCAAGGAATGATTTATGATAGAATAAGTGGGACTTCCCTGTAGAGGGACTGAGAATAAGTATGTACACCCCATACATGTAACTTTTATCTTAACTATTTTATACTAATTTTTTTAAAAGATTTTATTTATTTATTTGACAGAGGGAGATAGGAAAGGAGAGAGAGCACAAGCAGGGAGAGTGGCAGGCAGAAGGAGAAGCAGGCAGGGAGCCCGAGGTGGTACTCGATCCCAGGACCTTGGGATCATGACCTGAACCAAAGATGGATGCTTTTAAACACCTGAGCCACCCAGGCACCCCTATTTGATATTAATTGTAGCCTCATTTTAGAGAGTAAATGATGAGTGTTTTCTTATAAGCAGATGATATATATTTATTATCACATATAAAGTGAACTTAGAAATGCATCTCTGTTGTATAGTTAATACAATAAAGATATGGCTCATGTACAAAAACTAAGGTTGCTTTTGGGAAATTGTCCTAATTTTTCCCTTAAAAAAACAAAAAATGAGCTCATGGATGGAGAGATGATAATTGGTGGTTGCCAATAGCAAGAAGATGGAGGGACTGGCAAGATGGGTGAAGAGGGTTAAAAGGTACTAATGTCCAGCCACAGAACAAATTAAGTCACGGGGATAAAAAGTATAGCATGATGACTACAGTTAATAATATTGTATTGCATGTTTGAAAGTTGCTAAAAAAAAAGATCTTAAAAATTCTCATTATCATAAAAAAATGTGTAACTATATCTGGTAAGGGATGTTTAGTAGACTTATTGTGGTGATCATTTTACAATATATACAAATACTGACTCATTATATATTGCACACCTGAAAATAACATAATGTTGTATGTCAATTATATTTAATATTTTTTAATTTAAAAAATTATATTTTATAACTATTTTATCTTACAAGTATACTATGGAGTTACATTCCCTAAAGCTAAAGGTTCTTCAGATGGGATAATGAAACACCACGATTAAGGACCATTTTTATTTCGGGTGGTTTATTCTTTGTTTCTATGCTAAAAATATTAAGGTATATATTTTGAGTCTTTGTCACTACTTTGTATTTGACAAGATGCCCAAAGTTGGGTTCCTGTGTATAATCTTAATCTCCTCAACAAGTATATAAAGAGCTTAAATAAAACAGAGTGGGAGTCAGTCTGAGGGCCTTGTCCTGAGCCATCACTGCATTCAAGCAATAACTATTTTAACATGTGTGGATTCTGTAAAACTTCTCCTTGTGCTGCTAATTTTGCTCTGGTTTCATTTTGTAGCTTATTCAAAATTCTGAAATGTTTACTGTTGCAGAACACCAACTTGAATTTTCGAATAGATGTGGTATTTTGACATGCTTTTTTAGACCGTTGTAGCTTTTTCCTCCTTCAGGTCTTTCAAAGAAGGCAGGCCTATGATCTGTGATGCTGTGTTACTGCCCATCAGGTCAACTTGGAGCAGAAGTGTGGTGTTTTTCTCTTCCACTATGTACCTTGTTGAGGCTTTAGTATTCATACAAATAATGTTAACATTATATTAAGATGCACTGGTCTTTAAAGAATACAGCTCTATACTTGTGGCCACATGGAATAATCGCTCTCCAGATCCTCATTGGCAAGTCTAATTTTGAAATATCTGTACCTGAATTCCTTTTCAAAGACCCACTGAGAGAAATAATATTTGTGGAGATTTGACTCAGAAGGGAAAGGTCCTAAAATTTACTTACAGATTAAGGCAATAATCAAAACTCTATCTTCCTGTTATTGAACTGGCATCTTTCTGAATTTACTTTCAGATTTTTAATTTGTTCTTGACTTCCCTGCCCTTCAGATTATATTGAGAGGTGTTATAAGGAACAATTCTCTGAATGAGTGATGTGAGTACTGTTCAGTTACTGTAGAGATGTTCCTTACAGCTCACAGCAGTTCTCTGGGCTGATTCACAGTGGAAATGTTGCTCCACTCTGAGTGACAGGATCAGGATACTAAGATATGTAAGTGTTAATTAACTTTGTGGATCATGGAATGAATAACTAATCCTGTTTCTCTATATGTATTGGCTGCTACAAATCTTAGAACTAAAATTTTTTAAAAGATTTTATTTATTATTTATTTATTTATTTGACAGAGAGAGAGAGAGAGACAGCAAGAGAGGGAACACAAGCAGAGGGAGTAGGAAAGGGAGAAGCAGGCTTCCCGCCGAGCAGGGAGCCAGATGAGGGGCGAGATCCCAGGAACCTGGGATCATGACCTGAGCCAAAGGCAGACGCTTAATGACTGAGCCACCCAGGTGCCCCTTAGAACTAAACTTTTACTGAGCTCTAAGATTACTTAGCAATCATGACATACATTTTATGTTCTAACCTCACCACTGACTGCATCCCACTCTGCTTCCCTTATCTTTTACCTCCAACTTCATCTATTTATCTTGGTGTACTAACTTCTTCTTTATAAGCCTCTTTAAATCCTTTCCAATGTAAAACAGAATGTTAATAATAAATGGTGCTTGAATGTGTTGTCTTTCCATTTTATAAAGGCTTTCTCCAGGGCACCTGGGTGGCTCAGTTGGTTGAGCCCCTGCCTTTAATTCAGCCCGGGGTCGCGGGATCGAGTCCCGCATCGGGCTCCCAGCTCCATGGGGATTCTGCTTCTCCCTCTGACCTTCTCCCCTCTCATGCTGTCTCTGGCTCGCTCTCTCTCAAATAAATAAAATCTTAAAAAAAAAAAATAAAGTCTTTCTCCAAACAGTGATTAAGCCGAGACAAGGGGCTAACACTGTCATAGTCTGGGATCTTTGGGAAGCAGGCACTGAAATGAGGAGTTTATAGTGCAGGATATTTATTAGGGAATACCGCTGTGATAAATCCCCAGAGAAGGAAGAGGAGCGAAATAGGATTGAACAAAGTAAGAAGTTCAGCTGTAGAGCAGGTCAGCAGCTTCCACTGTTCTGGAGCCAAAATGGCTCATCAGAGTTATCTGACTTTGGGCTGGAAGGGAGGGCCTTTCAATCAGTCATCAGATATTGGTTGCTTTAAGAAAAGTTTGACTTTGGGTAAAGTGGTTCTCCACAGCTGAGATGATCCTGAAAGATCTGATCACTCAATGCGGCTATCTACTGAAAACTCTCTCAGCAGCTAGAAAAGCAAACCCATCCCTGGAAAGGGAAGTGTGCCAACTCATCTATTACAGATATCCCAGGTAAGCCAGATAGCCCGAGGGAATCAGAACACCCTAGGAAGTTAAATACCCTTGAGGAGTTATTTTGGTCATAGAGCTATGTGCTAGTCAAATCTTCTGCTCTGCCTAGAGAAAACCTACCATATATCTCCATGAAAGAGCACAAGTTGAGGGATAACATATATTATGTGTGTGAGTGTGTGCACATATGAGTGTGCAAGGTTTAAAACAACATACATTTATTATCTCAGTTTTTGTCCAGGTACATCTTAGTGGATCCTCACAAGGCTGTAATCAAAGTATTGTCAGGGACTATTGTCTGTATATGTGCTTAATATACAGTATCTATGAATGTCTATCTTGTACTATACACAACCTATATTTGACTCCAGACGTGGACTCAAATTAGAAGCCATCCCTATCATATACTCAAGTGTGCAGCATTTACATTTTATGATCCCTGTCATTACAGGATTGTAATAGGGATCTCTGACTTCATAGCAAGTCCTCTAGTCTTGTACGTTCTTACACTCATGAACAAGAAATGCTACTCTTAGTAAATGCTGTACCACATGATGTAAAGCACTGGACATTTAGGTATACTATATATAGGTAATTAAAATTTAATTTTCTTATTGAGTCTCTTTCTAAGCCCTTGAAGCAATACTCCAACTCACCACATTCATCACATTTCATGAGTACATACATTGTTCAGCTAAGTTAGTGAAAGGAAAAATGGAGATAAATAGAACATACAGCATTTATACTCAAAGGTACTGCTATGTAAAACAGCCTGCACTGTGTTTATTACAAGTGTTACACACACGTGTTATGGAATATTTTTCATTTTTTAACCTAAATAACATTTTTTCCCTTGCAAGTCATCCACGGTTGTTTGTTTACTCATTTGCGTGTTTTTGTTTGGTTTGGTTGGTGGGCTGGGATTTTTGTTTTGTTTTGGTCATCTTTTTGTTTTTCACTGACATGCACCTTAAGATCTTTTGGCCCGAGTGCTCCTCCTTCAGATGAGAAAATGAGAGTATCGAGCAGCTTGACAATTACCCATTCATGAGAGAAAATTCAGGATTGGAATCCAGGTTTTCCAACTCCTACTCCGGTATTTTTTCTCCCTCTTTGTTTCATTCATGGTATTAATAGCTCTAAGAAATCAAGAACACCGACAAATTTCCCATGCACAATGTCTGTGTTGGCAAGATATCCCTTCTATTATCCCCTTTCTCAAATGATTTTTTTTAAATAGCTCCCTTGAGCACATAGTTGCAACAATTAAAGATGAGCTTTGTTTTTATTACCAATGTGTGTGTTTGACATCAGTGATTAATACAGCCTTCTCTCAGTTGCTAAGTTTCTTTATCTTGGTGAATAAAGACTTGACAAATTGTTAGGCAAAGAGCGTACACTTCAAAACTATTGAGATATACCGGAGTATCAGACAACCTACGAAATACAAAGACTGAAGAGATGTGCACATCAGCTTATTTTCATTCATCAAGAGGAAATGTAGCTCAAGTGGGGTTGACTTTTTGTGACATTTATTTAGTTCTTGAATTGACTGACAAGCCTATTAATGTATTCCCTGAACTTTATTAATGTAATTGGAAAACTGCCCACATGTCAATCAACTTCTAATGAGTAATTATGTTCATACATACTGTAAAATTATTAGCTTTTAATTTGACCCAAATGCATACTTTCAAAACAGTAACACAAATATTTTTTTTCTAGAAGAATCATATTATACTAATAAAACATACAATAAATGTGTTCCTACAATGCACTTCCTAAAATGGAGGTCAGAAATTGACCATCACCAGATGGCCAACAAAAAGGAATGCCATAGTAAGGCATGCAACAGTTTTAAGAATCTGTATAATGTTAAACCACCTATGTAGCATAAAGTTATAACGACTTCCTGTGGAAAAGCAAACATGTAACAAACTATAGAAATGATCCCTGGGGCGCCTGGGTGGCTCAGTGGGTTAAAGCCTCTGCCTTCGGCTCGGGTCATGATCTCATGGTCCTGGGATCGAGGCCCGCATCGGGCTCTCTGCTCAGAGAGGAACCTGCTTCCCCCTCTTTTCTGTCTGCCTCTCCACCTACTTGTGATCTCTCTCTGTCAAATAAATAAAATCTTTAAAAAAAAAAGAAATGATCCCTGAAAGCAGCAATGGCCACAATCGCCAAACTGTGGAAAGAGCCAAGATGCCTTTCAACAGATGAATGGATAAAGATATAGTCCATATATACAATGGAATAATATGCCTCCATCAGAAAGGATGAATACCTAACTTTTGTATCAACATGGACAGGACTGGAAGAGATTATGCTGAGTGAAATAAGTTAAACAGAGACAGTCAATTATCATATGGTTTCACTTACTTGTGGAGCATGGGGAAAAACACGGAGGACATTGGGAGAAGGAATGGAAAGGTGAATTGGGGGAAATTGGAAGGGGAGATGAAACATGAGAGACTATGGACTCTGAAAAACAAACTGAGGGTTTTGGAGGGGAAGGGGTAGGGGGCTGGGTGAGCCGGTGATGGGTAGTGAGGAGGGGATGTATTGCATGGAGCACTGGGTGTGGTGCATGAACAATGAATCTTGGAACACTGAAAAAATAAAATTAAATTAGAAAGTTAAAAAAAAAAAAGAAAAAAGAAAAGCAAACATGTGCCTGGACAGGGTTCATATATCTATAGTCTGGTTTAAAAATATAAGTCTACTATGGAACAAGACAGAATGGAAAAAAGGAAAGGAAAGTGTATTTAGTGTTCAGAAAGACATCATTTAAACCTATAAGTAGCAAAACGTCTGTATCTCTGGTTACTCAAATATAATTATTATTTAAGTGTACTTTTTTCTCATGCAATAAAAATCTTTTGTAGTCTTTGAGCTAGAAATTCAAGTCAAAGGGCACAGAAGTAAACAAGAGAACAAGATTAAGCTTGCATAACAGAAGAAATACGTTTTTGACTTGTAATCCCATGCTAGTTTCTGAAGGTGGACAAACTCCTGCCCTCTAGAATCTCTGGATAATCTCTGAATAAAGATAGACTTTGGTGAAAACTTTATTATATTCTCATATGACTTTAAATAAAGAATATTACCACAGTGTGCAATGGTCTGTATTAAGAAAAACCATTGGGGAAATTTCCGGGCTTATTGTTTACCTTACACTTTTCTCCTTAAAGTTAATTATTTAATTAATACATTTAAATTTTATCATGAAGTTAAAATATTTACTACTAACTACAGCTGTATTTGACTTCAGGCTTACCTTTATATAAGGAAATAAAGCTCCAGGTGTAAGTTAATAAAATTCCAGATGTAAACCATGTACCTAAATTAATACTTACAGTTGAATTTTTGAAGGGTAAACTCAAAGATAATACAACTAACTTGCTCCCTCAGCTTTCTTATTAGGAGTAAAACATGCACTCACTGGCACCACATCATCACATAATTTGTATTAATTTTACTTAGAAATGCTGCAATGTCATTTTAAGATCCACAGTATAATATTTTTCTGCAAACAACACATCATTAATCTATAAAGCACAAGGAAATAATGTAAAAGGGCAAGCATATGCATTTTCTATTCAACTAGCATTGTAATTGCATTTTTCTTGAAAAGTATTTATATCAGGGATAAATATGCTCTTACATTTTAGTGTGCACAAAAAATAAAGTAACTTGATGATTCTGTTTGTATTTGGAGATTGTAAGCTGGCTAGAATGATTTATGATCTACTGAAAGTAAATCAAAGTATAAAGCATTGTGTACCATATTTTTCCAATTACTCTATATTTAAATAAAGTAATTCTAAAAGGCTGTTTCTTTCCATTGTGACTTGAATCAAAGTAAGCAGAATTTGGATTGAGACAGAGTGTTGGAAGTCTGGAGGATTACTTTTAAAGAATTATACCACAGATATTTCAAAAAGTTCTAATATTTTCATGTATCCATCATGGGTTATCAAACATTAATTTTAATGTATCAATCATTAAAATTCTCAATCATTCTCAAAGATGTACTGAAGGGGTGACTCAAAGGGAGATACTAAGTGAAGCACATACAAAAAATCATAATGGGGTGTTAATGGATAATTTTTGATCTTGGTAAGTGGGGATTCATATGTGTGTAATAGCCGTTACACTTAATGGAATCTAGGAACATAAATCCCTGAAGACAATGACTACATATTTTTCAACATTGTCAGTTACTTCTGAGTCATTTTGGTATCTAAATATTGAACCTTGTGAAATATAGTACTTTACAATATAGTAATTATAGAAATGCATACCTTGCACAGTTAGATGCACCTGCATTGTTCTCGGTGTATGTTGAGTCTGAACAGAACACGTGTATGGGCCATCATCTGTCACATCTACATTCTGTATCTGGAGGCTGTAGTCCCTTTTATTCAATGTTGAAATTGAAACTCGAGGATCCACTGACCACTTATCGCCTCCCGCAAAAATAATACTTGACCGGTTCAGCCAGGCACCCTTTGAAGCTCCATCTTCCAAATAACACCTACAAATTACCAGAGACAGAACACTATTAATCAAAATGAAAATGAAAGACAACATTATCTTTGTTCTGAGTGCATTTCCATATGTTGAATTTCCATATGTTGAATAGCACTGTATCAAATACAAACATCCGACATAAATGCAGAAAATATGAACACACTGGTACATCTTCCATTCCCAATGCAAATGTGAAACAATGCCTGCATACAGTTTTGTTTTGTTTTAAATGTGTGTGTGTATGTGTGTGTTTTAACTTGAAGCCAGGCAAATTCCTTTTTTCACTCCGTCTGGATGACAAGTAAATTTAAATAAAGTGAAATTCCTCCAAATAATAATTTCAATATTAAAACATTTTTCTTTGAAATTATAAGAAGTAGAAAAGGTCCACGAGTCAGCCTGTTTTAACCAAATCCAATTCTAATATAATGTACTAGATGCTAGATAGAAAGCATAGAATAGTACCACATCATATTTATTCTTTAAATTATGCATTTAAAGAGTGGTAAGCCTGTACGATGAAACCGTACACTGCATTTTACTGATAAGATTGCTATTGTAAGTGAAGGAGACAAGGCTTATATAGTACCTTTAGTAGCAAATACTTGCTGGCTTTTCAATAAGCCAACCGATAGTTTTTCTAGGAAGCATTCGTTTATCCACAAATATTTATGAAGCCTCTACTATTTATGGGTTTAAAAATGGTATTGCCCTTGCCCTCCAAAACTTTTAGTCTAGTGAGGAAGACGATTAGGAAAACCAATCAATACCAGACAGAAAGATTATCTGATTAAATCAGCTCAAGGTACAAAAAAGAGCTACCTCACTCAGAAGGGATGCTGGGGGTATAGAATAGGCTTTATGGAATAGAAAAGGCCTTGAATAAGGAGGTCAGGAGTAGGAGACATGACATTTAGACAGAGATGCCATATGTGGGTAACACCAGAGAAAAGTGTGAGAGACATTTTAAAGACAAACAAGCATGGAGTTCAGGGTGGGAGGGATGAGAGATGAAACTGGAAAGGTAAACTAAGCCAGATGATGATAGAAAGGGTGATGACAATCAGTAGGCCAATTTTGAAGCCATTTATTCAAAGTTGTATTTTATAACAAGATTCAAAAATATAGCTTTATATCCAATAGAAGTCAGACATCGGGCTTTAGAACAGAAGGCGGCTGTGGTCATATATCAGTGATTTTGCTGAGGCCTGGAAGTCTACGTTTCATCTTGGAAATGTTCTGATGCAAATTAAAGAGTGCTTTTCTTAAATGAGTACAAAGCGCAGCAACAGAATGAAAATACACATACATTGAAATAGTTTGACAGCATTTCTACAGAACACCTTGGGGGATTGAACACAGTGTTTGAGATTGCTACGAAATTGCAAGTGGAATGCAACAGGGTAGGCTGCTGCCAACTGTATAAAAGTAATCAGTGGGTGAAAAAATAAGGAACAAGGTATACAGCAGAATCTAATTTGCAGTCAGCTTTGCCATCTACAGAATCCAAACTAGTAAAGTCATAAAGGTCATTGTTAATTGAAAAGCTTTTCCTTATGTAATTAATGAAGAAAATAAAACCCACTTTAATGACATAATTAAACAATTATGGTATATTGTCATTCTTAATGATATGCAGAAAGAAGATAGAGGGGACATATTTCCCATTTCACAAGATCACATGTCTACTGGTATAGGATAGAACACTGAATTACCACTACTAGGACTCTAGTCATTACCATGCTTGTATGTAATATATGGGTTCATCAAGTGTTTATTGTGTGACCTCTGCATTCATGGCCTTCACACATTATCCTGTCTGCTGCTCATTACAACCCTCTGGGGTATGGACTGTTATGCCCAATTCATCACAAGAAAATAAATGGAATGTTTAGGTTAAATGACTTGCCCAAGCCACACTATTAGTGGGTGACAAAGTGGAATTCATAATCAAGTCTTATATTTCTATATTCAGTGTCCTTTCCTCCATAATGTAGATCAAAGACTTTTCAAATAGATTTCAGAAATGGAAAGATGATCAGAATGTTGCAGAAATTACTGCAAGTAATTTCTTATTTACTAAATGTGACCAACTGCTTAACCTGTCCTATTCTAAAGGAAGCAGAAAATTAATTATTAATGCATGTTTTACCATGAAAGTTTGATTTAGAGCACTCTGCTGGGCATTTTCTTTTCCCTTGAGGCAGGAACAGCTTTACCTTTATTTGGGGAGGTATCAGGAAGACTACGGAGATTAACTAGCCTTTAGATACTAGCTAGAGCTTTCATAGACCAAATCTGGGTTATAACTCCTGGTCTTAGTGTAAGCACTATTCCTCTGTTCTGGTATATTAGGGATCATCAGGGAAGAACAGAATTTAACTTCTTCCCCATGAAAAATGAAAAGCAAGCTTTTTATGTCTCCTTGCTTGGATAAGTATATTTCACAATTGTTATTTGTCCTGATCCAAAGCCTTTCAAGACATATACTAAAAAGACCCTTGAATGAGACTCAACTAAAAAATAAAAACAAAAACAAAAAATTTTGTATGACTTCCTTGGATTTATATAGCATTATTCTCAAATTATACTATTGAGTTACAATTTAAATAAGTCAAATTACCATAATGGAATTTTACAAATTGGGAATAGCCAGATCTAGGAATGGCTTTCTATTTTATAAAATCATAAGATGCTTATATAGAGACATAAAATTTTAAGGTGAACCATGACATGACTATATCAAATATATGAAATAGGTCAAACATACACATAAGTTTCCTTAATTGTAAGGACTACATCTTCTACCCTTCTATGTCCTCTTTGTTCTTCATATCTACCCTAGTTTTATGGTTTTTTTTTCCTTTACAATAGAAAGAGATACTGCCTGACATGCATATAATGTATTAAGAAGGAATTCTGGAAGGAAGGAAGATATTCAGGGTATGGCAGAGCAGAGCAGGTGTGGGGGGAGGGGTGAAAGAAGAATGAGAAGTGGTAATTATTTTGCTTTGCACTCTTCAGGCACCAAAAAACATTTTTCTGGGTTTAAGAATTCTAATGTCTAAAAATATGAATATGTTGGAACCTTGCCCATACAAAATTCATAATTTAGGAAGGACGATTAAGTATATTCATGAATGGCCATCATGCAGAATAGGAAGACTTAAATTGTCATTATAATTGGATTATTGCAATTACCTCAGAGTTTCTGGTTTCCACCATTGACATCTATAGTGTAGTTTATTCTCTCTACAATCAATGGAATAAAGTTTTTAGAGTTTAAGTCAGATCATCAACATGCCTTCCTACTTCATTTCCTATTTCACTCGTAAGAAAAATTTTAATCCTGAGAGTGGTCAAAGATTATGTAATCTTCCTTTGATGCCTTTCTGACCTTACCAGCTGCCACTCTTCTCCAGTTGATTCTGTTCTAGACTACAGTCCTCTAGTTGTGCTTCCAAGCACTGCATGCTTTTGCCCTAGGAAGTTTGCATGTGTTGTTTCTTCTACCTGGACCTCTCTTCCCTCAGAGATCTGCATGACTTATTCACTATCTTCCTTAGGTCTTTATTGAAGTTTCTAATGTATTGAATAGCAAAAATAATACCACTGCCACACTCCTATAAAATGCATTATCTGTTTAGTTGATGAGTTATTTTCTGTCTCTTCTTGCTAGAAATAACAGCCAGAACCTTTGTCTGTTTGGTTACTTCTCTGTATTCCATCTAATTGAAAATATATAGTTGAATGGATGAATGAAGGCAGAAATAAGATAGTTTTAGAAGAAGAAATAATATGGTAAAGTAAATCAAAATTTCCGAAGTGCAACCTAGTTGGGAAAGCAAAGTCATGCCCACATTAATGTACGATAACATATAATTAAATGCAAATATCTGTCCTACAAACAGTTACTGCTGTATGATACAGAGGATGGACTAAGCAATTTGAGACAGTGGGCGGGGAACCAAGCTCTGTGAAGAGAGCCAAGTGGTAGGTAAGGGGCAGAAGTGAGCTGGGCTCATAACTACTTGAAATAAGAAAGAACTACATTTGACCCTATACTGCATGGACCACTTTAAACCATTGAAGCTTCTGCTTAGTATATGCTTACAATTATTATCCTATTTAATCTTCACATAACCCTATAAAAGCCAGATACTATTATCTTTATCTTAATAATGGAGAAACAAAGGTACTGACGGTTTGTATCTTGTATGAAGCCAGTTGGTCTGCACTCAGCTACGCTGACAGACTATGTTAAACATTCCTAGAGTTAGACAGCAGCCAGGGTGAGGGATTGTCCCACTATAGGATGGAAGAATTAACGGGTGAGGGAGAGGACGGTGCGGTAAAGACAGATCATTAATGGGACAGGATGGAGCAACAATTTTTGGGTCACAGACGCAGATATTTTTCCTCTCTGGACTCCAAATTGGAATATTTTAACAGTTAGTGATCTTAGGATCCTTTTGAATCCTAAGATCTTTGAAGTACAGATAATGAAATAATCTGAGTAAAAAATGTTCAATAATGAATATATCCTTTAATTGAGTATGGCATGGCTTTTCCTGGAAGTGTTTTTTTTTTTTTTCTTTTCCACTTAAAAAATCTGCTAGACTACCTACTTCATTGGGAGATGAGTGAAGCAGTTCCAAAAATACATTTCCCCAGAAGCTATGTTAACACCATGCCAAATATCATGACAAATACTTAAATTTTAAGTCAATCATCTGGATGTTTTGTAATCGTAGTTCTGAACATCTGGTTACTGAAAAATGTGTAGAAAATAACCTGAATACTTAATTTTGTTTCATGGTTGTTAATTATATAAACTCAGGCTTAAGATAGTGCTTTCCTAATAAGAATGGCACTGATGTTTTTCAACTCTTTCGAGGAGTTCCTTTATAAATGACACTACTCCACACTATTAGGCAGGCCCTGATCTGGGTGGTATAAAGTCCCATTTGGTGACCATCTATTTGATCAAAATGATGTTGGAACAATTCTAACAGACTCTGAAATAATACTTCCTGTGATGATCAAATCTGAAAGGTGGATATCAGAAAATTTGGTGGAAATTAGCATATTTTGGGCTATTTAATATTTTTTAAAGCTCTATTAAGAAAAAAGCCTATGCCTGCTGAGGATTGATTTTTTCTTTCATATCTCTAATTCTCTGTAACTCATTCCAAAAACGTAAGCTTTAGCACCATTACCAGTACTCCACACAGCAGGATTTATTCAGCTCTATGGAAAGAGACCAGCCTTTCATAAGACATGTTGATTAATGAAAGCTCCTTTTAAAGGTACTAATTAATAAAAGAAGAAAAGTGCTATTTCCTTTGGATTCAAAGCTAAACCATGTGAAAATGATATTCCTGTGAAGGAGCTGGCCAGCTACCTTCACAGCTGTCTTTTCATTGTATCACAAAGTTCTAAATTTGACAGGAGAGCTTTCAAAAGCAGAAAGAAAATAACAAAAAATTCACAACCCCATACAATCATCATGCTAATTCCTCATACAAAGAGTTTTGATATCCTGGCTTCCAGGCCAAAATGAAGTAAGGGAAGTAAAGCAGAGATTAAACAGATCAGAGCAATTCCCTCTCCTACTTGCCTTTATTTTTAAGGCACTCCCTTCTTAATGTCTTTGATGATAGTTATTTACTAGGTACTATATCATAGATATGGGTATGAATAAACATATAGGTACACATATATGTATGTAACATGTAAATTATATAATATATATAATGTTCTCTAGATAATAATATTATATATAACATTAGGTTGATTTACAAATTCCAGATCTCCTCTACTACTGCTATAGTAGAAGCTGCTCTGGGGCAGAAAAAAAATCCCATTATCGGGGTGCCTGGGTGGCCCAGTGGGTTAAAGTCTCTACCTTCAGCTCAGGTCATGATCTTAGGGTCCTGGGATCGAGCCTGGCATCGGGCTCTCTGCTCAGCAGGGAGCCTGCGTCCCCCTCTCTCTCTGCCTGCCTCTCTGCCTACTTGTGATCTCTCTCTCTCTCTGTCGAATAAATAAATAAAATCTTTTTAAAAAATCCTATTATCTTTCTATTTTGGCTTGTGTAGAGGTGTGAGATTTTGTCAAGGGAAATCCACAAAATCAGCAACTTGTCCAATGAGTTTATTGGACATAATATCTTTATTATGAAGTAATTGCATTAAATATCCAGGCAATTATTACCTAGTTAATATTACCTACCTATATTAATAACACATGTACATTTATTTTTAGGATGGAAATAATGTCATGTTGGGCATATTTTACTTATAGTAGCAAAAAACAAAAACAAAATACCAAATAACATTGATTTTTTATTTTGCAAGAGAAATAAATCTTTTTTCTTTATATTTCGTTCTAATACTTCTTTTCAATAATACAGCTATATTAAAAATACCTTGGATAAGAGATTAGAATTTATCAGCTACTATCTAATTATAAGACCAAACTCTCAAGCTACTTATATATTTTTAATATTGTAAATCAGAGGAGGAACACCTGAAAATAATACTTTTTGAGTTTTATATAAAACTATATCTAATTTCTAAAAGATGGGAACTTTAGTATGATCAAGTAAGAGTGTAAACTCATACTGTTAGTGTTATTTTAATGCACTATTTAGATTATTTGGATTAAGTAATTTAAAAACACATTTAAAACACATTTATAATCCAACATTTTCAATGTCTACAAAATCCTTAACATTTGGTTTTGGATTAATCACCAAATTCCAAACATTAACATCAATTATTTGAACTTATAATTAAAACATGCTTTTCTATAATACCACTTTATCTTATTCTTTCCATTGACTCATTTAAATCAGGCTTCCATGTAAGCATATATGTCTGTATTGTGAAAGGTCAATGTTAAGAAATGGTTTTTTTTAATATTTTATTTATTTATTGGACAGAGAGAGAGAGACAGTGAGAGAGAGAACACAAACAGGGAGAGTAGGAGAGGGAGAAGCAGGCTTCCCGCTGAGCAGAGAACCTGATGTGCGGCTCGATCCCAGGACCCTGTGATCATGACCTGAGCCAAAGGCAGATACCTAATGGCTGAGCAACCCAGGCGCCCCAGAAATGTTTACATTTAGAGTTCTTCAGGACATTAATTGTAAATCACTCAACATATAAATTAACATATGTTATTACATAAATAAGTATGGCTAGAGTGAAAAAGCCTGTACGTTATAAGTAAAGAAAATAAGGAAGTCCTTACTGAGATCTAATTATCATTTTCTGATAATAATAATAAATCCCACTTTTTGAATGACGACTGTGGGTTAAGAGGTATGAAAAATGTTTAAATATATGATCTCATCTAAAACTAACCAAAGCATTTTGAGAGGCAGGTAGGTCTTACTATTCCTGCATGAAGAATGGTGAATACATGAATACAGGATTTTTTTCTAAAGATATTATTTATTTATTTGTGTGTGAGTGTGTGTGAGAGAGAGAGAGAGAGAGCAGGGGGAAGATGTAGAAGGAGAAGCAGACTCCCCACTGAGCAGACTCCGCTGATGCAGGACTCCATCCCAGGACCCCAGGATCATGACCTGAGTTGAAGGCAGAGGCTTAACCAACTGAGCCACCCAGGCGCCCCTAAATGCAGGCTTAATGAATGAGGCAGAGAATATAAACAGGAAGAGGTGCTACATCCTCGAAAAGTTCATTCAGGACTAGCTTTGCTCAAATGGCTTTAACCGTGAATCAAATTGGAAATTTCTTTGTCTTTTCTACTTTTTTAGTTTTTGGATTCAACTAAACCAGCTTGCTTTCTCCCACATGGACTTGAATGTGAGCTATTTGGATCTGGAAGGACTTCAAATTTTCTGCTAACTGGCAGGTGCTCTGAACCGCTGTGGGGAGAACTTGTGTGCAGTACTGTCTACCCAGCAGCTGCTTCCTGGAGAAGTTGGACTTTCACCTCAGGAGCTATAAAAGGAATGAATACTACATTCAAAACGCATGCAGGAGATGTTTAAAATAGCAGTATCAGAGAGGGAGAATGCAATCAGCCCAGAGAAGTGACTGAGATAAAGCTCTAGCGTCTCGGCAAACCTCTCTATTACATCCACTTTGGGATGGAGCCAGGTAGACACCTCGGCCTCAAAACAAGAGGAAAAACAAAATGGAATTCTATACTAAAAACAGCATCAGCAACTCTCCTCCCTTCCATCAACCATCTTTCTGTTTAAGTCACTTAGAAAGTATTCTATCTGCACATAAATGCAGATGATAAAATACGAAGTATACCAAATGGATATACAGAAAAGTTGTAAACATCTCTTTTGAAAAACTAATTAAGTACGCACTTCTTTACAGCATCAAGGAGTACACAAATTTAGCAAACGAAAAGAATTATAAAAGTTATTCTTTCTCTCTTTCTCTCTCTCTCTGCTTGTGTTGGTCTTCAAACATTCTGCTGGTCACTGTTGGGTTTCTCTTCTTGTATTTTTTTTTCCTAATAGAAGTATTCTGAGCACAAATTTTATTTTATGAATAAAGAATGGCTACATAGCACAATTAATTAAAGGCAGCCTTGCAATCATTAACCAAAGTAGCCATTAATCCACATTTATCTGTCCTCTCTTGAGAAAATTGACTAAACCATATTTCAGTATGAGCTATGCCTTAAAATATAAATTAGGAAATGTGCCCCGGAGGGGGAAAAAAAAGGAGGTGCTTTTTTTTCCATCTGCTTCCTGCAAACAAATTTAAACTGATTACATTTCCTCAAAAGATGTTAAAAAGTAGTTGAAATTTAAGTCTTTGCTAGATCATATGGACAAATTATTCATCTTTGAAAGAACAGGTAGTGCAGTGATTTATTATAGTTTATGTTGGAGTTCAAATGCCAGCTTTCTTGTGTACCAGCTGTGGAACGTCAAACAAATTAATTTACCTCAATTTTCTCACCTGTAAAAGGGGGTTAGTAAAATTATTGATCTGACAAGATTGTTAGGATGATCATATTAGTTTGTTTAGGGTGTTCAGGATGGAGACAGTTATGTGGTAAGTGTGTAATTAAGAGCAAGCATTATTTTTTTTTTCCAAGATTTTATTTATTTATTTATCAGAGAGAGAAAGAACACAAGCAGGCAGAGAGGCAGACAGAGGCAGAGGCAGAGGGGGAAGCAGGCTCCCCGCTAAGCAAGGACCCCAATGTGGGACTCGATCCCAGGACCCTGGGATCATGACCTGAGCCGAAGGCAGCTGCTTAACCAACTGAGCCACCCAGGCGTCCCAAGAGCAAGCATTATTAACCTACCTTCCTGTGGTTAGGTTGTCTAAAAACAAAACAAACTACTACCAACATCACCACCAACAAAAAGACCCTATGATATGAAGCATAGGAGAAAGAAGGGAAAAAGTGGCATTTGTAGAGGTTGGCTTGATACAGCAAAACATTGTTTATCTACGTAGTCAAAGCAGAAATAATTTTACAAAGGAGTCAAACCTTAAAGCACTTCTCCTATTTTGCCATCCTTGAACTTTCAGAAAAGCTTTCTTTTTTTTTTTCCTTTCTTCTTCTCCATTTTATAAGCAGAACATACAGAAAAAGAGAGCTTTGGTGTTTTATATACATACATTTATATTTTGTTATATAATATTAATGTTATATAATGTTATATAATATATAAACAAAATATATATAAACAAAATATATAATATATATTTTATATGTATATAATATATATATATATATATTGTGTATATATATATATATATTTTTTGAGACTGAACACTTATGTTTAGAAATCAGCTCCCTGGTTTACTAGCTATTGTTTTGGGCAAGTAATTCAAGTAATTCAACCTCTATTAAAGGTTTATTTATTTGCAAAATAGAAACAGTATCACTATCCTAAAAACTCCAATTTTGATATGAGATCAAATGAGACTGTGTGTGGGAGATAGATTTATAACGTTATAAAGCGAAATATATAAAATAAATATTTTATAATTATTACGCTGTTTTATGAGTTAACTTTCTTCATAACTCTAGAACACGGTTATATGAACCTCTATTTGGAGATTATATGAGCACAATGTTCCCAATGAACATTGTGAGATGAAAAAAAGGTTACCAACTGTTTTCTTTTTGCTTTTTTGGCCCATAAAATGATTTCCTATCCTATGTAAACTTTTTCATTTTTTTAAATTGCCACCTAAAATTTTTAAGATAATCTGATGTTTTTGCAGAAAATTATAATTTCTGGTTATTACAAATATGGCTATTTTATAATAAACTTGTTATTTCTCATTTGTAAATGTATCCAAAGAAATCTAATAACACAGCAGTTTGATAATAATGTCATGCATTTAAAAAAATGAACAAGTTCTATTTTAAAAGAAATGCTATATTGTTTCTTTTTATTTTCAAACTCATATTTCCATACTACTTCTGCCATGTACTCTGATCCTAAACCAATTTTTAAAATTATTTTATTTTATTTTATTTTATTTTAATTTATTTTATTTTATTTATCTAATCTTCTCTGCAGTAAAACTAAACATATAAAAAGTGGCTATAAAAACCTCTTGGGACTGTAAAAGTCTAAGTGCAAAAAAAATTCTGGATGAATTTATTTTCATAATTGTTAACAATGTATAATTGGTCAAATTGTATATCACATTTTGGTACATATTTTTAAACTTTTTTACTTTACATGGTACATAATGGATGTCTTAATGAGGTGGTTTTATTTAGATATATGAACAAACTTTCTTGCTCAAATGAGCATACTATTTGCTTACATGAAATAGGGTCTAGGATCAATTCTGAGAAACTTTGTTTTCTTAAATAACGCTATGAGAATGGAAAGTCCTTTTATAGTGACACCACTCAAATCCCTAATTCCACTAGAATGATGTAATTCTTTTATAATTCTTTCATAATTCCTAAATACAATGAGAAGTGTATAATTATTAGATCTCTATGTAGATATGTTGGAAGCAAATTGGGAATTGTGACTTTACTTTTGTGACATGACACCCAAATCCCTTGTGTAGACCTTGTTTGGATCCCAATTCAACAAACCAACTAAACAAGACATTGGTTAATCAACTAGGAAAACTTGGACAATACCAAATAATTACTCTTTATTTTTTTAGATGTGACAATGGCATGATGTCCACTTTTTCAAACAGATATATGTTGAAATAAAGAGGAACAAAATGATACAATGTCTATGATTTGCTTTAAATCAAATCAGCTTCAGCTAAGAAAATAAGAAAAAGGAAAAAATAGATAAAGCAAATGCAGTAAAATCTTGATAATCATTGAAGCTGGCTGATGGGCATTTATTTCTACTCTTGTGTATGCATAAAATGTCCCCCTGAATAAATTTTTTCATTAAAATTTTTCATTTTTCATTTGGAAAAAAGGAAAATCATCATAGACCCTAAGGATATTTTTATCACAGTTCAAAACTTCTGGTACCTGGGATGCTATATTTTATATCATCTTTTTTTTTTTTTTTTTACTGTTAAGCTATTTAACTCCTTTTAAAAAAAAAGCTGTCAGCATATTTGCCTCTAATTTTTCTCCCTTTTAACCTCCAGCTTTTGTCTACAGTGGGTTAGGGGAAACAGAACTTGTGTGAGAATTATTGGAATATTAGCTTACAGATCAACTGTAGTGTCCCAAAGATATTCTTTATAAAGAACATTTACATTTCAAGTATAGTTGCTTTAAAAAGTCTTTTCCTTCTGTGTTAATTCTATGTTTAAAATTGCTAGAAATATGTTAAAAACAAAACTTGGGTAAGGCAGACTGTATTATAATTGTCCATGCATGTATCAGTAAATTAAAAATATCCTGTATCTTAATACTAATGAGAATGTCTTAATTTTGGTAAATCCTATAAGCTTGATTAATTTTTTTGTTGCTGTTGTTCACTTAGTATTTTTAAATATATGTGTTGGTAATCTCTTGAGTTTCTTTTCCTTTTGAGAAATCTAAATATACTTACCTTTTCTCTATGATCAACTGTTTTGTTATTCTTAAACTTTTACTGCTTTAAGAAATATGTGAGTGCTTCAAGTGTGTGTGTGTGTGTGTGTGTGAGGGAGAGAGAGAGAGAAAGAGAGAAGACATTTGGGGTTAAAATAAATAAGAAATGAAAATGAATATTTATAATTATAAGAATAGTAAACGATGGCAAAATTTGAATATGTAACCAACACGTAATTTATATTCATTTCATCTGAACTCATTCCTAAAGAAAGTACCAGAACCTCCCCAAATATCAATGTATTTCTTACTTGAGAATCTATCCAGCAGTAGCGTCTAGTGGACAGCTGGACCTGTCATATCTCAGTGCCTGGCTGGCTCAGAAAAGCAAGTGCCTCCAAGGGATGTAAAATTCCACTGTGACTTATGCAAAGCTGAAATTTCAGCCATGAATTTCTGGCTGGACCTTTCCTTACTGGATTGCTGCATATTTTTTTATCTCCATGAATAAATCATTTCTCAAGGTAAGAATTCTGTGATTTTGCCATTACTCCCTCAAGTCACTCTAAAAAGTAAACCTAGAGAGCAAAGAAGAAAACCAACACTATACCACTCTCTAAAAACAGGTGAGCTAGAATCTGGAGAAATGCTAATGTGGTTTCTCCAAGGATAATTGTATCCCAAATTTAGAACCACGTGGGGTCGAATCTCAATTCGTCCTGACACTTACTAGTCTTAGAAATTTGGGCACTATTCAGTTTTTTTAAACCTCCACATTTGATTCTTTAAAATCAGGATAGTACTACATACTTGGAAGGGCTATTTTATGAGGATTAACTGAAATGTCCCAGGTGACAAGACCTAACACAAAACCTTAGATGTTAGTTCTTTGGGAGGTTCTTCCTGACCTATTGCAGCCCTTACACAAGTTTAATGGAACTCTTTTAAAGCTTGCATTGCCCCCAGCACATTAGCTAACTTGCTTTATTAAGCCCCACTGTAAAATTGCTTGTTTAAACCATTTATTGACTCTGCTAAACTATAAAAGACTCTGGATGACTTATTCATTGTGAGGCCCAGAAATGAGCGCAGTATCCAGGCACATAGTGCTTTAAACAACAACAACAAATGGTGTGTGTGTGTGTGTGTTTTCAATATTATGAGAACCCTACATAAAATACTCCTCTTGCATACAAGAGGAGAAATCACAAACTGCCAGAAACAGGAATGGGGTGGGAATAGGTTAGGGAATAAGGTCAGGGCTTAGTACAAGAGGTAGCACTGACATTCACCTTTTCACCTTACCCCTATTGTACTTTAATTCCTTTGCTCTTGGTTATCCTAAATTGAAACACACAGAAATCTCTGGATTTCCTCCATGGTTCAAAGTAGGAGAATATCATTCAGAACAAATGGGCATGCCCACTGTCTACAGTGTTTACTGCTTCTCCATTAAACTATAAAAATAAGAATAATACAAAATTCTAGCTTTCATGCACTGAAAGAAGAAATGTTATTTGTCTCAGCAAAACAGATGGAAGCCACTCATATGGCAATATTTTCTTTCCCAAAATTCTGGAGCATGTGAGAAAAACTCAGGGGCCAGGTTAAATAAAAGGTGGGTGAGACGTAGTCCTAAAGAAAATACTTAATAAATGAACAGATATTTTGTCTAAACGTGAGAAAACCTTACTCATTTCGTTTTCATTTGATCCGAACAATATGCCATTTTAAATTATTTTTCTTACAAATACAAAATAGATTTTTCAATTTTTATTTGATGATCTCCAAACATGTTCTTGGTTAAATATTATTACTGTTTATGTCATTTAGTTCAGAGTTCCTAGTTTGGGAGAGTAAGTCTTCCATTACTTAGCGAAAGATAATCATGTCATTCACCGTCCTTAAATTTATCTATATTTTCTTGCTGAACATACTAGTAATTGCTTTTAGTATAATTTGTAGTTAACATAATACGTATTTGGGGGAACACAATTATACATAATAAGTGTATGGCAATAATAAATTAGAGAAAGAAAAGAATGGACATTGAGTGCTTTTTAAAATTAGAAATATGAAATTAAGTGCCCCTTAACATTTTAAGGGTTACTACACTTGAAATTCTTTGTATTTCAAATATTTTCATCCTCAAAGACTCTGTTTAACTCTTGAACTAGTTTCTTATGTAAGGAACTCCTTACCTTTTATTCTATGATTCTATGGCTACCTTAGCCATTAATTTCTTATGTGAAGCTGTCAAAATCTTTTATGAAAATCGGAGTGTACTGTGTCCACTTTTCTTATCTTTCACACTGCCTTATTTTCAAGCAGCCCAGCAAGTTAGTAAAGCACAAACTACCTTGTAAAATCACGTTTGAAATACAGCCACACTTTCCTCAGCTTTTATTCTGTTAACAATATTTCACAATTGTCTTTGCAATCGATACTGAGCACACAGGGCTATTGTTCCCTGGCTTGCTTGTCTCCTGAGCTCCTTAGTCTATGACTGTCTTCTGAATCAAAGGGACTTCATATATGTCAGACTGTATATACACACACCTCTTTTTCTCTCTCTCTAATTGGTCTCTAATTATGAGCCCCTGAAAGAAGCTATTGTATTTTTCTCCCAGTTTATCATATGCATGTTTTCAGGGTTTCAAAACAGCACCTATACTTTTACTTTTCATGTACTAGTACAAAAGAAAAAAAAGAAAATTTTTAAAATAAATACAGTACTTTATGGAGACCTAATAGATTTTAAAGTGGCATCCTATTAAATCCAAAGTAAATGAATGTGTTAATTTTCCTTCAAAACTTACACTGGTCCAATAATTAAAGGAAACCATTTTTGACAAACTATACTTTTGATTTTGATAAACTCCAAATTTTCTTACAAATAATGAAAAACATTTGTCTTTCATCTTCAGTAGTGGTTGAAAGTCACCACTACCTAACAAATGCTCAGTGACCCTTGTAAAATGAGGTAGTCATCCTAATTAGTTATTAATGGGCAGGAAACTATAGTGAGCAAAGCACCAATAATACTACTAATTAAACTCCACTTTGTATTTAAATACAGAAAAAAAAGGTGATTCTCAGATATATCTTATTTTCTCTATTTGTCTAATCTTATTGGGAAAAAATCACACTTCACAATGAATTTAAGATTGTTATTTTGAATCAGAGCCTGAGTCAATTCCCATTTCAACTCCCTCAAAAAATTTTTCTTATAAATTCTGTCTATGGAAGTATATGAGAAAATTAAAAGACAAATAAAAAGAATATTTCCTTGCTTTCAATAAGTTTACAATAAAGAATGGGGTATATGCAAAATATTTACACCGTGATAGACAGGATAGAAGTACCGCAATAGATTCAGTGGTTTATAGAACTTCGAAAAGATACAGATTGCTCTCACTGCAGTAAGATAATTAGGGAAACTACCTAGAAGATTGGGATGCAAGATAGCTTTTTATAGAAAGGAATCATTTAGAGAGTTAGAAAGGAGAAAGATAAGAGCTGTCAACAAAACAGTCCTCAACAGGAGAGAACAACAGAAGCAAAAGTAGACTACAAAATAGGGAAAGAGGTTATATGGTGGCATGCATTCTGCTTGACTGAATAGGAGTATAAGAGATAAGTGGGGAATTAGTTTCCAAAATTCTCCTGGAGGTAAATGACAGATGACTCCAAATACCAACCTACAGATTTTAGAACAATTTCTATAGGCAATAAAGATGTTTTAGCATAGATAAGGGCTATTCTTGAAAAAGTTTGGAAAGGTCTTTTTTTTTTTCCTAAACATATCCCATGAACTGGATAATAAGCTAAGTGATTTCACATATACTCTGTTATATAATTTTCATAATGACCTTCTGAAATACATATTACTATTTCTTGGATATACTGAAAAAATGTAAGCTCCAGAGCTATTAATAATTTTCACAATAGGAGAATCAAAAACCAGCAGTATTTTAAATGCTTCCTTTATTCATTCGTCCATCCATCCATACAATTATTACTTTCACCAAGAAGTTATTGAGCTTCTTATTTGTTTTCAGTATTGCACTGTTGACTAGGAATACTGAATTGGACATACATGGTCCCAGAAATTCCAGGAATTCCCAGAATAGTAAGGAGACATATGGGTAAACAGATCATAAATATATAATGTGATAGGCAGTATAACAATGTAGGTAAGGAAAAGGCCTAAAGAGAGGGTAAAAGAAAACATTAAGTTTTCTTGTGTAGTTTTGCGCTGAAATGAGAATTCTTAAAAGTAGAATATACAGTTTGAAGCTATTTTCTTAGCCAGAACTCATGACAGACTAGACTGGTTTCTCAATAGAGAAAATTAAAAGACTACAGATGAGAGAGTCATGATCAAGGTGGAATTGTTAGTCTTTAAAGAGATGAGGGGTTTAGTATAAAACAAGAGTGAAAAAAAAATAAGACAAGAGTGAATAGGTGACATTATTTTTAATTGTTTGAACTTAGATATCTGCAAAAATACAAGTAGTGCTTAAATTGGAAAGAGGACTTGGTTTAAGGGCGGAGATAATATTTACTTTCTTTTTAATACATTGCATTGAGTTGCAGGTAGCATCACCAGAAGGTGGTCAACAAGTGAGTATAAATGCAGTCATTAGAAAAGAGACATACTCAGAAATCATTCATAGTAGAATTAAGTGTGGTCATGCTGAAGGACATTATGAATAAAGAACCTGAAGGACAGAAATTTGGTTATCCTGTATATCCTGCATATGTTGAGGAAAGTAGGGAAAAAAAACATTATTTTAACATGAAAGCCAAGAAAAGTTTTAACAAAAACGGTCATTCCCAAGTGTCTAATTCTACAGAAGAGTCAAACAAGGACTGAAACATGCCATCACTAGATTATTTCTCAGTGATATTATGGAGAGCAGTTTGAGTGGAGTGGTGATGATGTAAGGAAGTAAGCGTTTTAAGAGGTTTCTTGGAGGGAATGAGGATTAACAGAAACTACAGTTTCATCAGTGCTCAATCATACCCTTTTTATAAGAGCTAGATTTATGTAAAAATAAAGTTTTCAGTAGCTTTCTCAATCTTCCTGTTTTTTAAATCTCATTGCATTTAATGTTCCTAAGTATTCTTCTTAGCTTACTACTTATATACTACAGGCTTTAATTAGAGATAAAACTGAACAATTGGATCATCTTGTACATCCCTGACCTATAGCCTTTGAAATTATAAACAACAAATTCCTTATTTGGTCATTGCTGAATTGGCAAGCATCGTTTAATTTCCAACCATTTTATTTTAAAAATTGTATTCGAAGTCTGTCTCCAGCCAACATATTTGTACTAAAGTTTCCTTATAGTCTAATCAATATTTTCGTCCACACATAATATAATTACAAGATCCTTTATTTCCATCTCATTTAACTTATTTGGATAATTTTAAATGCATGAATTCAGGACAGCATCTGACACCCTTATTACTCACTTAGAACCTTAGAAAATAAAACTGCTTAGATTGTTTTTCTTCTCATCATTACATTTTCAATTAGTGTGTGTGGAGGGGTATTTTTTTTAGTATTCATTTATTTATGTATTTATTTGAAAGAGAGAGAGAGCATGAGAGGGGGAAGTGAGAGAGAAAAAGAGAATCCCAAGCAGATGTGCTGTGGCTCAGCGTCACCACCCTGTGAATGGGACTGGAGATGAAATCAAGAGTTGGATGCCTAACAGATTGAGCCACCCAGGCATTCCTGGAGGGTTGTTTGTAATCTTTAAACATGTATGTCCCTTTTCCTTGCTGATTTTAAAAATGGCTACTTTATTGGCAGCTTTATATTTAGATAGCAAAGACAAACCAAGGAGGAGAGAGATTACTTTAAGGAAAAGGACTTTCACATAAATTGATTTAATATATACTGATTAACATGGATCCAACTTCTTTATCTTTCTGAAAGACTGTGCACCACAGTTCATAAACTTAGGCTTTGAAAATCTGAATGACAATGTTTTAAATTTAGTTGGATATAAACCTAAATAAAATAGAAGACTCTTTTAAAAATCTTGCTGACCTAAGCAATTATTAGGATAATTCACATAGGTAATACCTCAGAATTAAATGAACATTAAATTAAGGATGAGGGAAGTGTTGGAATAATTGTAACTATTTTCAATAATCCATGCTTTTCTGACTTCCCAAAAGGAAATCGGAGGAATCAAGATCTTAAAAACAAGAATCCATATAAGCACAGTGTTGAAAATACAAAGCTCAATAATACAGTCAATCCTAATAAAAACTATTGCAGTCTTGTAGCTGTCAACCACACGTTGTAAATGATCAAATAATGATTACCATCATTTCATCATTAATGATATACTAAATGTTAATCAAATATGTAAAAGTACTTTATAAAATTCCTCTATTTGCTATATTTTACAGGAAAATGAGATGAATCACAAGGAAATGAATAGCCCAAAGCTACGAACTAGAAATAGAACTGGGTTTGAACTCAAGATCCAGTTGAATCCAAATTCCCGTCCCTTTCTACCATATTCCCCAGACTATTACAAAACTAGTTTACTCTACTCATATACCACTGAGCAACCCTTTTTTATTCTAGAATGTTACAGAGAATTATGCTGAATGAGTCCAGGAAATAAATAATATCTTTTAGTAGATCATGGTCAGATCTTACATGGGCCTAATGACACATTTAGTAACCCAACAGGGAAGCAAATGCTGTTGTATAGAAAGTAATTCTTTTACATGGTAGGGGATAAACTCTTGAATACTAATATTCTTCCTTTTCCTAGCCTACAAATATAAATAGCAATGAGCTCTTGGCTCTGGGATCCTCTGACACAATAGACTGCAAACTCCTTCAAGGCAGCTTTGACTACCAAACACCAAGCAAGCCTCCCTGTAGAACAAAGAAATAGCAGAATGCCTCTATTCACTATATCGCTCAGATAACTTATGTTTTATATAAAATTGTTTACTCATTCATTGGTATTCCAGGGATCATGAATAAAGTTCAAGTCCTCATTCTCCCCAGTGAACCAGTACCAGCCATTCATCATTCGCTTTATATCAGTCTTCTGCTTTAGTGTTAAATGAGGAAATTCTACTTATTTGTTTGTACATTTGCATTCACTTTTCCCAAGAGTTTAGGGCAATCTTTGTAACTAAACCTCAGTTATAGGTCAGCATAGGTCATGATATACATCTCTGATGTTAGTCCTGTTTGTGCTTTTGTGCCTGAGAGCATGAAATTTAGTTTCCACAGAAACTTTAGCCTATGGAAACTAACCTAACTGAACCTAACTGGTTCAGTTAACCAGTTAACCATGATGCTGCTGAGGAAAGAATAGACTTATAAACAAATCACATCTCTGTGTGGAGGCTTATGTTCACACGTTGTCTATAGAGAACATTTGCTCTGATTTAAAAACGAAGAGGTGCTGAAGATAGCATTAAAATGGATAAATTCAATTTCTATTCATTTGTGTTTACGAGTAAACCAGATGTAGCTCAAGAATATAAGTGAGGATTTTCAGAAGTCAGAGCTAATATTGAGTAGTTCAGGCCACCAAACAATACTCTAGCAAAGTGATTTTTTTTTTCTGATTTACTTCAATTCCAAACATATCTTCAATAATCTAAACCTGATTACCAACTCCTTAAGTACAAGGATTTTTTGGCTGCCAATATATATTCACAGAGCCTAGCATGGTGTCTGACACCTAGCAAGTGCTCAAAAATTATTGATTGAATAAATTATTAATTGAGTAAGTCACCTTTCAGTAATTTTATTACAAAGTAATTTTATTACAATTAATAACATAAATCACAAATATATTCAAGTTCATTAAAGGGAATTAAAAAACACATCATTAACCCAAGAAATAATGATATAGTATTCTCTTACAAAACTAAATTCTCACCTTTCACTTTGCTCTCTGAAATACAATTTATTGCTAAAGCTGCAGATATAATAGGGGAAGGAGAACTCTCTCCATACATGGTAAAAATAATGAGAACTAAGTAACCTGACCCTTGATCAGTAAAAATTTATTATTAAAGTCAAAGTGAGAAATAGAAATAAATGTTTTTAACACTGATACATTAAAAGCTATACAATGTTTGTGAATTTTTTGTCAATTTCAATTTTTTTTATCATTTCAGTCATATTAGTAGGAAATATTCCTATTTTACTTTCTGTGAATTTTAATGGTCATGTCAGTACACTTGGTCTAAATTCTAACTGCAGAGCATGTAGGATTCTTGGTAACACAACCTAATATAAAGGGCTTGCAGATAGAAACTGAAGACCTGGAGTCTAGATTTTATTCTGCTAACAACTAATTGACTGTTATTTGGGACTTAGTCTCTGCAGCCTGAAGTTGCCTTATTTGTGAGTGAGATTAGTATTTTTCAAGGTGGGTTCCATGGAACTATTTCCTTGGGATATTAACAGACATATCTTCGAAATAAAGTCCCATACACATATAAATGAATTAAAATAATCAGGTTTCCTTGTTGCAAGAATTCTCAGAGCATTTAGTATATTAATTTTCATGAAGACTCAAGAGAGATAATACATAGGTACCCCCAAGCTGATATGTCTTTAAACACTTGCAGAATTAATATTCCGCAGAGAGAATAAAAGGATGACAAACTGAAAACCATGCCTATATCATAGTGAATATTTCAGTGAACTTCAGTTTGTTCACTCTGGCTCATTTACAGACTTGGTCTATAGAGCAGAAAACTAAATGCCAACAATACTATAATTAAATTCAAGAGTAGCATGATATCATCATGTATTTGCTCTACTTGGGTAATCTGAAGCTCTAAAATCGAGTTTTATAAGCACTAAAATTACATCAAACCAATCATGGGCAGAGAATTAGTTCACTTTATATAAAAATGAATTGAACCAAATAGATATATAATTGGTATTCTTATAGATAAATACAAATCAATATAGTGATTTGTTAATAGTAAATACAAAATTGTTAAAATGTATAGCAAGAAAATGCTTAAGTTTCTGCAGCTTAGAAGAATAAAACATTGCCAGCTAAGTTCTTTCTAAAACATTATTTTTGTATGCGACCAAACTATTTCTCAATAATCTTTCTTCAATGATAATCATATTGAAGTGTCACTTGGGTTTTGGAATCAATTCAACATATCTATCCATCTCATCAATACTGTAAAATTGTTTAACATAGACCAAATGTCCAGATGAATAAAAACAGTGCTGGCAAATCAATAAACGTAAAAAAAAAAATACGTAATTCACTCTACCAAATGAAAGGGGTACTCAATGAACAAGACAAAACTTACTGCCATCAGAGAACTTACAGAATAACCTTACCACCTTACCACCATTCTACCTACTTTTATTTAATTAATTGGTCTCAAATTCTACTTTGATTATGCAATTTTCTGCTTAATACCATCAAATAACTCTTAATTGACCACAGAATTAAGTCCAAAGACATTATCCTGGAATCGAAGATATTTTATAATATGACCTCTATCTACTTTCCAGCCATTTCTCCTATAACCTTCAAACATGACCATGGTGGATTAGGCACCTTGGTTCCTTTTTTCTTTCACAAATAATATTATTACACTGAGCCATTAACGATAAATTTGTCTGAAATGTCCTCATTCCATTTCCCACATTGTAGAACCTTATTCATTCTTTAATGTCCATTGTAAATTCCCTCTTTGAAGTTCTCCTTTCTTATCATCCCACATGAATAGAGTTTTCACTAAAGTGTGTACAATTAACGTAGGTCATGAAGGACCTTTTTAAAATTTTTCTATTTGTCCCTATCTCCTGAGTAGAACTATGGCATTTTCATGACAACAATGTAAGGTGCAATTTAACACCTCTAGACTTCCTTTTCTACTACATTCCCCACTTAGAGACATACCTTCCCTTAGCATTCACATCTTCTAATTTTATAACCCCTCTCCCACAGTAGGAAAGAACAGACTTCAAAATGTATATCTACTCATATCAATTTTACCTTAATCAGACATTTAGAAGCCTAATTTATAACTGAAAAACTACATGTTTGTCTCTCCATAAAAGAATCTAGATTAAAAACTATGAAATAAGGACATCAAGAAAGTACTAAGAGGAGACTTTCTCATGGTCCAAGGAATCATACCACTTCTAAGATTGACTCTGAATACAATACTGATTCATCATTTTCAAAGTTTTGATGAGTAGAATACTTATTTAGTACCTCATAGAAGTGATAACAATGTAAGTTCACACAGATGTTTCTTTGTCACCAACTCTCATATTAATAACTTTCATAGGTAGATACTCTGAAAAGTACCAAAAGATGGCATTCGACTTCTTGTATGGTGCCCCTTTAGATTAACAAAATGAACTTTAAAATATTTTTTAAGCAGTCTTGGGTATTTTTTATGCTTACATAGTTGTGAAAAATCTCACACATCTTGTTCAATCAAATAAACTCAGTGACATTTACACAATGTCTATGTAAAAGACATTGTGTTTGCCCTATGAAACTTCTTTTAGCTTTGGTTCTTGAATAAAAATATTCTTCTAATTGTCCTATTATAAATAATATTACTAGTTTTTTTGTACTTTTTTTACATACTATGTTCAAAGTTATAAGAAGGCATTTGTTAATAAAGTAGGTCCTTTAAAGAAAGGTTTATTGCCACACGAATTTGAATCTGATAAAAAGCAACTACATATAATTTTATAGGGATTTTATACTGAACAGAAAATTATCATAGCATAAAATGAAAATGTAAGTTTCTTTTATTTCCTATTAAAGTTGGATTTTTTAATGGCCAGAGCAGATTCTCAAATTAATTATTTTACTGTTATTAGGCTTTCATTTCTTGTATCTGTCCAGCATTCCCATGAACATTAGTGGCTCATTAGGAGGCTCCGAGTTAATCCGCAGGGCTAAACATTTGTTCCATCATTAAGGTCTGCTTTTCCCAGACTTAGAAATAAGCAGAAATCTAATTTTGGTTAATTTTATTGCCTAGGTCATAGTAGTAAATTCAACTCAGCCTGGAAACAGCTCTTATAAAATTACCTTTTACTAAAATGAACTATATGTTTTGTAGAAATGCAAAAATGTCCCCATTGAGGCAAAATTCCTTAAATGCCAGAATACAAAATAAAATTATGCTTATTTTCCTCAGGCATCCTTTAGTATACTATTAACTCCATGGCTTGTGTAATTTCATAACTCCTACCTTTTCCGTAAACAAATTTCAATAATGCCCAAATATCAGATTTTTGTCAAACACACATGGGGGAGGATTTTTATCATAGTCTCATATTGCCTAAGCAATTCCGTGATCATACTTTAGGCTCACTAAGAAGCATCACTCATGTGATTGCTACAGACTGAATGCTTACATCTCCCTAAAATTCATATGTTGAAACCTAATCACCAGTGTTATGGTGTTAGATGAGTGCTTCGGGATGTAGAATAAATGCCCTCAGAAAAGAATCCCCAGAGAGCTCACTCACCCCTTCTGCCATGTGAAGACACAGCAGAAAGATAATTGTCTATGAACCAGGAAGCAGGCCCTCATCAAACACCAAATCCACCAGTGCCTTGATCTTGGACTTTCCAATCCTCAGCACTATGAAAAATTGTTTTTATCAGCAACCCAATCTAAGGCATTTTTGTTATAGCAGTCCAATGAACTAAGATACTTATTAAGTCCACAATTGGAAATGAACTTTAGTTATCGGTGAGCAGATAGCCATGCTCAAATCCAGTCAGTGTTCATTATTTAGTACTTTCATCCCCAACATTCATGGATAATTTTAAGTCAAACATTTCCCCCCTCCTATGTCTTGCGAGAGAACGCTGGGATTAACTATGATATATGTTCTATTAAACATTATTTGTCTCTAGCTTAAGAGCAGAATTGCAACCTGAAATTCTGCCTTTATAAGATGACACCAATTTTGTTCCCTTTGCAAAATGCCACGAGTTGAAGGCTTAAATAAGAGGCATTGTTGTGAGAAGTGATTTTGGAGCTTGTAGTTGTGCGATGCAGCCCGTGGTACTGCCACTTACTATTTCTAGTCATTTAACCTCCAAGAACATCAGGTTTTCTCAGCCATGAAATCAAGATTACAAATTCACCAACCATACAGGTGGTAGTGAGGATTAAATTAGGTGATATACTGGCTATAAAAATCATTAAGGCATATGAAGCATGATGGAAAGAGTCATGGGAATCAAGAGGCCAGAGTTCAAATTCCAGGTCTGTCATTTATTAATTCTGTCATCTTGAGCATCTCACCTTACTTCTCAATCCTTTACTTTATACTTCTGCAAAAATGTCAATATTAACAACAAGCTTTAGAGCTGTCTTATGACTGAAAGAGAGGATGTCTATAAAAATACTTGGTAAACTATAAAGAACATTGCAAAGATATTATCCCTACAAACAAAATGTGGTTAAGTACAGAGGCATGGAGTCAAACAGACCTAGTTTGGAATCCCATTTTGCCACTAATTAGTTGTGTGAGCTGGGAAAGTGACATAACTTCTCTGAGCTCCAATTTTTTTTCACTTGTAAAACTGGAATAATAAATCTAACGTCAGTTTTCCTAAGAATTAATGAAATATCTTAAATTGGGAAGCAATATCTAAATACACTATTTTTATTAATATCCATGTTTTTATTATTCTTAAGAATTCTTGGGATGGGAAAAATGGCAGACAAACATGATAGTTGGCAAGTATAAAGTTATGTTCTCAAAAAAATGTATAAAATCATGCTTTCATGAAAAAAATCCAATACAATCTTAAAAAGTGATGAATGCCAAAATGTCAGATAAGACAGAAGGAAAGGATCTATTACTACAACCTATTTCCTGAAGACAAGAGTCCAATGTGCTTTTGTCAACAGTAAAGGTCAATACAATCGTGGGCATCGTTTAAAAGGTTATTGGAAACAAATCAGAAAACATGATTTCTTTTTGGTTTTACACAGATATGTCAGGGACTGATGGTAAAAGGAAGTGTATAATTATTGTGACAAAATCCACAGCATTTGCTTTTACATTTAAATCATTTAAAATCATTTAAAAATGATTTCTTCCCTTATTAAACTACCATTTTAGTTGCTCTCAAGTAAAATGAACAAGGAATGAACATTTATAAAGGAAATTAAACCCTCTTGATCTAGCATGGTCAGTGGTCAGATTGTGTAAGTGGGGAATTAGCCTGCAATCATTGATATAATGATATCACTTTATAATGAAAATCTGCCCTAGTTGGCTCTATTCAATATACTTAAAAATCCTTTACAAATCAAGATGCACCTATCTCCTGGATAATGATATGTTAAAGCATATCTCATTATTGCATTTACAAATGCTAATTTAGAAGAATAAAAAAAATGTCTCCTATTGATTTCCCTCACAGAATACACTGTTAAAAAATCTTGGACTTTTTATTCTACTCCTTCTAAATTTCCCAAGTATTTTTCTGCAAGTATACTTTTTCTCTTCCTTATTTTCACCCCTGTCGCTCCCCCCACAAACCCCCTGAATCACATAAGTGATTGTTCCCAACCCTGGATAGAAATCAGAATCATTTCTGTAGCATTTTATTTTATTTTTTATTTTTTTTTTAAAGATTTTATTTATTTATTTGACAGAGAGAGAGAGAGAGAGATCACAAGTAGGCAGAGAGGCAGGCAGAGAGAGGGCAAGCAGGCTCCCTGCCGAGCAGAGAGCCTGATGTGGGGCTCCATCCCAGGACCCTGAGATCATGACTTGAGCTGAAGGCAGAGGCTTTAACCCACTGAGCCACCCAGGCGCCCCAATTTCTGTAGCATTTTAAACACAAGAACAAGAATATAATAACCTTCTGTTTTTAAAAACAATGAATATCCGTGGTGTCAGGGTGGCTCGGTTAGTTAGGCAGCTGCTTTTGGGCTCAGGTCATGATTCCAGGGTCCCGGGATCAAGCTCCTGCATTGGGCTCTCTACTCAATAGAGAGCCTCCTTCTCCTTCTCCCTCTGCTTGCCACTCCCCCTGCTTGTGTGGTCTCTTTCTCTCTCTCTAATAAATAAATAAAATCTTTAAAAAGATTTTATTTAAAAAAATCATTTAAAAAAATGAATGCTCATGATTTAAAAAAAAAAAAAATACCAGAATAGTTATTCTTTATTCCCAAACCCCCGGTATCACTACCTCAAATTATTCTTAACTATTCTTCATGTCTTTCCAGAAATTATATAAGCAAGAATATTTTTCTATACCTGTTAATATAAGTAAGATCATTATATACATAATATACTATGACAAGCTTGCTTGGCTTTACAATATATCTATCTTTCTATAATGCACATATGTAGATACAACCTCCTTCTTTTAAATGCTTCAAGATTTACCCATGGATTAATTACAAAAGAAGCCCTAGATGGTTCATTTATCAGACTGAGGGGTGTACTAAAGGGAATTAGCCTACTAGCTCTGACAGTTCATCAGCAATCATTTTAATTTTACAAAGACAATACAGAGCATTTTTCCCCTTCATGTCTTTTAGGTGGAGATTGGTTAGTTATCTCCAGATGTTTTGCTAATCCAATGCTGTAATAGCCTTTGAATGCTAACAATGTAGGTACGGTTAAAACATAAATTCATGTAAGTGGAATTACTAAGTCAAAGCCAAATGCATCTTTAATTTTGCCATACTGCCTTCTCAAATGTTGTATCAGTTAATATTCCCACCACACTTTTGTTAGTCAAAATATTTTATATATGTTAGTGGAATATTTTATATAAATTTACTGTGTGTATATAGATTACAAATATTTATATTGAAAAATATAAATATGCAAAATGTAGAGAGAAAGACTCATTGTAAACCAATATAATTAGAGCTTCTGTGTCTAGGTCTGGAGCTACAAAATTTTTTTTTCGGAAAAGCTCTCAAAGATAATCTTATTTATTAAGCATATTTAGTAATCACTTCCTCTTTTTTGAACCATAGCAGATTTGTTACACAAACAGTACTTGGAGAAATTTTTCACCAGATTTTGTGACGCAGTAAGTATGAATTGAATCCACAAAACAGTATAATGTAAATCTCTCTGGTGATTTATAAGGCCATGTTGTTTAGGAATGTTGGTTCCACATTACATCAGACTCCATCCTACATGCAGATTCATTAAACATCAACATGACAAGGGGTAGCATTCTTTTATTCTCTCCTTAAAATACAGCTTGACTTGGAAATGCAAACTGTGCTAAGGTTACCCCTGAAAAATTTTAAATATGATCAACCATAACGCCATTACCAATTGTAACTCAATATTTTTGGCAAACTGTATTTTCCAAAGATGGCCAAAATAGCCTGAGGCCCACATACTCTTCTGCATTAAGACCTTGCCACTTCTTGATCAAACTGTGCAGTCTATGTCCCCTCATTTTAAATCTTGGCTAGCCTTAGTGATTAGCTTCTAACCAATAGAATGTGGTGAAAATGATGAGACAGGAAATCTGAGGCTAGATCAAAGAAAGCTAAGCTATATGGATTCTACTTTGTTCTTTTATTTTTTTTTAATTTTTTTTACTTTGTTCTTTTATAATTCTCACTTTCCAAATTGTTTCTCTTAGGCTATTATTTTTTCACCGAGTTGTCAGGAGAAGGTCATATAGAGATGATCTAATCAACAGTTGTAGCTGAGCTCAGCCTTTGAATTCTACCAATAGAGGTATCAGATACAAGAGGCCTCCAAATAATTCTAGCTTCCAGTCATTCAAGTGACCATAAGCCATTCAATTTTTCCCAGTTGAGGCCCCAGACATTTCTGAGTGACATAAGACAGCCTCATTATGCTTTGTCTGAATTCATAATCCACAGAATCTTTTGGCAAAATAAAATGGTTATCTTATGACATTATGTCTGGAGTGGTTTGTAATGTGGTAGTTGATGACTAGATCACTGAAAGACTGTTTTATATTTGTAAAAATAAGAAATAATATTTATCTATTGCATTTACACATAATTCCAAGAAAACAAAATATTCTACAAAATGTGTTTAGCAATTGGGAGTTTATGAAAGAGCGTTCAATTTGAGGAAATACTGGATGCAGTGGACATTATTAGTTGTCTACCCAACAGCCCTAGGTGGTGATCAATAATTGGTGTAAAGCAAGCATGGTAATTCTATTCTCTTGGCTAGTTACCGGTTTAGCAGTAGGCTTGTATCTAAGTTCTAGCCAATAACACAGACTCGGACCCAGTGAAGAAGTTCTGGTAAATACTTTCCGTCCCTGATAAAATAATCAAGGGTCACACAGAAAATTATTTCTCAATGTTCTGGTCAACTTTGCACTGTGTTTTAAAAACATGCATATGAAGACATGAGGCTTGATGCTGGAAGAAGTGGTGGCTATCTTGTGAACAAAAAGCTAGAGCCAAAGGAATTTGGGAAACTCTGAACTGAAGCATAGGTATGGTGTCATTGATTCACTGAACAAAACTGAGAATCACATATTTCCTATCTTATGCAAGACACTGATATCTGCATGATTTAATCAATTTCAGTGAGGTTTTCTGCTGCCTGCAGCTGAATATATTATAAGTGCTTCTCTTTAGACAAAGTTACCCTCCACATATGGCCACTTAGTCAATTCCTCATCATCTATGATGTGAATATTACTGGATTTGTGTAAGTAGTGGCCTTGCTGATGTGCATTCTAAATCTTCCATGGGGAATCAAGTATTCCAGGTTTTCCAAAACTAATTTAATTGTAGAACTGCCCCAACATTTTTCTTTTGGAGAGACATTCTGATCTGAAAACATCCTTTGGGAATGTGCTTTGGGGTTATCCTTCTTAACCTCTAAAGGGATGTCTGATTTCCCTTAAGCTTCCTGACTGATTATACATCCTAGACCTAGGATCGGTGCTTTGACTGGAAGTTTGATGAAGATCAGCATGATGAACTTTCTTTATTCATAGAGAAATGTTAAAGAAAACATAGGTTGTCCATATACCCATTCTCTCTTGTAACTTGGGATTTTACATACCATTTCCTGTGTTTAATGTAAAGATTCATTTTTGATTAAGAATATATTAACCTTCCAAATAGAATCCAATATAATAAATTAGCATTTAGAAAGCTACACTTGGGAAATAAATATTGAACTCAGATCCATATCACCTGGAAACTGTTTTGAGAGGTTAATTTTTCTCAGCACCATAGACATCAGGTTCATTTGATCCTGATAACACATTAAAAAAAGTGATATTCCTTTAGCATGGTCAGAGAGTAAGAGGTTATAACAGCATCAATGCTTTCCTGGGCTTCTGTAGTATGCCATGTGATAAAAATGGTCGATCTAGGAATACTTACATTATTGCATTTATAGGTCCATTCATTAATTGCAAAATATTGACGTAGAATGCTAATAATTATGCCATCAAAAGTTCAATAATTTCCCTCATGCATTCAACTAATATTGGATACTAGTCGATTCCAGAAATAATGTTACAGTCTCAAATTTAAAAACATATGTCCAGTCTTCTTTAGTTGAAAGATAATCGTGCCTCGTGATTCTTAGTACTTCATCAAAAGTAGATACTTTTCATTACAGCAAAACTGACTCTTCAAATGACAGCCAGTTAACCTTGCAAACTTACCCACATTAAGGCTTTAAATATTAAATAATTAACACATGCTCTTTGTCTAAAGCAACCATTTTCTTTCAGTATGTGCATGGATGAAAAAAAAATGTCTCAAGTATTAGAATTTCACATACTATGACAAAAAAGGGAATAAATCCAAGCGTTCCTTCAAGCAAACTGAATAAGGCTGCCCAAACATATTTGAGCTATATTCTCCTTTTCCTACACCTACTCTCTGCAAAATTCTTCAAAAGCTGGTTTTGAAATATGCCTTATCCTTGGTTTTCCATGAGTTTTCACAAATGATAAACTTCTATTTGTTAGTAACTTATTTAAAAGAATTAAATGGCTTTTTGAAGAGTTGAAGTGCATAGATGATCTCACACACTGAGTTTTCAGTGAAACAAAAGCATCTGCAAATCAACCCTGCCTCAATCACTTTAGCAGACAAGTCAAAAATTTCTGCAGGTGATGACAGCCAATGCAGATGGTAATTTCTCCCCTCTGATTTTCTGCTCTATGGCAGAGAAACAGATATTAAAGGAGTTAAAAAGCAACATACGGTTTGAGACCATAGAAAAGTAGTTGATCGTATCTAAGGAACGAAAAAATAAGTAGCTTTTAAAATTCTTCATAATATTTAACATGCTCACAACTTGGAAGAAGGGTGCAAGTCAATTTTATTATAATTCTACATTCAGTAGGTTAAATTTGGGCTCCACCAGCTGGGTTGTTAATACAGGTCAAGGAATAATTAGCTGCATTTGTTTCAGTTTGAGAAAACCTAAATGAGCTCTAAGTATGTTCAAAGCTAAGGAAAAAAACAAAAACAAAGATTTCTTTACTGATGTAATAGGTTCTGACAAAAACATGAGAGCAGAGAGCAGAGGATTATTACAGTAGGATGCACTTATGAAAAAATAATGAATGAAGAACTGATATTATACTTGCAAAATTCAAATAAATGCCACAACTCTGTAATAAATGGATTATGACGGTGAGGAGAGTTCGTGTTGGGTATTCCTACTTATAGTAAGCAGAACAGGAAAGAAAACAGAGCAATTCAATTCAACCATCATCTAAAAGCACTGATAATTTTTCTTCTATGGTACTCCCAGACAATGGTGCATATAAATTTTATATCACCACAGCCTTTGTGGGGCGTGAGAAATCATTAAGTTTGAATTTTAAAGAAATATGATCATATCTTACTAGGGAGTCTTTTAATGACATAGATAAGTTGAATAACTGGATTCATACATTATTATAATTTTTAAATTTAGAGTTTTATCTCAAAGCAAGTTCATCTGCCATCATAAATATGCAGATAAAAAGTCAAGAGTATATCCATATGATCAACAACTCTGGCTTGGTAAATTCTAAAAAAGACAAAAAATAAAATATATACATACATACATATACACATACATCCACAGTATAGTAGTAGCCATTATTTCTCCTTTTACATCTTTTACTTCAAATGTAAATAATCCATAGGTGGCTACAATTCTTCATAAAGCAGATAAAGCAAATATTTGCAATACATTATATTATTTTCTTAAAAATCATGGAACTGGAAGAGAAATGGTTGCAAAGTGTTATCTCTAATGATTGTATGTAATAGCCTCTAAATCACATACTAATTTTGTATTTTACTCAAAGATTCATATGCTGAAGTAGGAAACCATTTTGTAATGTATGTGATTGGCAGCAGAGGTAACTTGAAAAATAGCCAGACTACATATCTTTGTAAGCATCGAGAACAACATTAAGGAAGCCAAGCTAATTTCTCAGATTGTCGTGTTTTATTTATTTATTTATTTATTTATTTATTTATTTATTTATTTATTTGAGAGAGAAAGCAGGGTGAAGGGCAGAAGGAGAAGCAGACTTCTTGCTGAGCAGGAAGCTGGATTTGAGACTCAATCCCTGAACCATGACCTTAGCTGAAGGCAGAAACTCAACCAACTGAGCCACCTAGCCGCCCCTCAGATTGTTAATGTTTTAAACAAATATGCTTTAAAGGATATCACTTTCACTCTTAGCCTGCCAACAATCTCCTCAACTATCTGCTCTAACAACTCTGCAACTTTATCAATTTTCCCTTTAGAAACCAACTTTGTAAAAGAAAATATACAAGTTGCACTAGGAGAAGGAAACTAGGAAGTGTCATTTAGATCTTCCATCAATCCTTCACTGAAATAAAAAGTTCTGAAGTGACTCAGTCCTCTATTAATGTGTGACACAACACCCCAATAATATATATAATGTTAGGTTTAAATGGTGAATGAAAGATTCTGAAGTTGATATGAATAACGAAGAATTTTTAAAAAAGGACATTGGGATATATGATTTGTGATGGTCAGTGAATGAGTTAAAGCCATAATATATTTCTTCTCTCTATATATGTACTTATTTAAATATATATTGTGTTCCTTTTAGGGACTAGTTTTAGACACAGGATATACCAATGAGCAAAACACATAAAAATCTTATGGAACTGACATTTAGTTCATAAATTCCAAGTCTTCGAATTAGATGTGGAATTATTATTAGATGTGGAATAATCCTTCTTGTGCTTAACAATGCAATGAGGAAGAAAGATTTACCAAATTTGGCATAGGAAAAGTTTACAAAGTAAACTGAAATAAAGACTGAATGTTCTAAAACTTTTTTTTTTTTTTTTTTTTGCCAAGAGTAGGTTGCCCCCTCTAAGTCTGATGTATTTTCTCATTGGAAACATCTAGGTTACATTACACACAAAATTGCACATTAGATCTTCAGACACCCTACATGATGGCAATTATTATTATTATTGCAAGAAATAAATTGATCAGAGGCCCTGTGTTGAGTGGTAATGTTTTCTCATGAAAAACTGTTTTCTGAGCTGTGCATATCATATTGTTTCAAAATGGTGAACTGTGGCGTAGGAAAGGTGGTTTCCTGGTAAAATTAGCATGAATTCTAAATGAGAGCTGCCATGCTGGGTGACTGCATCATGTGTCTAATGTGGCAGGTGGTAGATATATATCATCACATTCTAACATTTGAGGTTCTTCAGTTGAAATACTGTTACATAGCATTGCCCTGCCCCTGTCACCATGTGACTTTGGCAAATGCATTAGGGAGCATGTGGTTGAGTCTAGGTTTTGTGAAACCCCAGGACGCAGGCAGGGCGATGGGCAAGCAACTATCTCAATTGCCTTTTCAGTCACGATTCTCCTGTCATTAAAATCATTACTTGCTTCCACACATTTGTCACTATATTTCAACACTTACCACTGAAGTGGGGGCAAATGGAATAAGAAATTTAAGTATTCTCTCTGAATTCTTAGAGGATGATTAGGAAGTCCTAGACTCATGAAGAAAGAGCAGGAGTAAATGAAACTACAGACACATTGTTTACTAGACAGCTGTTCACTGCAAGCCCAGATGTGTTTCCTTCTTGAGGAGCAGTGCACCAAGAAATCGGAATAAACCTTTTTGGAACAAGATGAAGACACTGAGTCATGAATTACTAGGCAGTTTTCGGGCCCTGCTTTATCCCATGCATAAACATATTCAGCCTTCACTTTTTTCTTCATTACACACATGTATTCTTTCAACAACTTTCGAGTGTCAGTTAATGAGATACTGAAAATGCAGCTGAGAATACACAGTTGTGAGCTTTGCTCTTACAAACTTCCACAACTTAAATAAGCAGTCATAGCAAGGCACAATAGCTAGTAGGGAAGGTGCTGCCCACTATGGAAGTCCACAGGAGGTTCACCAGCCCTACTTCAAGTTATCAGAAAGGACGGCCCAACAGGAGTGGCAAAGTGAGACCAACTGATTAGGCAGAAGCAAAAGGATGGCAAAAAGCTTTATATGCAGAGAGAACAAGGCTGGAGAAATCTTGGAGGCCAGGATGAGTAGTGTTTAGGAGGGGAGAGGCAGACACGAGCTGAAGAAAGCAGAGGCCAGATTCTGGTGGAGCCCAAAAATTACATTAAGGAATTTGGTTTTTATTCTAACGATTATAGGGATGCATAAACACATGTTTTAGCAGAGTAACAGCACAATTTTATTTCAGAAAATTCATTCCAAATTTAAATGATGCTGCTCTATAACACATGACCTTGGGCATTCTTATATGTAAAAGAGAGAGAACATTACCCAGATCTTTGAAATGGTTATTGAATGAAATGTACAAGTACAGAACCTGAAACAATCACACATATTTTGGTGGACAGACTCTAGGGTATGTTTGTATTTGAATAGACTCTCCAGTTTTACCAGTGAAGTGGAGTAAATAGAGCCCCCCACCCTCACCACACACACACACACACACACACACACACACAATTCAATTCCACTCAGAACTTCAAAATGTGACCTTATTTGGAAATGGAGTCTCTGCAGATACAATTAGTTAAGGATCTTAAGATGAAATCCTCCTGGACTAGGGCAGTTTGGAGTTATATCCAATAACTGGTGTTCTTATAAGGAAAAGAGAGAACACAGAAAGAGAGACACATACAGAAGGATATGTGAAGGAAGAGGTAGAGATTTGAATATGCTGCCACAAGCCGAGGAGTGCCTGGGGACATCAGAAGCTGAGAGAGGCAAAGAAGGATTCTTGCCTACAGTCCTCAAAGGTAGCTTGACCCTATTAGTACTTAGAATTCAGACTTCTAACCTCATACCTTTGACAAAATAATACATTTCTGGACTTGTTTGTTTTCCAAGAAATCCAGGTTGTTGAACTTTTTTATGCCAGCCCTAGAAAATGAATACAAACACGCACTCTATGTATGCTCGTGGGTAAGTGACCCAACTTCTCTGTGTCTCATTTCCTTCTTTGTAAAGTTAGGATAGTAATAATTAACTTACAAGTTGCTATGTGAATTATATGAGATTATATCTGTGCAATACTTAAAGCAGTACTTTGCTTGACACAGAGTAAATAATTAATGTTAGCTCTTGTGACTACTGTGAAAATACTAGATACATAATAAAATTAAAGCGTTCAAAAGATTCAAAACATTTTAATTTATAAAGCATTGTGCCCACGTTTATATTTTGTAATTTTTTTCAATTATCCATTTGGTACACTCCATGATCTTTAATATTAAAATATTTAATTTTATTGTAGAAGTATTAAATACATTTGTCAGTCTTTAATCAAAATATTATCACATACTTTTAAGGAAAAAATCAATTCTGCCCTTAAAGTTGCATATTTCATTTTTATTAGAATATTTTCAAATGAATTTGTTAAAACTAAGTCTGTATCCTTCCCTAAGTGCAATTCTCCTTTCTTTAAGAATAGCATTGGCCCAATAATCTTACTTTAAGAAGGTACTCATATTTTAATATAATTCTCTTGAGATTGTTTTAAGGAAAATAATAGAGTAAATGATAAAAATGAACTATCTATTGCAGTACAATTTATCATGGAGTGCTGCATGCCATTATCTGAAAAACACGCAGTGTAGTAATCACTTGGAGTAGTGCTAGCACATAATTGTACGCTAGTCATAAATTATAGGTGAATGGCAGTTTCAGCTAATGAGTGCCGAATAGCAGTTCAGGCACTGTAATGATTAGAGAAGATGTGGTTATGAATGCATTTATTACTGGTGTATTATAAAGTTTTTCAAATTAGAAATGGCAGGTACATAAATAGACACCAAGCTGGAACACCTATATCTACAAAGTAAAATACCTAAAGATACAGATAATTCACCATCCTCAACTCTGATGTGTGTGTGTGTGTGTGTGTGTGTGTGTGTGCGCGTGCGCATATGTGTGTAGAAAGAGAGAAAGAAACAGAGAGAGAGAGAGAGAGACAGAGACACAGGTGAACAGAAAAGTAGAAACTAAGAACAAAATAAACTCTTCAGCTTGTATGCTCTTTCTTCCCAAGAATTCTGCTATATTACCTTTTTTTTTTATATCTCTTTAGGAAGAACTTGGGCGTACCTAACTTCAGCTATATTTTTTCTCTCTGTTTGTCTTAAATTTTATTTATGTTGCTATTTTGGTGTCTGAAAAAGGTCACTCTCTACTAGCTGGCAGTATTAGTATTTGTGTCTCTAGAACAGATTTCCAAATCTACAAAACAACTACAATTTTGTGTCTCATCTCGTAGATATTATATATTTAGCTAGTCCCTGTATGTGCTTGGATGCTATGAAGTTTTCTTTCTTTCTTTGTTTCTTTGTTTGTTTGTTTCTTTCTTTCTCTCTCTCTCTCTTTTTTTTTTTTGATACAACAGAACCTAGGGTTAATTTATGAGGCTGAATTGAATATAGAGAATTTCAATAGTATTTCTTACCCAGTTGATTATTCACTTTAAGATATATTGTATACTTCAGTTTGTCGCTGCTTTTTGGTTAGAAAATGGAAACACAATAAATACAATTTTAAATTATAAAACTAAATAATGGTGTTTCCCACAAAGTCTCATCTCAAGAGTTATTACAAGATTGACTTGCAGAAGTGAGTGAACAGATCAAAAAATATAGGAAAGGGTGTTCTTTAAATAAAGAATTATATCATTTTCTCTCAAATTCTAATAAAATGAGAAAACACACAAAGCTAACATTTTAATTATTTCTATTACTCTGTTTTTGCCCTACAGTCCTTATGTAGTTTCTCATAAACTGTCTTTCTATTAGATTTCTCTGAGTCAGTTTGCTTATTTTTTGGACACAAATAAATAGGTACCTGCCAAAATAAAGATGGCTTTTACTGCGCAAGATTTTATTTCTGAAAATTAATTTTAAAACGTCTTTTCAAGAAATCAACTATTGGCACAAAAGTTATTACATTTAAAATTTTTTTTCCAAAAGTACTTTTTTGTGATCCTTACTTTTAATTAAAATAGCATGTAGATGCATCTCTTGGTAAATTCAATATCTCCTCATGCAAAAATATATGAAAATGTTATGATACAACCTCTCATCTTCAGTCCCACATGTAAGGAACTTGGAAGTTGCCACTCCCTTGCAACAAGTAGTAAAAAGCTAAACAGACTGAAAACCCAACAACTTTCCTTGTATCTATAAGAAAGTGAGGACAAAAGGCAAAGCACTGTGCCCCAAATTGGAGAGACATATAGGTAAATACAAAGAATCATAGCTCAGCAGAGCAGGAACCCAAGGACTGAAACCACTGGGGAAACCAGTACCAAGGTAGGAAAACTGAAACAGCAACTGACAAATTGCTGGAGGCTTAGTGTGGACAGTCTGAGAGTAAAAAAATGAGGAGGATCAAGTGATAAGAACACCCCCATATTTTTGTAAGCTTTATCTCCAGGTGCTCAACCAGATTCCTCTGGTAATAGTGAAGAAACTGCCCTTGTGATTCTAACAGGGAGAGAGGAAAAGGAACCATTGCAAAATATACCAGAGCGCATTGCTGTTCTTAGCAATGTCTTCCCTTAAGAGAAATTTTACTTAAGCAGAGGGTAGGTTCCTGGGGTTTTATCAGAGCCTAACTAATCTGGAGATACAGTAATGGCAACCAATCAGTCCTAGGCTTTGATGAAGAAGAAGGGAAATACTCTATTCCAGCGCACTCTAGTCTTTTATGTGAGAGAAAGTAAATACTCAAACCCACAGCACTCTAGATATTCTATACAAACTAATTGAGGGCAGGAGGGAGACACTGAGAAACATTTGTGATGCTCACAGTCCAGAGACAGAGTCAATAAAAAACTGAAGCCTAATCAAAGGACTATAGAACATTCCCCCCCCCTTCCTTACCACCACATTTCTAAAAGCTTACTTAGAGCAGTTTCTTTTACTCATTGCATCATGTTTGGCTACCAAGAAAGAACAAAGAGAGAGAAATACTAGAAGACAAACAAACAAACAACAACAACAAATACTTTTTAAAGAGACAGAACAAGTATCAGACTCAAATATAGTAGGGATATTGAAATAACTGGAGGGGGGATTTAAAACAACACTGACTAATATGCTCAGGGCCATAACGAATAAAGTAGGTAACACGCAAATCAGATAGACAACATAAGCAGAGAGAAGGAAATCCAAAGAAAGAACTAAATAGCAATGATAGGGATTAAATAAACAAACCAATAAATAAAACAAGAGCAAATACTGTAACAGAAATGAC
>CM053606.1:50717179-50735228 GCA_028646535.1 Procyon lotor
CTCACTAGTAAATTGGACACGGTTGAGAGAAGACCATCTGAGCCTGAAGGTAGAGTAATAGAGACGTCCAAAAATGAAAGGCAAAGAAAACAAAATGATAAAAACAGAGCAGAATATTCAAGCACCCATAAGACAACTACAAAAGGTATACTATAAATCACGGGCACACCAAACGGAGAAGACAGAGAGAAACAAAGAAGAAGAATTTGAAATATAACACCTGAGATTTCCCCAAATCAATGTCAGGCATCAAACCACAGATCCAGGGGGTTTAGAGAACACCAAACAGGATAATGGAAAAACAAAAAAGAAAAACAATACAGAAACAAAACAAAGCAAAAACAACAAAACAAAACAAGCTTATAGCTTGGCATATCATTTTCATACCGCAGAAAATCAAAGATAAAGAAAATGTCCTGAAAGAAGCCAGGGTATAGGTATAGAGTACTTCTGTTACTGATCACATTTTACTTCGCTCTGTCTATACTAACACATCTATCTTTTTGTTCCCTTCAATTTAAGTAGGATCCATGCTCAGCGTGGAGCCCAAAGCCCAAAGCCCAAAGTTTAAAGGCTTAAACTCAAGTCACTTAAGTGACCCTTAGATCAAGACCTGCCTGAGCTGAGATCAAGAGTCAGGCACTTACAGGCACCAGAGTGGCTCAGTGGGTTAAAGCCTCTGCCTTCGGCTCAGGTCATGATCTTGGGGGTCCTGGGATCCAGCCCCGCATCAGGCTCTCTGCTCAGCGGGGAGCCTGTGGGAGCCTGCTTACCCCTTTCTGCCTGCCTGCCTCTCTGCCTACTTGTGATCTCTCTTTGTGCCAAATAAATAAATAAAATCTTTAAAAAAAAAAAAAGTCAGGCGCTTACTCAACTGAGCCACCCAGGCTCTCCAATGCATCTTATCTTTTATAAGCTACTTAAATATATAGACTATGTCTCATTTTGTATCTTTCATAGTTTTAAAAAAGTATTCGGAATAACAGGTGTCCTATAAATATTTATAGAACAAATAATTTAATATATACTTAACATCTAACAAATAGAGCTCTGGCAACTCCAGCATTCTGAGAAATAGAAATCTATATTATTTCTGCACTTTCCAATTGATTCTGTTGATATTCTCAAAATTTTAAATTTCTGATACACAAAAACTGATAATTTTCTAATTACAGAAGTTTGGTAGAATACAAATAATGTATGTCATACCAGGATCATACGCACAATAGATACTAAGCTATTCTGTATGTCAATAAAATACAAATGGTAATACTAACATATTTTAAGTACTATAAAATTGCCATGAGTATATTTTTCAGACCATTTTTAATGTCTAGCCATGGTCCTAGGAATTTTATATTATCTTATTTTAATTTTCACCATAATTCTGTGAACCTGGAACCAGCCCAAACACATGCCTGTCCTCCATCAGATCACTTTTAGGAAATAATACATATGAAAATTTAAGACCAAGAAATTGTTTGAAACTATATGTACCTACATAGCCCTTAGAACATCATACATTCTAAAGGTACTTGTACCATATTTGAAACCTTTGGACTACTGTCATGGTGCCTGGAATACTATATTTTATATATTTTTTCTGCTATTAAAATTATGTACTCTAATGCCACATAGTAACTAAGTGATAGACAGTGTAATTCAAATCTAGGTCCATCTCATTCTGCAATTGATGTTTTCAGTACTTTTGCTCTAATGCTTCTAATGGTTATACTGATTACATCTCATTCAAGTGCATACAAAAGGAAAGATTTTTAAACAACCTAAACAAAATCTAGACCCCAAAAGATATGTTCTTATTCTAATTTCTGGAACCTAGTAATGTTCCCTTATTTAGAAAAAATAGTTATTTGCAGATATAATTAAGTTACAAATTTTGAGATAAAGAGATCATCCGAAACTGTCCAGTTAGGTCCTAAATCTAATGATGAGTGTTCTTATAAGAGGCATATTGGAAAGATAGGACAGACAGATTAGGAGGAAGCAAAGTGATAAAGGAGGCAGAGTCTGCTTCTAGAAGCCAAGGAATAGCTGGAGCTACCATGATCTGTGAGAGGTAAAGGATATTATCTCCCTTAGAGACTTGGGAGGAAGCACCACCTTACTGTACCTTGATTTTGAACTTTCGGGCTCCTGGCTGTGGGAGAACACATTTCTATTGTTTTAAGCCACTGCATTTGGAAATTAATACACATTTTCATTTTAATCCAGAAACCACTGGGATTTTAATATGCCACGCAGAAAGACAGGACAAAAAAATCTTATTTGAAACATTTATCCTTAAGGAATATTTGAAAATTACTTGGAGAAAAAAGCAAATGATTGATTATTATCTTTTTCCCCCATTACTTAGCAAAATATTTATCACAGGAGATGATAAAAGCAGATGCCAAGTTTGTGATAAATATGAATGAGACAATTCTCACCTTTATTAGGAAGGATATGCAGAATATAACAACAGGGGAATAGAGATTAAAAGGATGCCCTGAAGAGACTTCCTGGCTCCAGTGTTGATGCCTTGTCTATGGCATCCTGGGTCTGCTCTGTTAATAGGATGATTTTTTTCTCTCTCCTTTTTTTTCTATTCTTTCTTCCCATCTCTCTCTCTGCCCTTCCTCCCTTCTTCTCTTCCTTCCCCCTCTCTCCCTCTCTCCCTCCCTCCCTCCCTACCCCCCTTCCCTCCCCTCCCCTCCCCTCCCTCCCTCTGTCCCTCCCTTTCTCCCTCCCTTCCTTCCTTTCTTCCTTCCCCCCTTCCTTCCTTCCCCCATCCCTCTCTCCATCTCTTTCTTTCTTCCTTCTTTCCTTGAGCACCTTGGGAGCCCATTCTCATGTTCATCCTGTATTTTTATTTGATTCATTCATTGGGCAAAATAAATTTTACCAGAGGAATGTAGTTTTTACAGAATGCAGTCAAGGAAGTAGATTACTTAGCAAAACCATCATCTTCACTCACCTGGAGCTCTTTATCTTCTCACTGCAGACACTCACACCACTGCCTCAGCAATCTAGTCTAAAGAATATGTCCCATGAACTTTAACCACATTTCCTCAGGATATTCATAACTATTGATTCTGACATGTAGATGTTCTCTATAATATTGTTCATTGTTTTGACGTTAAAAGAGGCTTGAGATTTTCCTATCTTAACAACAGTTCAACCAAATTAGATTAGGCCCTAATTAACAGCAGGTATTATTATCTGAGTAAATAAAGAGAATAAAATAATAATCACGCCTCTACATTTTGAATTTTTGTAGTTTTTAAACTATGCTATTAAATCTGGGTTTTTTTTCTTTGAACTTTTTATAGAATATTAAACTAAACTATTTTAATTAACAAACTAAAAATATTCCACAGGTTTATATTATAGTAATAATTAAACATACCATTTATTAGCTTTGAATATGGCACTAATGAAATAAACATTAAAATTAATGAAATAATCATATGTCCTGACTTACTAGCAATATTTAAAAATTAATCTCCTTTATTGCTAATGATATATTATTTTTGCAAATGTTTAATGTGAATTAATTTATTCAAAATCAGAGATCAGTATCTTTTGTTTATTCCATAAATATGATGGGACAATACAGGTGATCTATTAAAAGGTATATAACGGAATCATGGTGTTCCACCATCTTTTAATCAAGTTCCACTAAAATTATTGGAAGCTTTAACTAGCCAGAAAGACTAAGAATGAATGTTTTCCCCTTTCTGTCAATGATTCCTTCACTAATATATGTGTCAATGATTCCTTCACAGTTGGTTTGGTGCTCATAGAAAGGCTTCATGTTAATAGGAGTCTAGTGGAAAAACTGAATATTAGGAGGTGTATCAAGTCTTTAGTAATTATTCTCAATTCCAGAAAGGGTTATTTTCTAAAGAATACACATTAAGTCACAATTGAACGAGCATTATAAATGTAACAGAGGAATTCAAACTTGTCTTAAGAATCATATAAAGAGTGTGGTGCATGAACAATGAACCTGGGACTACTGAAAAAATAAAATTAAATTAAAAAATCATATAAAGAATTTTAAATGTATTCCTGTGGCAAGGCAGAATATACTCAATGTAATTTTAGTAGTAGAAAGAAAAACAATGTAAGCCTATTTTTTGGGAGGTGTGGTGGAGTGGATAGTGGCTATTTTCTTTCTTTCTTTTGTCTTCTTGTATTTATTTTCCCATTATTCATGGTTCTCTGAAGTGTGCTAATATGGCAAGACTATGTCTTAGGACCTTAAAAATATCACAACTTAAATAGATGCAGAAAATTGGATAAGAACAATATGTTACTGTGGAATAGGAGAGTATTATGGAATTAACCTAAATCTCTGTCACTTCTATGAACTATTCTTTTTGCCCATTTCTCATGCAAAAGTCGGGAATAAACAGTATTTTTGAAGTAAGGTCTGACACTACTTTCACAGGAACTCCTAGTCTGTACAACGGAACCAATACAAGCATGATCTAATATTAGATAAGAGTCCATAATTTTCCTCAAAACATATTCTCTGCAAAAGAAAAAAAAAAATCCTGATCCCAAACTCCATATCCTCTCAACGTACTAGACTTTTCCCCACTCCTAGATCCCTATTAGCCAAGTGACTAAAGCCAAGTCCCTTCATTTCTCCATGGATTTTTCTTCTCTATTAAACAAAGGCTTTGGGGGTGCCTGGGTGGCTCAGTGGGTTAAAGCCTCTGCCCTCAGCTCAGGTCATGATCTCAGAGTCCTGGGATCAAGCCCCGCACTGGGCTCTTTGCTCAGCAGGGATCCTGCTTCCCCCTCTCTCTCTGCCTGCCTCTCTGCCTACTTGTGATCTCTCTCTCTGTCAAATAAATAAATACAATCTTAAAAATAAATAAATAAATAAAGGCTTTGACTGGAATAGGTAATTTCTAAAATCTGTATAGTTCAAAAGATTTAGATTTAGATTTATTTTACCATGCATCAAAATTCACTTATTTGTGGGAAGAGTATCAGTGAATTTAATTATCCATCATTTGGAAAGAGAAAACTAATTATTTTCAGTTTCTTGAAGGTGCAGAGCCTTTGACTGTTTTCAGGGTCATCATCAAGCAGAATGCTCAATGTACATTAGGTTTTCAACAAATATGTTCTTAACAAATTGAGTCCTTATTAGTGTTCCTGTATTGGGCTTCATAATCATATTTACTCATTATAAAATTTGAACACTTTACATTTATAAGGTATAAGTTTAAGCACAAAAACTAGAATGATTTCATCTAAAATTCCCAAAAGGAATGTTTATGTTTGCATGGGTTTTGTTTTGTTTATTCTTTACTTCAAAAACTCACACCACCACATCATAACCTTGAAACACAGTTATCAGATTCCATCCAAATGTAGATCATTGATGCAATGCGGATCCCATCAGCTTATATAATATGTACATGAACCAAGAGATAAAAGAGTAATGAGGCAAGTGCCTTTGACGGTATTCTGAAATTTCGGCATTATTGTTTTATTTTATGATTTACTGGAAGATTTCCTATGGATATGCATACTCGGAATACATCGAATCCAGCCAAGAGATTTCCATTCCATTTATTTTTAACACCTGATAAGTGAATCTGATTGAGGGAAACTGGCTGGTGGCTATAAGAGCTGGTGGAATTTTTTTGAGTGAGCTCAACTATAGACAATTATCTCTCTTTCACTATTTGGGATTTAGTACGGGTTTCTTTTCTTTTCTTTTTTTTTTTTAAGTTGCTTAGCAAACAAATGCTTTCTGAGTTTGTAAGTAAAACAAAAAAATTATTGTGCAAATTTCTTTTTATAACTTGCATTTGTCTTTGGACTAAGACTTTTTGGGCAGAAATCTTTCTTTTCAAACATTTTAATCTCACTGCCTTTAAAAAGATTTATTTATTTACTTCAGAGAGAGAGAGAGAGAGAGAGAGAGCACGCTCAATGAGCATGGGGGCGGGGGAACAGAAAGAGAGGGAGAAAGAAACCCAAGCTCACTGGCACTGAGCACAGAGCCCAATACAAGGTTTGATCTCATGACCCTGAGATCATGATCTGAGCAGAAACCAAAAGTAGTACACTTAACCAACTGTGCCACCCAGATGCCCTAATATCACTCCCTTTAAAAGCAAGAGATATATTTTGAATGAAATGTCAGCGAGGAAAAAAACCCATATATTTTTAGTATATTCTTCAATGAATTTAATTGCAGATCTCACATAAATCATTTAAAAATAGTGAGACAAGAGGTATCCAACTGGCTCAGTGAGTAGACCATGTGACTCTTGATCTTGGGGTTGTGAGTTTTAAGTCCCACCCTGGGTATAGAGACTAGGTAAAATTTATTAAATTTTAAATTTTAAATTTTTAAAATTTAAAATTTTTAAAATCTTTAAGGTTTTTTAAAGTTTATCTTAAATTGATAACCTTATATTTTCAAATATGTATTTAAGAGAAGATGAGTTCTCCTTAGAGCCTTTCATATGAACTCCAACATTTAATAAAGTAGGAACCTTCTGCTTCATAATCAAATGCTTCTTCATAACAGTGATAGACATTCAGTCATACTAAATAAACCCTGAGAACTATGGGCTACCAGACATATATATGAGATTCAGCAACAACCATCACTTAGTTTAAATATGGAGAGTGTTTTGTTCTTTTTGAGTAAAGAAGACTTAGATGTAAAAATAATGTAGACTACTCTCAATATTTAAAAGAGCTTTTATTTGTGCCATGATGTTAAAGTTTATTCCTTCATTTCCTTTATTTATCACTGAGGTCCCAATAATGTGCCTACGTTTTCTATCCTGGACTTTGTGATTTACCAGAAGGAGAACTGAAGATAAAACCACGTTAAGATCCTAAAAGGGTTACATAACAACTACCAAAACCAACTTAAGAAGTTGTTTTCATAACTTATAAAGAGATAATACTTATTCCATCTGTGAAACATTCCAGATATTGTGAGAATCAAATTAGATGATCAATATAAAAGCATTCTGAAATTTTCAAATGTGGGGTTGAAGTTCCAGATTAAATCTCTTCATTTACTCACCTCATTTACACAAACTTCAATTACTCACACAATCACACTAAAATGTCAATAAAGAATAACCCACAAGGACAATGAGAATAAAAAAATAGACAAGACAATCAATGAGAAGAAACTTTTTAGATGCTGGGAAGCTGGTGGATAGCTGGTTAGGGATTTAGTGAAGTAGAAAAGGTTGGAAAGTAGTTTCCTTCTGAGATTATGACCCAAAACCAGCAACCTAATCTGAGCCACAGAACCTTAGAAGGGTTCAAAAATTGGAAGCACTACATTTAGAAAGTATGAGTGGGGATAGAGCTGAATAAAAAGATAATGGTTTCAAATTTGCTATAACTTAGACACTTCTCTGCCTTATGAAGCCAGGCATATTAAACCAGAGACTCCAAAGTCAGGGATACCATGCTCAACAGTGGTTAAGACATCATAGTGAAAACAGGCATAGAAGTGGGAAATTTACCTTTACAACAATGTTGTAAAGGTTTTTATTTTTTTTTATTGTAAAAAAGCAAAGCTTTTTTTTTTTTTTTTCCCTATGCTTCTACCAGAAAAATGACAAACAGGCTCTCATCTTATCCCAGGGAGGTGACAGGTAGTTGTTTTTTTTTTCCCCTTTGAAGAAAGCTTTGGACCGCATCCCAAAGTTATGACCAATAGATTTTGATATTTGGAGGTCCCTTAAGAAAAGACAGAATTACAAACACTTCACTGTTCCACAGTGAAGCCAACTAAGCATACACAGCTCTACCAGCTGTGCAGTCTCCTTAGTATGAATAAACAGAAGGGATCATCAAGCATGTGAGAAAAATAATGAAACTGACAAAGAAACACCAAGAAAATCATGGTGATATAAAAAGCAGAACATTTAGGGGGGAAAAAAAATCACATCATTAATGGCTTCAGAGAAGTAAAAGAGGATACTGCATCCAAGAAGCAATAGAGAGTGCTGGATGAAAACAATGTAAGCCTGTGAGAAAAATAAACAGAACATCTGAAATGTTAAATTAGAAAGTTTTCAGACAATTTAAATATAGGTATATAAAAACTGTGCTAGTGAAATAAAAAGACATTTATTAAATATATTATTTCTAAAAAGTCATAAGGAGTATACTATGTAGTTCAGGTGTGAACCATCTTCACAGTTATTTTGGTCAATATGTAGCCGATTAACTTAAAAGTGTGATATAACTACAGCTGACCCTAGGGTCACCAAATCCCCACTCAGTTGAAAAGCCTTATATAACTTTTCACTCTCCTGAAACATAACTACTAATAGCTCACTGTTAACCAGAAGCCTTGCTAACATCTTTGTGTTGATCAATACATATTTTATGTGTTACATGTATTATCTACTGTATTCTTACAAAAACTGAAATAGAGAAAAGAAGATGCTACAAATAATCATGAAGAAGAGAAAATCCACGTATAGTAATGTACTGGATTTACAAAAAAAAAAAAAAAAAAAATACACCTATACATGGACCCATGCAGTTCAGACCTATATTGTTCCAAGCGTCAACGGTTTCAAAGAGAGAAACAGAGAAAGAAGTGGGAGAATACACATAAGTGGGAAGGGGGTAGAAGAGCTAAAATTTCACCTTCTATATTTGTAACTCTTTAGAAATGCCGCGGATTTATAATCTTCAAATAATGGAATAAACATATCATTTAGAAAAATGAAAAGATGTGCTGGAAGAAGTAGCTTTAACAGTTATAAAAGGTTGCTTCTGACACAGCAGTGGGAAACCCTGTATTATTTTTTGACTTTGAAAATATGAATATACACTACTTTCATAGAAATAAAAATTCAATCTAAAAACACAGTTAAGAAAAATTCAAATGTAAGCCATTATTAGTTGGCAACACAGTGTCAACATAAGACCCCTTTTCTTATGCATGGCACTGTGGTTCCTTCACAAAGATTATTGTGCTAAAATTTATTCTAAGTAATAGAGAAAAAAACAATATCTAAGTAACATCCCATAGGATGCTATATTTACATTATCTCACTTAACTCTCCTAACAATGAGTCAAGTATTATTCTATATCTCCTACAGATGAGGAACATCTCTTCACCCCCACTGGCACACAGCATGTAGCAAAGCTATGATATAAACGTGCATCTGCTTTTAAAAGCTCTTTATCATAACCAATCACCACCTTCAGTGGCTTCTTTTCTACTACAAAATGTTTAAATCGAAGATCCTTAGGATATCGCATAATATCATCCAAGGTTCCGCACCAACATCACAAATATGCAATATTATGATCACATATCAACTCAAGGCTCAAATAGTCTAACTTGTTTGCATTTCTTACCAATACACTTGGTTCTCTTGATACCAATCTCTACTGGAGTCTTATGCCTCAATACTCCCCTCTTCTTCTGTTATCCCCTCTGGTGAAAACACTCTTCTCATCCTCCTTTATTTGGCTTCCTCTTCTTCATTCACTTCACTTTTCATTCTTTCATTCATTTTCATTTTTCATTATATTCCAGTCTATGTGTCATCCCTTCTTAGAAGTTTGCCCAGACCCTGAGATCGAGTTATATATACCTCTTCTGTGCCCCTATAACGAGAGTATTTTCATCCCTCTCATCGCTTACACACCAGAGGGCTAATATTTTTTCTGTGAGAGACTTTGTCATACTTATCATTAGACCTCAAGAGCCATTGGGGAAAACATGATAATGTTCCTTACCATAAAGAACTTAAAATCTAATAGGAGAGAGAAAAATTACATGGAAAGCTATGGTTCTAGACAGACATTGAAAGTTATTATGAGAAATGGGTAACACTCCTTGAGAGTTTGGGCAAAGAAGATAACACAGAGGATTTGTTGCAGTAGGAAAGCATCATTGGGCTGACTGCACAATTAAAAAAGAAGACAGATACAAGAAAGTCTTATGCAATGCCAGAAGAAAGCATGAGTCTCCTTCCAAGGAAGATTAGTTCAGTTTTATGAATGTGTAGGGTGGGAGATTTAGTTCCAGAGCTTGGAAGAATAGGGCTTGGTACTCGAAGTATTTGATAGGTGCACACTTGATGGAAATTGAGTAGGCAGTGAAAAGGTGACTGCTGAAAGGTATTTAGGAAATTATCATGACAGAGTAGAGGAGAACAACAAAGAAGAATTATGAACCTATTAGGTAATAAGCTCAGCAAGGCTTATGGGAAGAATAACCTGAATGAGAAGGAGATGTCACTATGAATTCAAGGTTTTGAATCTCAGTGTCTAAAGAATACAGCACTATAACAACATTAGGGCTTATGTCTGATGTCTCCAGAATTTCCAGTCAGTAGAAAGTGAGATTATGTACTGAGATGTGAGAGGGTTAGAGACATTAAATTCTTCATGGATCAGTGGGGTGGGAGTGGGAGGGAAAGAAAAGAAAAGAGAAAAAAAAAACTTGCTCTATAGTTTATATTCATGATGTGAACTGTTTTTAGAATATGAACTATTTTAGAAGAATTTTAAATACACATCTAGATTAGAACCACTGAGCTCTTATTGGGAAGAATAAATCCTATATTAGCATTCTATATATTGTGGAGGTAGCAATAGGCCTAATGACTTCCATTTTTTGCATCTAATGAACAATATCCCATAGACAAGTAATTTGTTACATTATTACTATCTGGTTCTTTCAATTTATAGAAGAAATAAGTTTCACGATTTTTATGTAAAAAAAATACAACAGTGAATGAAAGCCTAATTTTCAAAAATGCAATCTCTCTTGAATCTTTAGGTTTTACAAATTCAAACTAAGATCCAGGTACAAATATGAGTTTATTTTGAACCCTGAAACATCCAAGTTCAATATTAAACCCATGTGAATGTACAAGACACTTTTTCTTCTGAACAACTTTGAGCATATCACACACACAAAAATCTCTTATTAATCCTCACTGACTCTTGGTCTAAGAGGTACAATTCCTTTACCCTGTTATTTGGCATAGCACAGAAAACACAGTACCTTGACAATTCAGTACAGCCAGCCTAGATCCCCAGCTTCTTTAATTTTAGTTCAACTCTCTTCACACAAAAAATAACAATTTATTGATTTCAAAACACTGCCTGTTTTCTAGCTGCTTTCTGAGTTGCATTAAGTTACAACTGACTCCTGCTTTCTAGCTGCTTTATGAGTTGTATAAAGTTAGCAACTGCATCTATTATTTCCTTGAAACAAATCCACAACTTATTTCACTACAGTGCATACAGCAGGAGTTCAATAAATGTGGACTCATTAACTTGGAGCAGGCTACATAATGTTTAGATACATTTAGAACTCCAAGTGGATCCAGGTACTCAAATGGACAAAGAGCAAAACTATTTAATTAAACTGATATTAATTAGAGAGTGCCTGACACAAAGATTAATTAAGGAAGATATCAACAAGTACAAATGAAGTATAATTCACAAAAATCTATTCCTAAGGGAGAAATCCTTGAAAGGCTAAACATCTAAGATCAAAAAAATGGTGAGCCTCCTTCTATCAGCATGGATGGAAAGATAACTACATCTATTTCACATATGCACATTGCACTGGGAATATTTCTCCTCCAGAACTCTCCTTGCTGTTCATGTGACTCTGCATCATTGTAGTTCTGATGACTCTTGTACATAGAACAAAGTCCCAGTACATCATAGCTAGATTTGATAAGTTTAGAGTAAAAACTGTTTCTTTTAAACTATCATTAATAGTTTAGTCATAGAAAAAATAGCACGCATCATAGTCATATGGTAATCATTAAGATCATTTTGCAATTTAAATTATTTTGTCTGTTGTAGGCAATATCTGCAAAAGCTAAGAAAAAATACTGCTTCAGAGTTAACCTTCAAATTCTTAAAAATATTAATCATGACAAAAGTTAATAAGTAAGTTAAGCAGCAGTTTTACTTATATTCACTGATGAAAATATAAATATTTCTACATAATGATATCTGAAAAATGAAATAATGGAAAACAGATTTCTTTTCCCAAGAGAAAAAATCAGATTAAAGTACTTTTTTTTAACTTAATGGCAAAGACAAATAAAATAGGATTTTTTAACTGACATAAGTTAATCCGTTGGAGCATGGAGAAGGGTGCTGTCTAGATTTGCAGAGCAGAACATCATTCACCACTTTCCAAAAATGTCTGCACCCTCCACAGGGTCTTGACTTCAGTCAGTTTTACCTTCAGGAAATGGAATCAAATTAAACACACTTCACTCCTCTCCAACTGCTCTTGCTAAGCTTTCAGAAGTTCAGACAGCTTTGTGGACAACTATAGCCTCAGAAAGAAAAAAACTATAAAGAACAAATGACTGTGAGTCTCACAATGGAGGTCAGACAAAAGGATATATACATGTGTAAGTAATGAGTCTGTGTTTACAAATATGGAGCCGACTGGTCCCAACAGTAAGAATGCCTACAGATGAAGCACCTTGGAGTAAACTCTGCTTTTATTATCATTGGTTATTTCTTCCATCCGTAACTTTAAAATGTACTCAAGTATTTTTAACCAAAAATAATCAGCTATTCTTTAAAGAGTTGTGATTTAAAACATTTATGAAATTCTTCTATGAGTCATAGAATCACAATGTCAAAAGAGTGTCAATGCTTCCATTAATCCAACTATGATAAAATGTCTCTTTGAAACATTTTGTGCCATTACAGTCTATGATGTAAATCTAGCCCTGAGTAAAAGCTTTGAGAAGTTGAAGTTTGAGAAGTTGGAGTCTGCCATTTCAGTTATCTCCCTGCTACCTTTGGTTCTCTTTTCCCTTTCTTCTTCTTCCCTCTTTCCTGCCACCCACCCATCCACAAGCACATGATCCTAACTTGCTCTGATTCTACAACTTGGTCATCACCAATTGTGTACAATTCCCTCTGGGTTCTGCTGCTTAACAGAAGAGTTATTCTGTTGAAGTAATTTTTAACATCTATCTTTTTTTCTATCTGTAACAGTAAATTACGGAAAATTTGGAAACCATAGAGAAAAATAATAAAATTAAATTTGAACATGTTATGTAGACTCTGGAGTTGGACCCCTTTTTCAGGAATTCTGGAGACCTTGGGCAAATAATCCGACCTCTGATCATCATAGTTGGATCACATAGAGAGAGGACATAAGTCTTATTTTAAAAAAAGAAAACAAAACAAAACAACAAAGTCTTACTTCAAATAATTGTGATGAAGAATAACTGAAAGAATCCATGTAAAGTTCATATAAGAATTCCTGGCAAATAATAAGAGCTCAGGAAATGCTTTATTATTCTTTTTCAGAGAAATTCCTAATATTCTATTGGCAACAGAAATATTTTCATTCATAAGGCCAGTATTCTAGGTCTACCTTTACTATTCTCTAGTTATATAAATTAAGCAGGCTTTTAATGATAACAATAATGACATAAAAATAATAAATAACTCTTATAGAGTACTTATTATGAACTAAACATTCTATAAGCCTTTTACATATATTATAACTGAATTAATTCATACAAAACCATATGTAACAAATACTATCATTATTCCCATTTTATAGATGAAGAACTTTAGTCTCAGAGAAGTTCATCACCTGGGACCACCCAGCTTGTAAGTGGCAGCATAATGCCAGAACAAGGCGGTCTGTCTCCAGCATCTGGGTTCCTAACCTCTGCATCACACAGCACTAATTTTTGTGAGCTTCGGATTCCTCTTCTATAAGAAGAATCATCTCTTCCTCGGGAAAAATCATAATCGTAAATAAAAAGAAGCATAAATCACAATAGTTTGTCAAGTATCACATATATTAAAGTGTTTGGATTCCTGAAAAAAATATGAAGATGTGGTGAATTTTCCTTGAACCTTCTCCCTTCAGTGTACCTTTCAAGTGATGAAAACATTTTCCCGCAATTCTATATAATAAAAACATTCAAAGCACTGTGGTAAGCACTTTATGTGTAATAGCTCATTTAATCTTCATAGGGGTGTCATATATGAGCAAACTGGAGTGCAGAGAGAGGTTAAGTTACTTGCCCAAGGTTATATCACAGATAAATCTCAGAACTGAGATTTCAACATGGGAAGCCTAAAACTGGAGTCCACATAACTGTATGTCGTACTTTACGTAGTTTCTGGAGGAAATGGGAAGAGTATATTTATGTCTTAGACTTTTCATGTAATTACTTTGAAAATATATAGATAAATATATTAAATTACATATATATACAGTTTTATGGTTTCTAGAAATGGTAACCATGGAGTAATGCATAGAAAAGAAGCAAAATTACTTTATCTCTTTGAATCCATTAAGAATTCCATTTATTTTACATCATTAGCTCCCCAGACTATCCAGAAAATTAGGGTATTTGACAGACTTGTTTTTTCATTCTCTAATTGGTAGACAACTCACATTGCTTCACCATACTTGGAAGTGCATTATATTTGATGAAATAATTTTCCCCAACCATCAGGGTTTCTCATGTTTGAAATGAGGATAACTTTGCTCATGAGAAGGAAATTGGAAAAGAGAGCACTTGCAATGTGTTAGCTGAGAAAATATACAAGCAAATACTATAAAAGGGAAAGGAAAGCAAAATACTTAGTACATGAAACTGAAAATGCTCATATATATTTATATTGATATTTACTTGTTCTCCAATCTCATCTGGGAAGACAGAGCTAATTAAATTTGGTTTCAGTGTGTTGGATTTCTATACATAGTAGAGTGATTAGTTTTATCATTTTATAAAATATATCTTACCTTCTAAAAACATTTAAACCTCTAAATCCCAAATATTTATCACTGGCTTAAAATTGGGCTCTAGGCCTTCTCTACAGCTGGTCATTAATCTACCAGATATGTTCTACACAATAGTACATTATGAAACTTTAAAGGAAACATTTGTCTTGGCTAAGTGAATGTTTAAAAGTTTCCTTTCCCACTTTTTCAGACCTTACAACTCAGTAACCCTTAGATGTCCTGCCATTTCTGGCATGGCCTTATGAACTAGCCTTCATCCTATGCTTTTTCTCTATCCACTAATGCAACTTTCCAGCTTTCCACCTAAGTCCTGTTCATATACTGCCCCATCCCCTTTTATGCTTTCTTCCCAACAACATATACCATGAAGGGTAAATTTCAGGCACATGCAGAAAGGATTCATGATGTGGACCAATGGAATAAAGGTTGTCTGAGAGAAAGATCAATATTTCAAAGTATTTTATTAGAGTCTGGTCTCCCTGGGCCACCTATAATAGGACAAACCCTCCCTTGACATCTTGACCTACCATAGGTAGCTTCATCAGACTGTGTCAGATTTTCAGAGCCCGTTCTCACTTTTAAAGTGCTGCCTTCTAGTAATTCCCCTGTTAGAGATTACTCACAGTCCTTCTGTCCTTTGACCTTGCCCCAGTACAAAGTTCTTGAGAGCAAAAAGTAAATGATAATTTTGCAGCAGGAAATTGCAGAAACTAGAGGTCATTGCAACGATCTGTAAGAGTCAAATGCTTCAATGTCTACCTTGATATTTTAAGGTAGAAACATTTAACTCAAAGGTTCAACCCTTTAAAAGCAGAATTTTGAATGTTTTGTGAGTAAGAGATTTCTAGGAAGGAACATTTCTTTGCTGTCTCTGGAATCAAGCTGCTTACAAAGTAACTATCTATTTTTCAACAGGATGGCCTCATCAGCTACACTGGAATTCCTAAAGAGTTAATGTCCAATTCTTTCCCCAATCTACTTAATCCTCTATGTTCTATAACTCTCACTTACTGAATCCAGATAAAAGAAACAAGATGTAGGAATAGCCAGTGGTGAAAGAGCTACTCGAGGGTTTCAATCAAGTCCTGGTGTCAGCTTCATGTCTGGAACACAAAAAAGAGATAAAGAGACAGGCAGGAGAGAGAGTGGGAAGCAACAGCTACCAGGGAGAAATACAAACCACTCACATAGTAGTGATCTATGGAAAAAGTAGGCAAAGGGGGAGAGAGTACAGAAATACGACTAAATGATGTCGACCAAATAGTACACTGCTGAGCAGTGAAAGAAAGGGGCCGAAACAGAATGCAAGGCATTGACCCTCTCATTCACTATTGCTGGAACATGAATGTACCTAGTTGTATTCAATGATCTAATTTATTTGACTATGCTGGCATAGAACACATCAGAGAAGATACCACAGAAGCACTTCCCCACAGCCTTTCAGCTACCATTGAGCAGCAGGAAGATAAACATCCCCATTTGTGGCACAAAAGAGAAAATTACATCTATTCATGGCCTATGGTAAAAAAAAAAAATCTCTGGAATATTATGATGAATTAAAGAAACTGGTGGATTTGCTTTATCAAAGTCATTTATTTTCTGAGTCTCTTCTTAGCTTCCTTCCTATACAATTAACTCATTAAAAGGATGTGGATGGGTATAAAATAATCACTTTTCCCATATGGAATTTGAAAGAGCAACCCTTCATAAAGGATATTTTGGGGGCTCTTTTAAATGTCATCTGGAAATGCTTTCCAGCTCTAAGTATGTAATAAAGAAAGATACTGGTCTTTGTTCCTGGACATCACTTCAGAGCTCCAGATGAACAAGCAGAGAAAGAGGCTTTGACTCTAATGACATTGCCCTGTCCATGTCATGGTGGGGGGGTATGGCTGCCGTGCCATGCATCAGTTCCTTTTTGGTCACTGAACTCCCTAGGGATGAGTCCTCCCTGCCAAACATAAAAACATTAAAAAAATAGAGGCTAGAGACATAGAATAAGGCAGGAAGAAAAAAAAAAGTCTCATGGGGAAGATACGAAGAATAAGAGAAAAGATAAGGAAGGAGAGAGAATTGTAAGTTTTTCAGATGAGGAAAACATACAATAGAAGGAGGTATAAAAAGTGAAGAGGATAAATCGGGAAGAGGAGTAGAGTACGGAGTTGAATATTTGTATAAATTTAACAACAGGACATATACAAAGAAAGTCTTATAGAATCACAAGTCTGAGAAATCACAGACAAAAACCTGCTATAGTTTTATGTGGTTAGATAAAAAGGAAATCGGCAATGATAATGTAGCTAAACAAACATGATTTGGAACGCAAGGAAAATCCACCTATCCAATTCTCACTGCCAGATTATTAATGATACCAGAAATCACATCGGTCATCTTTGCATAAAGCATTGCCGTCTTTGGAGGTCCTAATTTAACTAATTCAGAGTCTTATAGCACATTATTTCAAACAACTAATAATCCAGTGTGAATTAATCTGGGAGAGAGAAAAAGAGTACTGGGGCTGGGAAAGGGTGGCAAGTGGCTGCTGTAACAGAAGAAAATGGTGTGCGAGGGAGTTAAAGTCCCTAAAAACCAGAACTGTCATCCTGAGTCCTCTGACTCTCACGGAGGAGGGAATGAATATGTGGGATGAAGATTCATAATGTCAAGGCTTCAGGCTTTATCACGCTGGGCGGGGAAAGGCTTTCTGTACTGGGGAAGATCTGGAGAGATACACAATATTTAAGAAGGAAAAGATACATATATATGTATGTATTACATATTATTATATATGTATATATATTATATATATTATGTTATTATATATAATACATATACATGTTAAATTTTTATTCTTTTAAATGTGATCAAGGGGTGACTGGGTGGCTCAGTTAAGCATCTGCCTTTGGCTCAGGTCATGATCCCAGGGTCCTGGGATAGAGCCCAACATCAGGCTCCTTGCTCAGTGGAGAGCCTACTTCTCCCTCTCCCTCTGCCTGCCACTCGCCTACTTGTGCTCTCTCTCTGTCAAGTATATTAAAAAAAAAAAATCTTAAAAAAAAAAAGGTGATCTCTACACCCAATGTGGGGCTTGAACTTATGACCCTCAGGGTCATGGGAACCAACCAGGTGCCCAAGGGAAACAATATTTTTACAAAGTTATTTTTTTTTTTCTATCTCAAATATCCAAATTACTTAGTTTCTCTGGGACTACCAAGTGGTAGGAAGAGCAAAAACTAAATGCCTGGGGGTGG